>CM076966.1:12027769-12187769 GCA_039105355.1 Benthosema pterotum
CATGAATCCGCTAGCGACCAGGTCATGAATCCACTAGCCACCAGGTCATGAATCCACTAGCGACCAGGTCCTGAATCCACTAGCGACCAGCTCACAAATCCAGTAGCCACCAGGTCACCAATTTGCGCATCCTGCGTTCAATTTTGACCCCCCTACTACAACTACTTTTTGGGTGTAGTGATATGGATACAACAAAAAATAGTTCCCTGTGATAGAGGCATCAAAAATGAACAAAGGATGTGCTAACAAATGGCGTTAGGTTTTTGGATGCATTTACTTTTACTGTGTTGCCCTGTGTAGACAGGAACTACTACACATTTCACCAAAACCACTTGACACCACTAATGGCAAATATTTCATAGAGCTTAACTTAAAAAAAAAATCTGAACTATCCCTTTAAGCAATTTGTCCAAATTACTAAAAAATGTGACTAAAATGACTAAGCATTTGTCCAAAAGACTAAGATTGACTGAATCTAAAAAAAAATGCCTGCCAAAAACAACCCTCCCCCCACATTACGAAAGCATCAGCATGCGACGTAACACCCGTATCCACCCCGCATCCCCAAACGCAAGGCCCCGTGCAATGTCAGCCGAAGGTTGTCGTCGGCGGCTTCATGTAAATGAAGCTTGATTGTAAAAAGCGCTCTGATGTGGGTTCTGCCCCCCCCCCCCCCCATCCCCGTCACATTCGCTCATTGTTATCCCCGCCGCCCCCTCTGTCCCATCAGGGCTTATGGCGTGCATAATAAAAGTTGTGTCACTTCGCAAATTACCCAAACAGCTTATCACTTATTCATTGTCGGCGTATCACGGCGGCTTCCTCGCGCGCGGCGGCATGCACAAAGGCCCGCACGGCGAGGCTAGACACGCAGCCTTTTGTGTTAATGAACTTGGAAGATTACCAGATCTGAAAATTAACTGACATTGTTTGTTGGTGTTCCTTCCCCTAAGCACGGCTCTTTCTCTCTCTGTTTCTCTCACAATTTATTCTACTGTATGAGCCAGTCTACTGAATTGGTACAAAAATTCAAAAATGACTGATTTTCTATGCTAATTTGGAAAAAACTTAACATATTCAGATCTAAGGGACACATACATATTGTATCTTAATACTAGATCATAACTTGAGCATAATGGGCTTCATGCGCTAACCGTTTTTATGATGTTCTTACGAGGAAATTTGTTCTTAGGCACACTTAAGAAGTTTTTAAGAACATTTTGGGATGCCTCAATATTTTCTTAGCTGTGATTTGTTCGTAGGTAAGAACAAAATCTACGCACACTGAGGAGGACTCTTAGGTCTTAAATGTTCTTTTGCGAACAAAATGCTTAAGAACGCTTCATGAATCTGACTGAACTTCTCTTAGAAATTACCTTAGGATTATCTTAGGATCCACCTCTTCCACTGGCGTCTCTGGTTTCCATGGTGACGCTCCTCTACAGCATAGCTCTCGTCCACATTGTTAACACGACGCCAAAACCGCGTTCTGCCGTCCGAGGAGAGGGCCGGACGGCCGCAAGGCTTATATATCTATATATATATAGAGCACAGAGCGATTCATTACTGGCGTTTTTAGGTTAACTCTACAATGCTTTGCAAAATATGGCAATATTGAACTTTTTCAAGTTAGTTTTCTACTCATTTCTATACTTACTATTTGATTTGCTATGGTATACACAGTTCTGCTTACCCATCTCTTTATTCCACTGGGCATATGGCTGGATCCATACAGTATGATTTTTTTTATTTGAATAATGTTTATGTGAATGTTCCTGGTTTCCCATGCCAGATAATCCCTTTTCATTCAATTCAGTGATTTGATATTCATATTAGCTGCCCTGCCTCCTTCCTACACAAAACCATTAAAACTAAAAAACTCAATTTTAACCATGATAGATTCATCAAAAACGCTGATATTGTCCTCCTAATATGTGAGGGGGCTTATGGCGTGCATAATAAAAGTTGTGTCACTAAGCAAATTACCCAAACAGCTTATCACTTATTCATTGTCGATAGATTTATCAAAAACGCTGATATTGTCCTCCTAATATGTAAGGGGGCTTTCTCATTTATTTTTAAAATATTGTTTTATTCATTTTCCAAAACATTATAATATAATAAGTTCCATAGCCCCCTCACGTAGGACACGGTCACCAGAATAATGAATGGGTGTTTTCTATTAATCTACTATGGTTAAAATGGAGATTTAAGTTATATTGGGTCTGTATAGGAAGGGGGCGGACAGCTAAAACGAACAAATATCTAAATGCTTTATAGCATTATAGAGTAATTTAGAAACTGTCTGGGGTGCTCACATGAGCCACAGTAGACCACACAATGACCAAAAGTTTTTTTTGGAATTTGAAATGTCCCTATAATAGCCTACATGTTATTAGACACCATTAGAAATTCATTGGTGAAGTAATTTCTTGGTAACGATTTAGCTCCCAGATCGGTCAAATATCTGATAAAATTTCCTCTTTTAAAGTGATTGCATCGACGGAGCTGGTGCTGTTAATGTTTAGATTGGAAAGCTCTCTCCCTGCTTGTTATGCCGGGGCGGCTCCCGTGGCCGCCTCCTGCAGCCATTTTCTGCCTGGCTGCCTTCGATTGTGATCTGGGGCCACCCAAGAGCGCATGTAGGGCTGCGGTGAGGCACAGCACTGCATCCACAAGATTCCGGGCAGGCAGGCAGGCCCTGCGCTACTAGGGGGAAGGAGATATAGAAGGACAGATTTCGGAGATATGAGAAAACTGTGTGATTTTATTTATTTTTTTCGTTATCCCGTGTGAGATGATGGGAAGAATGAAAGAAGAGAACCTGCCATTTTTACCCCCCCGTTACTGGCATGTGATGCTTTATTTCAGATCAGGTCAGCATAGAGAGACAGCAAACCGCAGGCAGAGACAGATCTACCGGTAGAGGTGACAATTGTGAGTGTCGGGTCGGCTTCGAACTCATGGGTCCTCAGTGTCACTTTTATTTTATTTTTTTCCTTCCAAACGGATCCAAAGTGAGAGACAGCTAAATCAATTTGTGGCTGTGGCATATGCCGCATCTTTTATACTGACGGTCGCGACTGATGGTAAAGATCATGACTGATAAAAACTGCCGAATAATCTGTCATAGCAGATAGGATATCTACCACGACCGATCTACCGCGGCAGATATAGACAAAGATCGGGGGTGACTCCCCCGTACCGGCATTTTTCTAAAAAGTTCAGGGCATGTGGAAAAAGGTTGCAATCGTTACCAACAGTCTGGACTCATTTACTATCGACTGCTAAATGATAGTGACCAAATGGAACCTTATCGGGTCTGTAACTCTGACTCTATGAAAATGGAACTAAATGGTTACTATCAGAAGTAGCCTACATTAGCATTGATGGTACAATATGTATTGGGATCCCACAGATAAAAATGTGGTTCCGGTCATGTCAAGCTTGGAGGAACTTGGAGGAAATGAAAATCTTGTGAAAATCACTGACAGAGCGGGAAAAAATCTAACCGCATGGGGTTTCAAATGTAGCCTGGATTCCAACCTGATTCACTGCATTCCCCACATATGAAATGTCATTTCGCAAATCAGTCTGGCTAGAGCCTGCTTGACTTGCATTTCTCTGACGTCACCTGTTAAGTAGCCATGTTGTTTCTGATGGGAAGTTGTTCAAACAAAGCTGAACTAGTGTTTTATCCTCAAACAAACCACAGACCAATCAGAATCCTCGGCTGCTTTTCAACCTTCACATGCCCCGCCTACCTGTGGGGATAGGCTCTGGCCACACTGATTTGTGAAGTGACATTTCAGATGTACGGAAAACAGCGAACCAGACTGAACCCAGGCTATTTCAAACGGGGGTCCGCAGGCGAAAGGAGTGTCAGTTTGGAGGTCCTTGACATGACAAAGTTCGGGAACCGCTGATTTACTCAACAGGTTAAGAAACAACAACAAAAACACAATGGCTTTGATTTATAAGCACTTCTAGTCTGATGTCTCTGATGTTTTGAGCATTTCTACAGGCAACACTTGTGACGCCGTCACACTTCTCTGATCTCTACACAAGCGCAGGCAGGCTATGTTGTTGACATCCCCCTGCTTTTGTAGTCTAATGTCGACTCTGTCGACTGCCTCTCTATGAAAAATGATGTTTTTCTTAGAGGTACAATTATTAACATTTTTTGAAATATTGTCAGTACGGAGCAGAGATGGGTGTAACTAACTAGTAATAATATTACTTCTCTCTGTAACGAACGATTAATACAATGAGATTACGTCCTATAAAATGTCCTACTAATGTTACTTTCATCATCCTGTATTGCGTTGATGAAGGGAGATGAGCTAATGCCACTTTACTTTGACCTGAAAAAAAAAATTGTGACATTGAAACGGCTTTGCTATTAATGTTCCTACTGTACTAAAATGATCTAAAATAAAGGGATTTACAATATAAACATTAAAGCTGGGCTGTTAACGCTAATTTCCATGATCCATCCATCTGATTTATCCATCTGTCTTGTGTGCAACTGTCTGTCCGCGCTAAACTAATTTCAGTGTATCATAACGCTAATAATGTCAACTGCTGCTCCGGTCCGACTCCCCAAGCTGGAACTAATCATATATCTCACTGTACAGTGGACCGCGTGCAGAAAATAGCCGATCTGCAAGCTTACAGCACGTCGTTGCAATAACTTTAGGTTTGTTCATGATTAGTCTCTGTCACACCATTAGATACTGTAATGGTTAAAATCGCTCGGATGATAGAGTTGTAGCGTATGAGATAGATTAGACTGCAGCGCATGTAAGCAATGGCTATCCCCTTGTTAGGGCCTCACACGCCACACCACAACATTACAGTAATCACAGAGGGACAAGTCAGGCCAAAATGTGAATGACCTACAATACATTACAATAGGAATGGTGCCTCTGGGTGGTAGGCTGTAATAGCTGTCTCTGATTGACAAAATGTAATAATGTGAATGCATGGCCAGTTGGCCACGTTAATATTAATTAGACGGTAAAACTGGAAACCGTGGTGTTTTGGTCATAGTAAACCAGGGTTTTAAATTTTGAAAACTATCCAACTCTACTGTTGCCTGGTGTTTATGCTGTACTATATTACTACAAAACTATCTGAAATAAAGACAAAGAAGTTGTTGTAAAAGAGTCGTCATTGGGCTGACCTCTGAGGTGAGTGGAGTTTGCGACAGCGTAACTCTGTCTATACTCAGAGTCTGTGTTTGTTTTGGGCCAAGCCTTCCTGTTACACACACACACACACACACACACACACACACACACACACACACACACACACACACACACACACACACACACACACACACACACACACACACACACACACACACACACACACACACACACACACACACACACACACACACACCTCCTCTTTCTCTCCTTGCCGCCTGGTCGTCGATTAATAATTTTTCAAAGTAGGCTCAGGAGAGCATAACAGCCTCAGCCCTTAGGGAAAGGCCCAGATTCTAACTGCCGAGGGATTATTCCAGTTTGGGATATAATGACCCTCTTTATCGCTCCGTGGATGCTTTTTACAGAAGCACCTCTCGCCTGGGCTGTACCATGTGACGATCGAACCCTACAGTCCGGATGTATTGATATGGGGGTGGGGGGCGTTACTCACACACAGACACGCACACACACATGCGCACACACTTTTCCATTCCCACTTATTTTGGGCATTGATGGCAGAAGTACTCTCTTGGGTTTTACCTTTATAAGTAAACGTATCCATACAACAACATTCCCTTTCAAATGCAAGTCCTGTATTTGTAACACACGGAACAAACAACATTGAATACGCCCGTGTATATTACAGGAAAGTCCCATTTAACTTATCAGCAAACTCCTGTAACTCCTGAATTGTACCATCACACCTGTTATATTACAATATATTACTGTATACTCCCAGATTGTACCACCATCACACCTTGAGGTTTAAGGACAAATCCAGTGCCCCTCTTTTCACGAAGTGTGATGTACTCGCGTAGCAGTGCAAACGTGTTGCCATCGCAATGTGCTTAAACTACCAAAAGTGAAAGTTTACTAGTGATGCACCTATAGTGTATATCGGCCCACATCGGTTTGGGCGATATTTGCTATTATCGGCCAACATCTGTATCGACAAATGAAATACATTCTGCATTGACTATGTTGGTATGTTGGTCATTTGTAGTGTTGAAGATGTATAGTTTCCCTGGCAGAAAAAGGAGAAAATAAAACCAGACAAAAATGATATTGGCTATTGGTTAAAATTGTTATTTGACCAATAGCCATGTGTGTGTGCGTGCTCGCATGTGTGCCTGTGTGATCTCACGCTAAAGTGATTATTAGGGCAGTGTATCTCTTCCTTCTTCTTTACGCTCTCAAAGAGTTACACCTTTCCATCATTTAGCCTGGGGACCTCCTGGAATCCTCTCAGGGTCCACTGGTGGTCCCCGGACCACATGTTGAAAACCCCTGCTAGAAACGTGAGCTGCTCTTCGCGTTAGCTAGTTGCTAAGCTAGCAGCTGCTCTGATTCTCGTGCATATACAGACAACACCGCCACCATCCAAAGATACAGTATATCACTTTGCCCCGTGGATGGAAAATAAGATTTTAAAAGCCCCGTCACGTGGTTCAAGTACATCGATTTATCTCTTTAGGATCGATCTAACGTCCGATACAGACGCTGTTTTGATCGATCCGTGACACGTGGCTCGATGTAGTTGCATCGCCAATTTAAATATCGATAAATCGATCCGTACCGATATTTTTGACACCTCTAGTGATTATTTACTGTAATAACAATCAAAATCTACAGTGGCTATAGCTTTCAAACACTTGCAGTGGAGTAAAAAATAAAATATTTGACTCTGAGATGTAGTGGAGTAGAAGTAATATTGTAAATACTGAAGGGAGCTCAATAACACATGGAAATTGCACTTACATCTATATTTGCATACTGTATAATGCTGCATGTCCACCGCAGCAGCTGATAATGCCTCATTGTGTGTGAAGCTGAATACTGTAGAAGAGAGTTATCATGTTCTATTTCTTTTTCTCTCTTTTTTTCCCAACCCTTTATACTAATAGCTTCCATCTGCCTCGTATCCATCCCCATCTCCAGAGGTTTTGTTGAGATAATAGCCAACATTTCGTGGTGAACACACAGGTGGTTCAGATTTTTAATGCCTTTTTATTCGGCTCTCGCAGCGGTGCGGGGGAGGCAGCACTTCTGCAGATGCATTTAGCAGCTATTGTCCATTGATTGTCAATTGAAGTCAATTGTCCATTAACTTCCCTTCACCTCCTCCATGCACGTATTATCGCCGCCATTGAAGAGACTCTTCGTTCGGTAGAAAAAAAATAATAAAATACAATAAAATACTGGCGCTACCAGGGCCAGGCCTGCTATGGGTGTGACAATACGGATTCATGGATGGTTTGTTTTTGTTTTTCACTCTGGTTAACAGCAGTAATGCACACAGTAGGGGGTCTACAGACTGCTTAGACTTTATTGAGGCTAATAACGCTCACGGAAATGTGCATGTTATACTACTGAAAGCTCAAAATGGGTCGTGTCATACGGTCTGCTAAAGAGGGTGTGAAAGTGAAAGGGAAATAGAGTAGGAGATTGAGCGGCAAGATGAGTGGCAATATGATCAGATAGGACTTTTCTGTTTGGATGTGTAGGCTGATTTTTTTTTCACTCTCAGTAGGCATTCCCACATAATAATGATGATAATGTTTGGTTTCGTATGGTAGGGCTGCAACGATTATTCGATTAATCATAATCAAATCGATTATTCTATTGGCTGTCAACTATTTTAGTAATCGATGTTGTGTGGACATGATTAGCAAAAAAAAAGGTTCCGCCCATTTTGTGTTTCCTAGAAATGGAGGTCTGAAAAAAATGACATCATCAAGTTGTGTTTCATTGTGTTTCTTTCATGTCCTTTTTTTCTGAGTGTGTTCCCTGAAAAAAGGCATGCTGTGCTCAATACTGTCAAGGACCCCTACAAATATATATTTTTTTATATTTGAAAGGAATTACCGTATTGTCGTGAAGATCACCCCACCCCATTTTCCACGACTAATTTGTGTTAAAAAACAAAACAAAAAAAACATTGAATGTCAAATGATATAGTCTCCAAATATAAGACGAGTCCATTTTTAGGATATTTCCAATGAACAATGGAAAAAAAAAAACTGTCTTATATGCAGGCCAATAGGGTATATTGTTCCAGGGACCTCAGGATGCAAGGTTTTAAAGGTAAAGAAAATGTCATAAATGTTCAAAAATAGAAGATCTAAAGGCTCCATCTACTTTGGAATAAACCAAAGTTTGGCACTTTAATGGTTTCAATGCCTTTGAATGGGGGTTAAGGATAAGGATTATGAAGCAATACAACATCTGAACGCATCATGCAGTCCGCTGGGAGAGTGGCTGTATGTATTTATTGTGTTTTCTACATCAACAGTGACTCCGTTGTTCTGTTCTGCAGTTTATTCCATGCATATTTGATGTCCTCCTCCTCTACGAAAAAAAAAAATCAATTGCTGAGACGGTAAGAAAAGCAATATTTCAGGAATGAAATGTGAGTGGGTTGAGTTCACCTAAGGTTGTAGCTAGGTGTGGTGAAACTGCATGACCTAGGGAGGTCTGCCAGCATAGAAGATTATTTAACAAAAGTCACACTTTGGATGTTGTTGCCTCTTTATTAACACTTTGTTGTTGTTCAAATCATCAAATTCTAGTTTTTGTTTTTTTTACTTTTTTTATTCAGTGATTTGGTTGATTTAGAAAACCCTCTGGTCCCCCCAGTAATAAGATGTGCACATGGACACACTCTACAGTGTGTGTGTGTGTGTGTGTGTGTGTGTGTGTGTGTGTGGGGGGGGGGGGGGGGGGGGGGTTTGGGGGGGGGGGGGGGTTTCAACAGCCCAACAGCACATACTGTCAGGATGTCTAAACAGGGCTTGACACGAACACTTGCCCACTTGCCCGGGGCAAGTAAAAAATATGGTGGGGCAAGTGAAGACTGCTACCTGTGCAACATAACACAACACAAGATAAATTTGTCTTGAAGGCACTCTGCCTCTGTGTCTTTCCCTGCTTTCTAGCTATTCACAATTCCAGGCTGGATTTGGGAAACAAAACAGGCAAATTAACACATCAAAATGATCTTCTATAGTGTAGACCTGGGCTAATTAAGATGATGAATTTTAACTCTTGAGAGCGTAAAAATGAAACCAAATGGACCCGCAAGGGTCCATTTGGTTTCATTTTTACGTTCTCAAGAGTTACATCTGGTTAACCAACTTAACTGGGGACCACCTGGAACCTGGGGGGCAAGTGACCATGACCTGAGGGCAAGTAGAACCTGACTTGCACTTGCCCGATGGGCAAGTGCCTCGGAGACCTTAGTGTCAACCCCTGGTCTAAAGGCCCAGTCATACTCCACGGGGTGAAGTGGCTTGCGGTGAAAGAGTAGTCTTAAAAACTACACCACGGTGAAACCCTTTCACCGTGGGTCACTTCACCGTGGAGTATGGCTGAGCCTTAACTCTGCTCTAAGAGGAGCTCTATAGGTACGAACAGCTTAACATGTGTAGAACGACGGCTAAGCTACAGCAATGATCACACACCAAACGAACACATACGTAATCCGTCAATCAACGGAGGAGAGTCGACGCAGCTGTGTTCAGGGGGAGGGGAGCGCATCAGGGAAGAGGGGCAAGAGGGAGCGGGCCGACCATGTCACGCCCTGGAACAGGGTATCAGGGAACTACCCAGGGATGCTGGGTCTTGGCTGTTGCGACACTCGGATTGCCAACATAATGAAGTGAAATCAACATCAATCTGGCCACCCATTGGCACATTATGCTCAGATATACAGTAGACCTATATACCACGGGGGTCGCCGCATGCGGACATAATTAGATGAAAACAATCCCAGTGTTAGCCAAAAAATGCGAATTCAGTACTTTCGATTGAAAGTACTTGTTTCACATACTTTTTGCGTCATATCGGAGGAATACCCGATACTAGTATTGGTATCGGGACATCGCTACACGCAATGGGAGAAGAAGATAATAAAAATAACCAATAAGGGCTGCCATTGATCCGAACTCCCACTGTACCCACGACGTAAGCTAAAGTACCAAAACAACTTTCCATCTAAAAGATACTTTGCACCACTGGGGAGTACATGCCTGCTGCTGCTGCTGCTGCTGCTGCTGCTGCTGCTGCTGCTGCTGCTGGAGTTTAGTTCTAATCTATATAAGCCTCATTTTGAGCCTTTGAGAACTATAATATATTGAAACATTGAATTGCATTGGAGCATACAAGAGGGGTTTAGACACAAAGCGGGCAAATAATGGGCAGGAAAAAAAAAAAACAGCTCAATAACGGCACCAATGTTTTCTTTAATAACAGTCACTGAGCGTTGCTTTCCATAATATCCCCTACTGAAGAGAGGTATACCCTTGAGAATGCCTCGCGTGAATCTTTAAAATCGATATCCCTGTGATGGGCTAAATCCCCCCCGCATCTTTCTTTTTTTTAAACTATACCTCGACGAGAGAAAGGAACCCACAAAAAAGTAACAGCGAAAAAAGAAGTTTGAGAAGTAAATTACGAAGCTTACCCCGCGTCGAAGCCGTGCGTAGCGTGTCCGCGGCTTATACCGCGCACGCTCCTATGACACCTATCGCCTAACCTAATAACACCCTCACATCACATCACATACATCATCCCCAGATTCCATTAGAGGGCTGATTTATTTATTTGTTTAGCGCCCGAGACCCCCACTGTCATTATTTTCTCTTGTAAATAATTCAATAAAAATGTCAGCCTCCTGCCTGCCCTACATTAACGCATTCAGGACGGGGGGGAAACCTTCTTTAGTTAAAGGGGAACTCCAGCCATTTTCAAGATTTTAATATGTCATTAATATACCTTGGAGATGTTGTGTGGGCATGATAAAAACGTTCCCCCAATTCTGCATTTTCTAAAAATGTAGGTCTGAAAAAATCATTAACATGGTGAAATACATCTGATGACATCATCAAGATGTATTTCACCATGGTAACGATTTGTCTTTCAGACCCCTTTTCCTGAGAGGGTACAAATGGAACCCATTCACCCATTTTGTGAACCAAATGGACCCGCTAGGGTCCATTTGGTTCACAAAATGGGTGGAATTCCCCTTTAAAGGTGTTGTTTAACAATGACTCAAATTTTCAAACATATTTTCCGATGGGGATCAGTGGCCAATTTAAGATTAGCCTGCAGTCCTCGGCATCAAGTCATTTCACTGACATTAGAAACATGAGGTTTTTCAGAAAACTGCCACGATTCAGAAAACATTTTGTATAATTCCGTTCCCAGGTCAAGATGGGTTAATATTACGTGTAATAAAGATAGTGGGGAGGGGGGCGCGGGGGTTGCTTGTATTGAGGGGGTGGCTGTGTACATAAACACAGGTGGGGAGCAAGCCACAAATCCAGGCAGCAAACATCAGCCAAAGCACACAGGGGTATTGCATCCATTAGGGCCTGACATTTTTTTGTGATTAATGTCAAACTATTTCGAGAGAGAGAGGGAGGGAGAGAGACGCAACGAAATGAAGGAAACAAAACTAGAATGTAAACTAAAACAAAGTCCACCCTGGCGGTTTGGCTCGCACCGATGTGGACGATGATGAGTATCTAGGCGTATGTGTATTGTATACCTTACTGGAATCTTGACCTGACATGAATTCCCGCAAGGAGTTTTTTTTTTTCTTTGATTATCCCAAATTGGTTGTGTGCCCTGCAGGCTACTGATTACAGGTTTGCCAATAGTATTCAATCAATTAAACAAACAACCAATTAATCAATCATTCAGTCTGATTGTGGGGGGGGCTGACTGACCCACCAAATATGATGGCATGCAAAAGGGTTGTATTCCTACTGGGCCATGGATATTATTTCTGGTGGCCAACCTTTTGTAGAAATCTAAAAAAGGGGTTACTCCAGGTGGGTAAGATGTAGGAGGTGAGATATTGAGACATTCGTTTTGAAAATAGACATTTTTAAACAATCTAAAAAAACAGATTTAAAAATCTCCATCCTACATATAAGGAACATGGGCTTTTGGACTTTTCCAAAATCTATGGTACATCAGTGCGAACCTCCAGGCCAGAAGAGTCCCAATGCGCAAAAAGGAGACCAATAGTTGGCACACCGTATAGTATCTCCCAGGACGATTTATTGGAGGAGACACAACGTTTCGACTCTACATGGGTCTTCGTTAGGTATGATACCTAACGAAGACCCATGTAGGGTCGAAACGTTGTGTGTTCGACTTTTTTAGTTCAGCACCTGTAAATTTTATTAGAGATGTGCGTACTCCACCTTTGTTTTAGAAGAGTCCCATTGCCTCGTTCTGCACCACTCCGTTCTCAAAACACACATGTGAAGTAGGGCATTAACGACTTGAGATTTTTTCAAGTCGACTTGTCAGACAGTCAAGTTGAAGTTGTATCGATTTATCGTTTTATGGCGCGGGGGGGGGGGGGGGTCCGTCGCGGTGGTTCTCCGAGGGGGGTCGGGGATCAAATGGTGCTGCTATGAGGCCGGCGCAGTGTTTATACAAAACACATCGCGAGGCTACGCATGAAGCATGTGGCAAGCTTAATATGAAAACAATATTGGCACACAGCGCAGCACAACGTCCACTATGGCCAGCGATAAAAACACATAACATTATCAAGCGGCCCAGCGGCCCACACGTTAGAACGCAACAGAAGACATGCTCGTTCTAACAGCGGCCACATTATCAGAATACGATCCATTTAGCCTACATGTAGCCTCCTCCTCCTCCTCCTCCTCCTCCAACACCATATCGCGCCGCTTTTCAGAAAAGAAATGAGAACGACGCAGTCCCGTGCGTAGCCTAGACGATCACTGTAGCACGGGGAGGTGTTGGTTGGTGAAGTTCTGAATTTCTCTTACACTGTTTGCTGTTCGATCTGATCCGTGTACGTAATGATCAGTGGAACGCCGTGCGCCCAGAACGCAAGAGCTCGCTGCGCATGCAGCTGCAGTAAGCCTAAATTAAGGCTGAACTCCGATAGAGTTGCAAAGGAAACTTCAAAGGAGACTTCTGTCCGTGAGTGACAGTAACCAATATTACAGTTGAATTATATACACACGCGTCGCACACATAGAGAAAGAAAAAAGGGGAAAACAAAGGTAAATGTTTAATTCCTCCTCTTTACTCCTTTTCCTCGGAGGAAGGGGAAAAAACAACTTATCGACTCGGGCATTTTGGAGTCGACTCGTGTCATGCAAATCGATGCATCGATGTATCGATTTTTTGGTTAAAGCCCTAATGTGAAGAGAGCGGTGCGACCCCGCTCCCCCCGGAGGAAACACGCGTGACCAGCGCGCCATTGGTTGGGTGTTCCAAGGGCGTCCCCAGGAACGTGGTTTGGGGGGACGCCCCTGGCTGAAAGTCCTCCATGGGATGGTCATCGGTGATTGGCTCATACCAACCAATCTGAATAGTAGGACAGACATCGTCAATCACGTGGCTATGGCTAAGCTGGTAGCTAACCAAACAAACATGCCACTAGCATGTGAACAAGTGGTAAAATATGTCAGATGATGTTTTTAAAACCCAGCTTCTTTAAAGAAACTATTTATCATAGGTCGATTCAATAGCCAGATTGATACGGTCATGATTCACCGCAGTGGGGGGGGCTGCCATGTTTGTTGTTTGACACTGTTTTTTCAGGGCTGGAGCCAAGCTAAATGAACTACTGATTTAGAAGGCATTTGTATAATCGGCCTCAGAGGGTCCCGAGGGATTGTCCTGGATGGTATGCATCTCTGCAGAGAGAGAGAGAGAGAGAGAGAGAGAGAAAGTGAAATATATGTCGGTGATGACATTTATTCGGACCGAATCCAATCAGCGCTTCCAAGACATTGCTGCCGCTGCAGAAAGACATTAAGCTCTTCGCACGCTGATTGATGTGGCAGAAGTCATTTAGAGTATTCAATTGGAGGTTATTGAGATCCAGCGTGCAGATTATCTGAAGTGCTGACATCACCTCGCCAACACCCCTTCCCCTATACCGCAAGAGTACCGTCGCCATTTGTAACAAAAAAAGAAAGGAAAAAGAAAAAAAAGTCGGGATTCCTAACTGAAGATGATGTTCCATGCAGCAAGAATTTATGTCTCATGTTCAGTTATACACTTGCAGGATGTGTGAGCGGCAAATAATATCGTAAAAGTATCAGTATCGGCAGTTATTTGTCATTATCGGGTCATATTTGTATTGGCAAATACGCCAGTGTAACCACACATCACACACAGGAGTAAGGGGTTAACACTATGGCAGTTAAATAAAATGTTGGGTGATATGGAATTTGCTTTGGAATTGCCAAAGCGCACATTTGGGTGAGGAGTCTGTTATTCCTGGTCGGTGGACACTATATAAGATTTTTTTTTTTTTTTTTGTATAATTATATGTATCGGCTAACACAGAAATTGTGGTATCGGGATCGGAAATGAAAAAAAAAAAGTGACATCGGGACATCACTAGTAATTTTACCAAAGGTCGTTTTGAGAAACTCTTCTGATTGGTTGAAACAGGTCCCATGCAGCCACTATAACCACCACACAGATCTAGGCAACGATTTCAGCTGTTTTTTTTGTCCTGTTACAGTACAGCAGACTGTGTGGCCACTGGCCAGGCTAGCTAGTTTCACAGGACATATGTGGTCGTACATAGTGACTTCATCTGTCATTGAAAACACGTTATTGTTCGTCGATTTGTTAGTTTTGAGGGCAACTGTTGTAGAATTGTAATATTACAATTCCTCTTCCTCTTCGTTCATTCCTCTGCGTTCCTCAGGGGTTGACACTAAGGTCTCCGAGGCACTTGCCCATCGGGCAAGTGCAAGTCAGGTTCTACTTGCCCTCAGGTCATGGTCACTTGCCCCCCAGGTTCCAGGTGGTCCCTAGTTAAGTTGGTTAACCAGATGTAACTCTTGAGAACGTAAAAATGAAACCAAATGGACCCTTGCGGGTCCATTTGGTTTCATTTTTACACTCTCAAGAGTTAAAATTCATCATCTTAATTAGCCCAGGTCTACACTGTAGAAGATTAATGGTCATTTTGATGTGTTAATTTGCCTGTTTTGTTTCCCAAATCCAGCCTGGATAGCTAGAAAGCAGGGAAAGACACAGAGGCAGAGTGCAATGACTGCCTTCAAGACAAATTTATCTTGTGTTGTGTTATAGTGCACTATGTTGCACACTTGCCCGATCGGGCAACCAGGTAGCAGTCCTCACTTGCCCCACCATTTTTTTTACTTGCCCCGGGCAAGCGGGCAAGTGTTAGTGTCAACCCCTGTTCCTCATTGGTATGGAAAGGCTGACATTTCACTGTCCGACTGGAGGTCGTTGTGGGGAAGCTTGTAACGGTGTGTGTGGGAATTCGGTGGGGCTGCAGTGAGTGTGTGAGCTTAATGTGAGGAGGGGCTACGGCTGCACATGAGACCTGAGATAATCAATACGCTGTCAGGGACACTTAGAGAGCCATCCTCTCTGTGCCGAGGCCCACCGACGTCCCCCTCCTGCGCCTCTTCCCTCGGACAGAGACAAAGAGGAAGCCGCCAACCTGGCTGTGGCTGCACGTCACTCAGAGCCTCTCTGAACCCATTCACTCTACTCCAGGGGTTTAACCTTTTTCATCCCAGGGACCACCATTTATTCAGGATTTGAGCCACGGACCACCGTTTGAGGATATCTTAGCCCCACAGACCTCAAATCAAAAGATTTATTTTGCTTTTGTCCACAATTCCAGGCTGGATTTGGGAAACAAAACAAGCAAAACATACATTCCAAAATGGTTAATTCAGATGGTGAATATTTTAACTCTTGAGAGTGTAAAAATGAAACCAAATGGATCCGCAAGGGGGGTCCATTTGGTTTCATTTTTACGTTCTCAAGAGTTACATCTGGTTAACCATCTTAGCTGGGGACCACCTGGAACCTTCTCAGGGACCACTGGTGGTCCCCGGACCACTGGTTGAAAACCCCTGCTCTACTCTATACTCTCTATGGGTTACCTACTACCTTTTTCATACCAGGGCCCATTCAGCATTTGAGCCACGGACCACCATTTGATGACATTTTAGCCCCACAGAACCCAAAACGAAACATTTATTTTGTCCACAGAAAAATGGCCATTAATATTCTACATTCTCTAGTTGTGTAGACTTCTGGGGGCTGATTCTAATGATGAATATTCTAACTCTTGAGAGGGTAAACATGAAACCTAATGGACCCTTGTGAGTTCATGTTTATCGTCTCAAAGAGTTACACCTGGCTAAGCAACTTTCCATCATTTAGCTGGGGACCACCTGGAACCCTCTCAAGGACCACTGGTGGTCCCCAGACCACTGGCTGAAAACCACTGTACTAGGAGGTGTAACTCTAAGTATTTTGATTTCTAGTCTACTTGCCAGTCCATAGAGCCCCATTGTGTACCCAGACAGGTTGAGTACACCGAGGCTTTATGTTAAAATGTTGAGTAGGGGTCCCCAGTGACATGTAGAAATTGCAGAGTACTAAACTTAGTATGTTAAACTTGTTACGTTACAATTAGGGATGTTGAATGATTAAAAATTTTAATCAGAGTTCAAAATTAATTTATTCACGATTAATCACCATTCCAACTAGGTCCAAAATATGCCATGTTTTTTTTTTTTTATTTGAACATTTAAAAAAAAAAATATCTGTTCATATTATAAATATTTATCAAAATAGGTGATCTACAAGCCCCAAATTCTTGTAGATCCCTCAAGCTATAGTCCATGCCTGTGTTTACACAGAGTCACACAGCTACTGTATGTCTCCGTAAAACCGTACTCTACCCATTTTTTTTCCAATGAGAAAATGCTCTGTGCGCACATGCGTTAATTGCGTTAAAAAATTTAATCGGATTAATCAACAAAATTAATTTAATCCCATGAAGTCGTTATTTTCAACAGCCTTAGTTACAATATGTATCAATGATTCAAAATCAATGCAAACACATTAAATGTGTGTGAATCTCGTGGATCGTGCAGGTTTTTAAGGGAAGAACGCATTATTAGGGATATAATACAACTAATTGAATAATCGATTCGATTACGATTAATTGATTAATTGTTGCAGACCTAGCGTCGACATAAATCGTCGCCTTCCGTCTATGTTCTCAGATTCTGCAGTGCTTGCTGTGCAGGGGCGGATTTAACATGTCCCATTTGGGGGGGCAAGAGAACATGTTGGAGGGGCAAGAGAAAATAGTATGGGTGCGGCTTCATCGACCATGTCGCTTCGCGCCACGGGCGATGAAGCCGCACCCATACCATTTTCGGTTACAGGACTTTTATTAGTCAAGTAATGACAATAATCAGCTGTTGTTGAAGTTGCAACAGACACGCAGCATGCATAAAGCTAAAGGTCTGACTCAGAGAGTTTTCTGTTTTCAATGATGAAATGCTGTTGGTTTAGAGGTGCCACGGCTGTAGTTAGTTAGTAGCAGTAGTAGTGTTTCAAGTCATTTTAAATATAAGCACTTTAATTTGAAATATCTTGGGTTGTTTTGCATGGCATCGTGTTTGGGGGGGCAGACTGGGTATTTAGGGGGGCACTGCCCCCCCATGCCCATGCCTAGATCCGCCCCTGTTACTGTGCAGGCAGGGCCTCGTTGGACCCTCCCAAGTGCGATAATGTAAATGGGCTACCCACTCGCACACTCACGTGCGTGCGTGCGAGCGAGCGACACGCGCACACACAACAAAAAATGCATTTGGCACTCGGGGGAGCAGCCTCTCCGTGGCAGAAGTGGCTGCGACACAATAATTGTGGGCAGACTGGGGTAGGTGAGGAGGAATATGACAATCTGAGATGGCAAATTGATTTTCAATCTCTGCGGAGCGCAGGCCTTTTACATGAGACACAGGGTGGGTGGGTGGGTGGGGCAGGGAGAGTGGGGGGGGGCGCTGCCTCCCGCATTACAATTTGCATCCATCCCCCCCTCTTCTGCACGCAGCAAAACAAATACGATAAAATAAAACCTCTATTACATGAAAATGATCTTTTGTAGATTATTCAATAGACGTGCGGAACGCTTCCTGAGCAATGTGTTCCAAATCGGCCCCCGATTGGGACGAAGGTGTTTGTTTTATAGTGCGTCGTGTGGCCCGATCTCGTCTCCAAAGCACAGGCACCAGAGAAATCTCATTTCAATCCCTTATCCGCGCGAGGCACATCGTCGCCGTCAGCGAGAAAACCTTGGATCTCCATTAACGTGTACTTTCGGTTTTTGCAAGCACGCACGCACACCCCCTCCCCTAAATGGTGTTACTTTTTCATAAATCACACTTAAACCAATTGTTTATTGCTAATTTGTAACAGTGTTTACATTGTGAACACAAGAACATGTTTAAGGTATAGCAAATGAATTCATTTAGGTCAGGGGTCAGCAACCTGCAGCTCAGGAGCCGCATGCGGCTCTAGAACACATTCCTAGTGGCTCCCTGACTGTAGCATTATTACATACACACTGGGGTGATCCGCCAACATAATATAATCATTTCAGTCACTGACAGCATCAACACACCATGCGCTGTCTGACAGCTAACATAGTGCTTGTTGGCCATGCCACAAAAGCCCAGTACGTATGAGAGATCGAGTTTTAATCTGAACCACCCATTTTCAACAGCTTACTATATCATTAATATGTCTTTGAGAGGTTGTGTGGACATGATAAAAATGATGTGTTTCCTAGAAAAGGAGGTCTGAAAAAAAATCATTAACATGCCGAAACACAGCTTGATGACATCATCAAGTTGTGTTTCACCATGTTTTCTTTTAGGATTTTTCTTTTAGGACGTTTTTTCTGAGAGTGTACAAATGGAACCAAATGAAACTGCATAGGTGGAATGGATAGGTGGAATGGATATGAACTCCACTGGATCCATTGGAACCCCCCAAAAAAGTTACTTTTTTTGGATGCATGTATGGGTTTTATTTTATTCATTTTATTTTTGCAACACGACGCACGTCTCACCCGCCTCAGGTGTTTCCCTGTGAAGAGCTTATGTGCGGCAACGGGTTTCATCTCCAGCCATTATTGTCTCTGGCCGGATCGAGGCGGCGACGGGGGGAATAAAAACATCCTATTTCACTAGCGTTGATTTGGTTTACTTGGCTAATAGGAGTGGTGCGGCGCTCTTTTGTTGTTGGAGAGATTCTGGAGCGCGACAAAGCTCTCCCACAATGCTTTGTGGCGGAGGGAGATTGTGCCATTTGGCAGCCATGGGGAAAGAGATGGAATCTTTTGGCATTTGATATTTGTAGACTAAGAGTGTGCGTGTGCATGTGCGTGTGTGTGCGCGTGTGTGTGTGTGTGCTTTCACAGTAAAAACTAATGACTAATTGCCAGACTGACATAATTGGACCTTCAGATTTTTTAATAAGAATTCAAGCTTAATAAAGGGACTACCGCGCGGGGTCGCCAACACTAGACCCCCTCCGCACACACGCACACACAAATGCTTTTCCCCTTTTTAACTACTACAATAATGGTAATTACAAAGTTAATATGCTCTAATTGCCAGGAGGGGATGAATTACTTTTTTTTCCTCCGCCACCATAATCCCGCCGTCTCGAATGGAGCCTCTCTCTCTCTCTCGCTTTCTCCCCCAACTCTCATTATCCGTCTCTTGCAACAGGTTGCGTCAGACGACATTAAAGGAATATTTGAACGCGCAAACGGGGGGCCGTCGGTCCTAAGCAGCACAAGTACAGCAATGTCAGGGCTCATGAAATTATTCATGATTCTTTTTTTTTCTTCTGCGCGAGAAAAGTGTGAGAAAGTGTCGAGTCGATTTCGACGCGGAAACCGTCTTGGAAGTCCCTGTGGGTCTTAGTTTAGGTGACGGGGGTTAAACATTTCACATAGAATGCTGGACCATCGCCATCTCATACTGTATATGACACGAATGTAATATTCAACATAAATTGTGTTGTCATTGCGTCTTTCTTTAAACGACGTTTTTCTTTAAAGCAGTGGTTTTCAACCTTTATCATACCACGGCCCACTCTTTATTCAGTATTTGAGCCATGGACCACCATTGGCCAACATTTCACCCCCACAGACCCAAAAGCCAAAGATTTCTTCTGTTTTTGTTCACAATTCCAGGCTGGATTTACGGAAACATAACAGATAAACATAAAGTAAATAAAAATGACCATTAATCTTCTACATTATACATTCACAGTTGTGTAGAATTAGGCTAATTCATTCGTTAATCATTTAGCCTGGGGACCACCTGGAACCCTCTAACCCCTGCTTTAAAGTTTTATCGAAAAACTAAAATATATTATACAGCTATGATTTGCCTTCCCCCCTCTACATCGCCTCTACTTTGATGCTGCAGCTGTCTCCCTGCAGACAGACACTTGCTTTTCCCTGCAGAACTTTATTGAGACATCACTTAAACAGAAGAATCTGAGAGTACCCATTCATTCATTCTTGAAAGAAGTGAAAGGGCATTTGAACACTGCAGTGCACGCCTGCCGGTCACAATGTGAGACGGTCTCAACATGCTTGAAAAGTATTTTCTAACCCGCACAATGGGGAACAACTGAACACATTATACAGGGAGAAGTATATTGAGCGACACATCCAATAACCTCTTCCATATACTGTATGCTGTATATCAAATCTTTTCTCCTTTAACATGTATCCACAGCGTATTAAACAACTCTTAGCGTGCATTAAATCAAATTGCGTGATATTAGGATGAGCGAGGAGGAGGAACATAAAAGAGAGGTCGCATGACACCGCGTGTGATTGCGCGTTACGCGAATGGGTTTAGCACCACTCAGGACTCATAGCATGGCTTTGATAGCTTCGCTCTCCCTCTCCCTCTCTCCCTCAGCTTTGCCTTATCAGAAGACAAAATCGCTGTCTGGGGTGTTAAGGGTTGAGAGAAAGAAAAAAAAAAGAAAGAAAGGAAGGGAGAGAAAAAAAACCCTCGCTCCGCATCACTCACGTACGGAGTCCTTGGGCCGATCTCGAGGTGAAACGCCTATTGCTTTATTTATTCAATTTCACGAGTGTGCCGGGCCGCCCGTAATCTCAATAAAGCCGCGGCCATCGGGCTGAATTATCTGTACATAATGCCCCGCCGGGAGTCCCTGTCAATGCTGCTGCCCTGTCCTTATAGCCTTATAGTGCAGGTTCTTCTGAAACACCCCCACTCCCCCCCCCCACTCCCATGACCCCCTCCCCCCCCCCCGCCCCACACACACACACACACACACACACACACACACACACACACCACACACCACACACCACACACCACACACCACACACCACACACCACACACCACACACCACACACCACACACCACACACACACACCACACACACACACACACACACACACACACACACACAGAAGTGTTTTGCCTCTGTCGGGTGGAGACCTCGTATCTAAACCAGTATTTTTACAAAAAAGCAAGGATGGTTGCAAATACAGCGAGTCCCTATTAGGAAAGCCATAGCACAGTGTCTGCCTGTCTGTCTGTCTGTCTGTCTGTCTGTCTGTCTGTCTGTCTGTCTGCCTGTCTGTCTGTCTGTCTGTCTGTCTGTCTGTCTCACACTCGCATATGACTACTTGCAACATTGCAATATAGAGCTGAACAGTCCAGTACCTTTCTTTAGGTCACCCACAGTCCAGAGATGTTTTCCCTACTCATTTTCCTCGTAGGCTTTCTGAAATTGATTTATACAAAGACGATTACGCCGCGAACAAAGCCAACGTCGCGTCGAGACATCAGAATATTAACCTACACTATCTAGTTAGCAAGAAGAAAAAAGAAATGACAGGATACAACACTTTTTGTTTCATTTGTCTTCTTGGCATTGTGTTTACGGTCATGATGACGACCCGATGACGAAAATCAACAACGGTGGACATTGTAAACAGAGTGAAACTGCAAATTTTGAACTGAAGGCTGAAGGAGAGCAGAAATTACACAAAGCAGGGTGCACTGATGACATTATCATCAGGCCAAAATCAGACGAGCTGTTCCTGAATTGAGTTCCTGAATTTCCATTAAAGCTCCTATATGATACGTGAGACTGATTTTTCAAGCTTGAGTTATTCTCCTCAAGAACTGTGTGTGGGTCAGTGAATTAGAGCTATACAGTACATGCACCATGCGTGTGCTTGAGTAGACTATTCTGCCCTATAGTCAAGGCAATGACAACACCGGCCTTCATTTCTAAGAATGCTAGTAGATACGAGGTTTCATAGCAGCAGCGGGCGGCTGGCGGTTGGTGGTGATATGTGAGGGGAATACAGTTCTAGCAGCAGCAGCAGGCACTTCAGACACCCGCGCGCTGCAGACAAAAGGGCATTGCATTAGAAAGCCATATACCTCTGCTGCGAGTGACCTTTGGCTGCATCGGGGAGGTCAGCGGCTCCAACCGGCCGTCCCAGCGGACGCCCCGCCAGCCGGCTTCAGTCAGGAGAAGCCGGAGAGGAGGAGGGAGGGAGGGAGGAGAGCAACAGCTCCCGGTCAATAGGTTCTATATTTGTGGGGGGGATTGGAAACGCTTTGCTACAGTCGGGAGGGGAGGACAGCCAGGCGCCGGGGCAAAACAATGCAAGCTTGTTGTTATGTGACTGAATGTTTCACCGCGGGTGGGCGCGGCAGGCGCTTCTCGCTCTTTCTTGTGCTTGTGTGTGCGCGTGCGTGTGAGGGGTGGATGTAACATTTCTCAATCGGGGGGGCAGAAGAAAATGGTAAGGGGCAGCTTTATCGGCCCCATACCATTTTCAGTAGTAGTGTCAAATACTTTTAAATATAAGCACTGAAATATCTTGGGTTATTTTGCATGCCATCATGTTTGGTGGGGCCGACTGGGCATTTAGGGGGGCATTGCCCCCCCATGCCTATGCCTAGATCCACCCCTGGCATTTCTCTGTGTGTGTGTGGTTACCGTGTTCTTCAGAGGGGCAAACATTTCACTCCTCGTTGATGCAAATTGGCTAGAAAAAGCTCTGGTGGTAACTTTCTGTAAGCTTCCCACGGAGCATTGTTGTAGTCAATTCAAAGACACTATCTCGCATAGAATACAATAAAAACAGTTGAAAATGGGGACAGTATATGCGGTTGAAGGGGGAATGTAGTTTTGCAAACAGAGTTGTGTTACATTGCATTGTTTTACACATGCTAGAACGGCATAGAGAACAAATAGCATCAATGTTTGCCCCTTCAGGAAATATTTTCCCTCATGATTAAGAAAAACAAAATCAGAATTAAGGTCTGTTAACTGTATATAGCCGATTAGACTTCTAAATGGCTGTCTAAATCAGAGAGAGAGGGGTGCATAAGTCGTTAAGAGAACATCGTTTACACGTCTACTTTAAGTCTAGACTGCTAAAAAAATGTTAATTTTTGGAGCCCGTATTTAGACATCTAAGAGCCGACTATTGCTCAGTCGATACTACCGTCTACCTTTCATTTTATCCTTCAGTCTCTTCTGTTTTATTGCTGTTGGTGTTTTTTTCCCCTCACTGCATTGTCGTAATTAGTCATTATATTGATTAAAGTGATTACATCCGTTGCATATTGTTGTTTGTATGACTAAGATGTTATGGGAAAGATGTCATAAGGCTGAATTAAGAGACTCTCCAGTGTAAAATGTTGTTGCTGATTACACACCTCTGCATTAGATGTATATTACGGCAATAGAACACCGGATAGATATAGCTCCCACATGGGGGATTGTTGTCATTACCACAGTATGAAACCCCGGCACAGAGAAAAAAAATAGATATCTTGAAAATAGTAAAGAGTAAACAGCTTGTAGTGTTGGGCAATATTCATCATTACTTGGACTCAAAAGTAATATGTAACATGTTACTTTTGCACTACACCAGGGGTTTTCAACCTTTTTGACTCCAGGGACCACAATTTATTCGGCATTTGAGCCACGGACGAGCATTTGATTACATGTCCACAATTCCAGGCTGGGTTTTGCCAGCAAAACAGTGTAAACTTCTTATTAAGTGGTGCTAATTCAGATGAGGAATATTTTAACTCTTGAGAGTGTGAAAATGAAACCAAATGGACCCGCAAGGCTTAATTTGGTTTCATTTTTACATTCTCAAGGGTTACATCTGGTTAACCAACTTTCCATCATTTAGCCTGGGGACCACCTGGAACCCTCTCAAGGACCACAGGTGGTCCCCGGACCACCTGTTGAAAAACCCCTGCACTACACCACTGGCAAAAAAGGTTAAGTCCAACAACACACTTTACAAGTCTTTATAAGGAGGACACACAAGATCTTTCTTTATGTTTTGTACATTTTTAGGAGCCATATCTCAATTCTCAAGTCTCATTGGGTGACATGAACAGCTGGACAAAACATGTTGGCCTAGAGAGGCAGGGATCGACTCAGATAGTCTCTGAAAATTGAGGGGTGGGCAGGGGCACTGCTATAGACGTGGGCCATAGACGTGAGTCAGGGTTGACTGACTCAGATAGTCAGTCAACCCTCGGCCCCTCCTATTATAAGGCCACCGTCCGTGGCTAATGGTCTTTGGGCTTTCAGATTTTTGTACAGCACGGAAGGCAACAAAAGCCATATAACTCTTTACACAATATTAAAGGCAATCGATGATGATTTTTTGTAAAGAGAAAGCTTTTAGTGTTAGTGACGCAGTCAACAAAATAATACACCTGTAAAGGTCAGAGCAGAGCGAATCGTACCACTTTCACGGAATGACTCATATAATCTGTCCGCGGTGAAAAGGCGTTTACCACAGTATTGCCTTGGCAGGCCTCTAATTAAAGCCAGTGGTAATCCCAGTGCCGGTGAGATAGTGAGGCTTTGTTCAGGAAGAGAGGAATTCTACTGATTTTTTTTCCCCCAATCAAGAGCACATCAGGCTGTCGATCTGCCTCTGTCAAGTGGAGTGTGTGCTGCGTGGGAGGGAGGGAGGGAGCTGCCATATTCTGTGGGCGACAAAGACTCCAGTGAGTCACCAACGGAACAGAAGATAGGCGAGATGAATAGAGGAGGGGCGGCAAAGGGCTAAAATGGGATTGTTTGTTTTTTTCTCCCCCTTTTTTGAAGCAGACACGAGACATTCGAACGCTCCTCAAACACATGAACAGAGAGCGCGTTTCCACTCGAGCACTCGTACAGTTCCAGAACTGTACGAGTGCACTCGTACAGTGTGTTCCATGCCAGGGCCAGATTTAGCCAGCCCTACTAGGGTGGGCTGAAAGAATGGCAGGGTGGGCACCTCCAAAGTTTTTTATATGAAGTAGTGGTTTTCAATCTTTTTGACACCAGGGCCCACTATTTATTCGGCATTTGAGCCACAGACAACCATTTGAGGGCATTTTAGCCCCACAGACCCCAAAACTAAAGATTTCCAGAAGGCTGGATTTGGGAAACACAACAGTCAAATACACAGATCAAAATGACCATAACCTTCTACATTCTCTAGTTGTATTGACTTGTTAATACAACTTTCCACCATTTAGCCTGGGGACCACCTGGACCTCTCTCAACCACTGGTGGTCCCCGGACCACTGATGAAAACCACTGATACTGTTACCTTCATTCACCCCTCAATTTTCAGGATTCAAATAAAAACAAAAAAACTGCAAAAGTACGGTAGATCAACAAGCTCAAGGATGTCCATTCGTGCTGCGTTTTGAGAGTCTAGATCCCACGCAACTTTTGGTGCTTCCGTGTCACGTTGCTGACATGAACAAATAGGCTGTGCTTGTTTACCAAAACAAACAAAAAGCTGAAACATGGAGATGAGAGGTAATTCCACCTGACAGGGACGCTGCATTGCGTTGGCGGTAATGAGGGTCAAGTGGCGTTGCTCAAGGGCATTTCAACAGTGATTGAATACGGTGGGTGTTCTGTGGGTGGGGCTGGAATGTTGATTTTCCCCACTTTCCTAGCGCTAGGCATTACAACTTCTCTCAAATTACCATAAGTTATTAACGCGATTATTATGTACAGTAATAGATGGCAGAAACAACCAATGTAAATGTGAGGCTACGGCATGAGGGAGAGAGAGCCGCTTATGTTAAATTGGAACTGCACCCATTCTCAATATTTTACTATGTCATTGATGTACCTTCAATGTGTTGGGTGGACAGGATGAAAAAGTTCCCCCATTCTGTGTTCCCAAGAAATGGAGGTCTGAAGAAAGCCACCAACATGGTGAAACATCTTGATGACATCATCAAGATGTATTTTCAACATGTTAATGGAGTTCTTTATACGCTTCTTTTTTTTATGAGAGCGTACAAATAGAACCAAATGAAGCGTTAGGGTTCATTTGGTTGCATTTGTACACTTTCAGAAAAAAAAGAAAATGGGTGGAATTCCCCTTTAACACAGATGCTCTGTATAGATGCATTCATAAAAATACAGCGGCTTTGATATTTAAAAAATAAAAAATAAACTGACCCACCCCACCCCCAATTCGTTTACTTTTTTTTTTTTTTAAATAGGAAAACATGGCCATAGTTTCAATGCTGATTAATAATGATTAAATTCATTTTGAAGCTGTGATTAATCTGATTTACACATTTCTAATCATTCACCAGCCCCATTTTTAATATTTCACATAATTGTCTGTGTCCCCCAACAGCATTCCTAATGGTATGAGCCAAAGTCACCACTCTGGTATTGCCCAGTCCTTGTCATTTATTTCTGCAGTACCACAAGGTCCTGACTCCTGAGGTGGTAAGGGGTGCTGATATGCAGATTTTTAAAATATATTTGAGTCATTACAATACTGATGTTACATACCCAGACCGCTGCTTTCATTCCATGAACAAAGTGGAAATACAAATGTACAGTGCACTGATATCAGTATATAGAGACTATATACTCAAATAAGCCTATCTGTTAGACTCATATCATGGATCAGATTCAGTGCACTGATATCCGTATATAGAGACTATATACTCAAATAAGCCTATCTGTTAGACTCATATCATGGATCTGAAGAATCTGCTGCTGAATTAGTGAAAAAAAAGTTTCGCTAGAAAGGATTTGCATGAAAATGCTGCAATCTGGTGCACTTAGAGAGCAAAATTAGATTAATAAAGAACTACACCTTCAATATCATCTTTACTGTGCTATTTGAAAGGCATTTCTTTCCCCAACAGCCAGCCTAAATGAACTGCAGACATGCATGAGCTGGCTGGACAGAGAAGAGAACAGAACGCACACAACGTGTCATCTGGCTACATAGAACTGAGTTAAAAGCAAAATGCCAGTGCTAGGCTATATTAATATTGGCGCTAATCATTCGGCTGGACAGCACGCACAGCGCGCGCGCGCACTCTCTCTCTCTCACACACACACACACACACGCGCGCGCGCAGCTGCGGCCTCATCGCAAAGCGACACGGGCGATGAAGCCGCACCCATGCTGCATCCAAAATGGGTAATGTTACATCCGCCCCTGGCTGCATCAAAACTGAGTGAAAAGCCAATGCCATTCATATTCTACTATGCATCGCGCTAAATAACTTCATTCACAACACAGCACAGCACAGGGGCTTCATTTGATGCCAGCTGCCGGTGCCACACAAGTAACCAACCTCGTAACAGCAGTTACGTTATGCAAAGAAAGACCAAGCCACAACAACACAACGCACAGCTTCCAAAGACAGTATACTATGCACAGCGGCAGATCCATCCACCAGTATGAAATAATTGTTTAGGCCTACTCACCATTTTGACGTGGTTCAGTTGAAGACAAAATCCATCCTCCTGTCCTTTTGGGTGAACTTTTCAATGACCGGGTCGTATAATCCATCTTTATAATCCATCGTATAATCCGTCCTTTTTTTTATCCAAGACAATTTCTTTTTCCATCCTGTCCTGAGTCCATAACAGGTGCACCATCGTAACACAGCGCTACAAGTTTATATGTGCATGCAGGGCCGGATTTAGCCAGCCCTACTAGGGTGGGCTGGAAGAATGGCAGGGTGGGCAACTCCAAAGTTTTTTTCAGATGAAGCAGTGGTTTTCAACCTTTTTGGCACCAGTGCCCACTATTTATTCAGCATTTCAGCCACGGACCACCATTTGATGACATTTTCACCCCTAAGACCCCAAAACTAAAGATTTCTTTTGCTTTTGTCCACAATTCCAGGCTGGATTTGGGAAAACAAAACAGTCCAACATACAGATCAAAATGACCATTAATCTTCTACATTCTCTATATGTGGAGGCTAATTCACACGATTCACAATATTTTAACTCAGAGTGTAAAAATCAAATCAAAACCAAATAGACCCACAAGGGTCCATTTGGTTTCATTTTTACATTCTCAAAGAGTTACATTTGGTTAACCAACTTTCCACCATTTAGCCTGGGGACCACCTGGAACCCTCTCAGGGACCACTGGTTGAAAACCACTGAAATTACCTTTCATCTGCGTGGGCAGGATGCACGTTTGGGTGGGCTCTGCCCACCCTGCCCCCCTCTAGATCAGGCCCTGGTTTTACGGAAGACTAACCATTGCGAACACCTTTTTAGATCCAGCATTAGAACTAGAAATGATGCTTTCGTTATTTCTTCTTTGATTTCGCCATTAACCACAGCACCTATCAATCCGTTCCGTTCTGCATTTGACTTGATAGTGGAGGATGTAATCAACTTTTGACTTCAAGTGATGACACAGATATTCCCTTTGGCATGGAAGTACCTTAGGGTGATAGGAAAAGATTCATCCAAAGACACAAGCTGTGTCGCCCTTCATTTCAGAAATATTCACGTGTTCAAAATGGCCGCCGACAAAGAACCAGTATTACACCATACCCGTGTCTTTGCCTCTGATGGAGCTATAATAATAATAATGGTGTCGAAGTCTACATTTTTAGGGTCAAGGAATCCAATAAAATACATTTCAAGACTAAAAAACTCAATATTGTTTTCGTTACCATGGCGACCGGGGTAAAATAAGCAAATTTCATTTAAAAAAAATGGGTTTTAACAGGGTAACTTTATACCCCCTCACCTGCTAAAACTTCTATTTTGTTTTCTCTTTGGCATGGAACTACCTTAGGATAATAGGAAAATATTTATCTAAAGAGACAAGCTGTACCACCTTTCATTTCTGAATATACACGTTTTTCAAAATGGCCGCCACCATTCTCAGCAATACAGCATAGCCCATATCTTTGCTTCTGTTAGAGCTATAATAATAATATTGGTGTCAAAGTATACATTTTTAGGGTCAAGGAATCCAATAAAATACATTTCAAGACTAAAAAACTCAATATTGTTTTCGTTACCAGGACAACCGGGGTAAAATATGCAAATTTCATTCAAAAAATGTGTTTTAACAGGGTAACTTTGTACCCCCTCACCTGCTAAAACTTCCATTTTGTTTTCTCTTTGGCATGGAAGTACCTTAGGATAATAGGAAAACATTTATCCAAAGAGACAAGCTGTATCACCTTTCATTTCTGAAATATACACGTTTTTCAAAATGGCTGCCACCATTCTCAGCAATACAGCATAGCCCATAGCTTTGCTTCTGTTAGAGCTATAATAATAATATTGGTGTCAAAGTATACATTTTTAGGGTCAAAGAATCCAATAAAAATACATTTAAAGACTAAAGAACCCAATATTGTTTTTGTTACCACAACAACAGGGGCAAATATGCAAATTCATTTGAAAAATATGTTTTAACAGTGCAATTTATACCCCCTCACCCACTAAAACTTTCATTTAATTTTGTCTTTGGCATGGAAGAGGAAAAGATTCATCCAAAGAGACAAACTGCATCACTTTTTTCCTGAAATATACACAGTTTTCAAAATGGCCACCACCAATTAGAGCTCCTGTTAGAGCTATAATAATATCTGTGTCAAGTAATCCAATTCATTTTTGTTGCCAAGTAATCCAATTCAATAAACAATTGAATAAAAAGAAAACCAATACATTTGTCATTGCAATGACAACAGTGGTAAAATATACCTATACATGTTTTTGTCATTATCGTCAGATTGATGGTGAAATATGCACACGTAAGAGTCAAATTTGGACCAATGCTGTGTCACCTTTTGTGAGTTACTGCCCAACACACAGTATCTCACGAAACAGACACAGATTTTACTTTGGGTGTACAGAGTTTGAATGACCCACAACAAGAGCCCCTCACCCCATATTCAAGAATGAATAGCTATTCAGATTCATGATCAGAACAGAATGCACCTTGCTCCTCTTGAAGTTTGATTATCGTCTAGAACCTCCTTTTTAGTACTATACATTAGTGTAAACTTTGTTTGGGGGACTAAGCAATCATATCTATAAATGGCACACATCTTATGGTTTCCTTTCTTAATGAGTGACAAAGCTAGCGAAGTCTGTCACTCTTTAGGTATTGTCCAATGTTGCATTCCATGCAACATTAAAAAAATATCCATATATCCATCTTCAACCACATATACATAGTTGGATCGCGGGGGTGACAGCTCCACCAGAGAGCTCCAGACTTCCCTCTCCAGAGCAACATTCATAATCGGTGGATCTATAGGGATTCCATTGCCAATGAGTGGAGTAATTCCTCAAGCCTATATCCTTGTTCTGCCTTGGGGTCTCCTCCCAGTGTGATGTGCAACAAGTATCTCTCTGTAGGGAGAAGCTCGAGTGGCATCCTAACCGAATTTCTGAACCACTATAACTGTTCATAGCCCATGATCATAGCAGAAATCTAAGCCTTCAGTTCAGATGAGGGAGATCATTCCTCCCAATCATGCCACTCCCATGTGTCTGTCCATGCCCACATGTGCATTACTGAATCTATGCTACGGAATCCTCTACACAGGTGCCCCATGCAGACCCCATGTGAGGTACGTTGAACACTGAATGCAAAGTTGATCAAAGTCTAAAACAGCTTTAAACTTGTCTCATATACATTATATAGGATTTGAAACTTTATTGTCATGATACAAAATGAAAAAAATGTACAATTTGAGGTTTACCATTATTATAGCTTTAACTGAAGTCCAAATACTACATACAATACAATACTTGACTGCTGTTGTATTATTTCAAATGGTGGTGGCCATTTTAAACGCATACATTTCCGAAATTAAGAGTAATTTGTCTAATTTTGATAATGTCCTTATTGCCTTATGGTATTCCAGTGTGTCGGAGAGTTAAGTTATTATTATTTTATGGTGCCATGCCCTGTGACTTCCATGCCAAATGAAAAATGAAAAATTAGAGTGGTTTGGAAGGGGTGGAAAGTTACCCTGCTAAAACCTGTTTCTTCTAACTTATATTATACCTCATAAATATTGTCTTCACCATACTTTTTGTCATAGTTTTAACAGAACTAAATAAATGGGCTATGCTGTATTGCTGTAAATGCGGCAATGGTGTCAGCCATTTTGAAAAAAATTGGAACAGTGATGCAGTTTGTCTCTTTTGATGAATATTTTCCTATTACCCTGTACTTCGATGTACTTCCATGTCAACTAGAAAACTAAATGGAAGTTTTAGCAAGTGAGGGGGTATAAAGTTCCGGTACCCTCTTAAAACACTTTTTTTTTTAAATTGTTGTTGTGGTAACGAAAACAATATTGTTTTTTGAGGCTTGAAATGTATTTTATTGGCTTGATTGACCTTTAAAACGTATACTTAAACACCAATATTATTATTATACCTCTAACATGGTGCTGTGGGCTATGCTAGATTGCTGAGAATGGTGGCGGACATTTTGAAAAGCGTGTATATCTCAGAAATGAAATGTGACGCAACTCGTCTCTTTGGATAAATGTTTTCCTATTATACTAAGGTATTTCCATGCAAAAAAACAAAAAAACAAAATGGAAGTTTTAGCAGGTGAGGGGGTATAAAGTTACCCTGTTTAAAACACATTTTTTAATGAAAATGTGCATATTTTACCCAGTTGTCATGGTAATGAAAACAATATTATTATTTTTTTCTTGAAAAGTATTTTATTGGATTCCTTGACCCTAAAATGTATACTTTGACACCAATATTATTATTATAGCTCTAACAGAAGCAAAGATATGGGCTATGCTGTATTGCTGAGAATGGTGGCGGCCATTTTGAAAAAACGTGTATATTTCAGAAATGAAAGGTGATACAGCTTGTCTCTTTGGATAAATGTTTTCCTATTATCCTAAGGTACTTCCATGCCAAAGAGAAAACAAAATGGAAGTTTTAGCAGGTGAGGGGGTACAAAGTTACCCTGTTAAAACACATTTTTTGAATGAAATTTGCATATTTTACCCCGGTTGTCATGGTAACCAAAACAATATTGAGTTTTTTAGTCTTGAAATGTATTTTATTGGATTCCTTGACCCTAAAAATGTATACTTTGACACCAATATTATTATTATAGCTCTAACAGAAGCAAAGATATGGGCTATGCTGTATTGCTGAGAATGGTGGCGGCCATTTTGAAAAACGTGTATATTTCAGAAATGAAAGGTGGTACAGCTTGTCTCTTTGGATAAATGTTTTCCTATTATCCTAAGGTACTTCCATGCCAAAGAGAAAGCAAAATGGAAGTTTTAGCAGGTGAGGGGGTACAAAGTTACCCTGTTTAAAACACATTTTTTGAATGAAATTTGCATATTTTACCCGGTTGTCATGGTAACGAAAACAATATTGAGTTTTCTAGTCTTGAAATGTATTTTATTGGATTCCTTGACCCTAAAAATGTATACTTTGATACCAATATTATTATTATAGTTCTAACAGAAGCAAAGATATGGGCTATGCTGTATTTCTGAGAATGGTGGCGGCCATTTTGAAAAACGTGTATATTTCAGAAATGAAAGGTGATACAGCTTGTGTCTTTGGATGAATCTTTTCCTATCACCCTAAGGTACTTCCATGCCAAAGGGATTATCTGTGTCATGACTTGAAGTTAACGGCATTTTTTTCGGGGTTAAATCCTCCACTATGAGTGTTAAGGTGACTTGCATGTGCATGCTTACATGTTCAGCTTTCGTTGAACATGTGTGGTAACTTATCATACCCTTTACAGTTCCATGCTATCTTCTCGGTCCCAAAGCGCAAACATTGCCAGCAGAGCAGCTTCTTCCGTGCTGATTTCAGCTGCTCTGGGGTTGAGGGACCTCGTTTGATAGCGTCCATTTTTCCATGAAATATTCCTCTTGAAAAGGGTTCTGTTAATAAATCCGGTAATCGGTAATCACTTGCTTGAGTTTGCTAATGCTATCTTTATTTTGTTTAGTGGGCCTAGTTCGTTGCTCTGGAATACTTGGGCATCTAAATGACTACGCCCATTGACTGCATCTCAAAATGTGATTGGCTAGTCAATCTGTCCCTCCACAATCTTCCCCGCGAAGGCACTGGTATGGGACCAGTGTTGCCAACTGCCGAAATCCAAAATGCACTATAGTGGCACTTCCAAAATGCACTAGAATGCGCTAGAGCAGTGGTTTTCAACCATTTTCATACCAGGGCCCCACTATTCATTCTGCATTTTAGCCACATAGAACCAGCATTTGATGTTGAGTTTAGTCTCTCGGACTAATTTAGGAGAAATAACTGGTAAAATATTGGCCAAAATAGCAATTCTTCCACATTTTCTAAATGTGTAGATTCTTGAAAATTAGGTAATTCAACCAATTTCGCCCCAACTCACCAGCAAACAGCACCAGATTTTCCGCCAGGAGTTTTTCCACTAATTTTGGCGCTAGGGGTTCTGTAAAAAAGCTAAATATCGTGACAAATCCGTCAAGTTGGCAACACTGCATGGGACCGGAACCAGAGCACACACGTTCACGCAGGGTTGCCATGCCTGCTTATTATAAGCAAAAATATTTATTTATTTATTTATTTATTTATTTATTTATTTATTTATTTATTTATTTATTTATTTATTTACCTTTTTATGTAGGAAGTCACTTACAATTAAATTAGCAGTGATTGTTGGTTGATGGTTTGGGGGCTTGTTTCTACTTGTGTACAGTAGTTGTTTGTTTAAGCTTGCTTTCTAAAGCTTAAGCAAGTGTTTTCTCACATTTATTAACATCAAGGAACCACATATTAATATGTAATTGTCCACAGACAAACATCGGAAAATACTGTGTGCCTTTTTTATTCAAATGTTTACAACATATTCAAAATGTTTAGTTTTATTCTCAATGTTTTTTAAATGACAGATGTACAACCTGACAACCTGTGTCACTGTGAGCTTGTAGATCAGCTATGTTCATTTGTGCTGGTCTTTACAGCACATATAAACACAGTATACAATATATCACTGGAGGAACTGTACAATATACTCCAATTTTATACTGTCTAATAATGGTTCAACTACAGTACAGTAGGTGGTCTATTTAAGCAGGCTGATGTTCCACCCTTTACATGTTAAACATTTGTCACCTCAAGAGATCAAACTCCCTTTGCCTCCCCAGGCAGTAGCCTATAACATCCTAGGTTCCATAGGTTTTCATTATCTCAGTGCGTCATTCAATGCACCTTCGCATGTAGTTTTTATCATATTGTTTTAATGGCTTGTGTTCGCACATTCTGCCCCTGGGGACTGAGATGTCTAGTATTGTGTCGTGTAATAACTTGTTCAGGAGCACATCACAGATATATATATATATAGCCTATAGAGAGAGAGAGAGAGCCTGCCGACCAGGGGCGGATGTAATATGTCCCATTTGGGGGGGGGGGGGGGGGGGGGCAAGAGAACATGTTGGAGGGGCAAGAGAAAATGGTATGGGGCGGCTTCAGTTACAGGACTTTTATTAGTCAAGTAAAGCATCGATAACATCAGTTGTTGTTGAAGTTGCAACAGACACGCAGCATGCATAAAGATAAAGGTATGACATAGATGGTTTTCTTTTTTCAATGATGAAATGCTGTTGGTTTAGTGGTGACACAGCTGTAGTTAGTTAGTATAGCAGTAGTAGTGTTTCAAATCATTTTATATATAAGCACTTTAATTTGAAATTTCTTGGGATGATTTGCATGGCATTGTGTTTGGGGGGGCAGACTGGGCATTTAGGGGGACATTGCCCCCCCGTGCCCATGCCTAGATCCGCCCCTGCTGCCGACGTCAAATGCAGCGCAATAACATTGCAATAAAGGGGTTTCATCTTGACGGGAGTGTCTGTCTGGCTGAACTGCAGGAAGGGAAGGTCACATGCACAAACCCAGACGCCAAGATTCTTTCAATTCCATTATTCTTTATTTCCTTTTGAGGCCTCCATAGCTGAACAGGGCAGAGAAGGACAATCTGGTAAAAGGAACGTCCAGCTGGTTCATGTCCCATAGTTTTTGTTTGTTTGTTTGTTTGTTTGTTTAATCTTGAGAATGGGTGCAAATCTTTGCATAATTACCCCCAGCAGACCCAATGATGCTGGGAAAATGTTGGGAATCCCACCCATTTTCAAGATTTTTCTGAGAACATTTTGTACACTGTCAGAATATATTTGCTGCTAAGAGTTTTACTCTTATGTAGCTGTGCACGAGATGTAACAACAAAGCACAACTTGAGACACATGTCACACCTCTTATAGAACTTCATTCATGTGCGCCTACAGAGTGAGTGCAAGGAACATTTTGTAAGGATGTGTATATCAGTGTTAATTAAGTGTGTGTGTGTGTGTGTGTGTGTGTGTGTGTGTGGTGTGTGTGTGTGTGTGTGTGTGTGTGTGTGTGTGTGTGTGTGTGTGTGTGTGTGTGTGTGTGTACGGGTGATCATGCTGGCTGGGAATCGGCAGCGAGGGAGAACATCTGGTCTTCATCAGACAGAGAGAGAAAGAGAGAGAGAGACGCTACAGCGTACAGATGGTGGAGATGCTCTCCATGCAGGGGCGGATCTAGGCATGGGCATGGGGGGGCAATGCCCCCCTAAATATACCCAGTCTGCCCCCCCAAACACGATGCCATGCAAAACAACCCAAGATATTTCAAATTAAAGTGCTTATATTTAAAATGATTTGAAAAACTACTACTGCTACTAACTACAATTTTGGCACCACAAAACCAACAGCATTTCATAACTGAAAACAGAAAACTCTCTGAGTCAGACCTTTAGCTTTATGCATGCTGCGTGTCTGTTGCAACAATGGCTGATGTTATTTTTGATGCTTTACTTGACTAATAAAAGTCCTGTAACCGAAAATGGTATGGGTGCGACTTCATGCGAAGTCGCACCCATACCATTTTGTCTTGCCCCTCCAACATGTTCTCTTGCCCCCCCCAAATGGGACATGTTATATCCGCCCCTGTCTCCATGCACGCATGCACACATTTTTTGGAAGGTGATTTTACAAATGGCATAGAAAAAGATGCTTTCAAGCCTATATTTCCCCATAATGCTGAAAATAGCCAACCGACAAGCTCGCAACGCGATGCAATGTGTCACCCCGTGAACTTGTAAATCGTCTCTTTTCAGTGCATGAATCAATAAACCCTTTCTAAAGGTCTGCCGATATTACATTGAGCCCAAACAGTATCTTTTTTTAGTGATTGTTTGCTCAAAATTCCAATTACCACAAAACGCAGCTATTTATTTCTGTTGTGAGAACCCGGCGGGATAATAACTGCTCTCGCAAATGTCTGTGACGCACACTCACGCACGCATGTGCACACTCGAGGCAAAGTGTCTAGCTCTCGAAAAGTGGATAAAAGTTGATCATCTCATCTCTGATAAGACCAGAGCGGCGTACAGTGCTTGAGACCGAATGCAGGGATTCAGGGATACAGACATGTTCATGCTCAGGCTGACGATTTATAGGGACGCACAAACAATGGTAATGATCTATAGTGAAGTTTGTCAAAGTGTCTGGTGTCCGCTAATGCAGTGGTAACCAAACTTTTCACAAAGACCGTCCAAATTGACACTACCCTACACAAGGGTAGGACACTACAGTGTAGTGTCCAGTGTAGTGGTGTCAATAGTGTAGTGACTACACTATTTACACCACCCTTAAGAAAATAATGGGAGATAATTTCTACAGCTCTAGCAATGATTTGCTGCCACCCCCCGACTTAGTTTTAAATTGAGAAGATCTCTGAACCCCTATCTGCAAACTGTTACTGTAATACGTACATACCGTAAATAATGATGAAGGACCAAAAAGGTGAATTTGAACACGTCGAATTAGGGCCAGTAGACTGAGCTGAAGTTGCCCTCACACAATATCAGCACCCTGATTGAACAGAATGGAACTAGTTTTTATTTGTATAATTGTCTCCGCCAGGCCGAAGGCATGGGGAGATAGATAGCATGTTTTGTTCTCTGTCCATGCGTGTGTCTGTCCGTCCATCCATCTGTCTGTCTGTGTACAGCTAATCTCCCACACCATTGGTCCGACAATGTACCTGTGCACCACATTTTTCTAGAGCGGCCTGCTATAGCGCCACCGGCATGAGGCAGCTTTTCACATTTTTGTGCACCATTCTGCATGAAACATTGCATGCACCCTCCCTCGAGGGCAAGGACGTCCGTCCTTGCCCTCGAGAACCTTTGACCTGTATTTTTTACCTCTGCTTTTTATAGCGCCACTAGGATGGCGATCTTTTTAAAACACATTTTTGCATACTCCTCCTTCTGTCACAAAATTCTGTCAGGATTCTGTAGCATCTCTATAGAGTCATGTGCTCAAAACGGATCTCTATGATTGCCATTGGCCATTGGTCTGTCTTTGGGAACTTTGACAAGACCATGTGAAATCAAGCAATTAAGGATGATGCCCATTGTCTTTCCAATATGTCTGTTATCCATAGTTAGATACAGAAACACAAAAACATGGCAAGATGAACACATCCCAAGGCATCAGACGACACAGGCAAGTAGGCAGGTAGGCAGGCGGACAGGCAGGCAGGCAGGCAGGCAGGCAGGCAGGCAGGCAGGCAGGCAGGCAGGCAGGCAGGCAGGCAGGCAGGCAGACAGCTCTCTAGAGCTGGGTATGGACATCGATGAATGCTGCCCTAAATTATCAGGAAAATGTTTAGACTTCCATGGAATCTGCAACAGACCTACAATTTAATGATTGTTATTGGAAACAAAGCAACATGCTATTGTTTTTTTGTTTTTATCTTGTGCACACACTAGAGTCAGCACAACAAGAGCCATTATTGCAAATGCTTCCCATGTTTCTGCCAAGAAGTGACTGGCAGGCCCTCAGCAGAGATTTTAAGGCTGTATACGCTGCTGGTCCCACAGCTGTTCATGATCAGCATTAATTAGATACTTTGGAAGAGATACCAGATACTATACCTTTATTGATCCCCAGGGATAAATTCAGGCGTTATAGCTGAAGCATTTAATACTTTAACCGCCGTTACTTGCCGCTCCGCGCGCCAAACTCGAGGAATTGGTTCCATTCATGAATCCATCTTTCGATCCGAACGTATCGTTTGCCGATCGCCAATTTGTTGCATTTCATTTGGCACAAAATGGTCTCTGCCATTTTGAAAGAAAATTGCCCTTGCACCCATTCCATTCCAATTATTTGAATGTTATCTCAGAACATTATTTCAGATTCTACGCCTCATTTTTTTTTTTTGTTGCAAAGCAGCCATTTCCAATAGGAGACAACGGTACACTTGGGGCTCGTGACCCGGCTGTTTTTTGCATAGAAGGTTAGAGGGCAGAATGAAAGACACCAGACTTCAAAATAAGGGTATTAAGCTGCGGCATATACACATATGCGTACTCTTTGCGTTCGGTGTGTGAAAGCGGTTAATAGCTCTTTGGCCGCCTTAATCTCCAATAACAACAACTTGCTTTCTATTAAATTATAGTCGAATTAAATAAACTCAGGCATGCATAAACAACATAATGTAGGCTTTCAGTAACTAATAAAATATCTGCCGTGCAGGATAAACCCATTATTGGTTTAATGTAGTGTGTAGAGTTTTAGGAAGATCAAGGAGATATCCTCATGGCAGAGGCAGACTGTTTGGTTTTTGGATGCAAAAAGCAAATGATAATGATGATCAAATTAGGAGTTTGAACAGTATCTGTACATATGCTTTGCTTTGCTTGGAATGGGCAGAACATAATCATGACCGCGGTAAACAAACATTGAGAAATGCAGTGTAATCATATCCAAGCTAGTAGAGATTTCCATCTGTAGTCTGTTGAAAATAACAATAAAACAGGATATTACAGAAGGAAACCACAGAAAAAACAATAATTAAACCCATGATAATAATCAAGTGCGGGCCGCAATCAATTTGTGTAACTTTTCCTAGCATTTCTATTCTGAGGGGAATTATTCAAACAGAATATGTGCAAGCCCACAACATGGTAAGAGCACTTGCAGATTGGTTATCTTTGGCAGTTAAATACAAGTTTTGAAATTATTGAGTTGTTAACCCAATACACCATAAGCCACTGTAAGGATGCAGTAGTGAACTGCAATCATTCATTCATTTTTTTTAAAAAAAGACGCGATCTCGGCATCTATAGGTGTGAAATGGATAGTGTGTATTGAATCCAGCACAACACTACACAGCGCTGTCAAACAAGCAGTGTTGTAGTGGTACTTTTAGAAGTGAGGGGACGCCTCTGGAAGGGGAATTCCCCCATTTTATTTTTTTTCTGAGTGTACAAATGTGAACCAAATGGACCTATAGCGGGTCCATTTGGTTCCATTTGTACACTCTCAGAAAAAGGGAAACTCATTAACATGGTGAAACACATCTTGATGATGTCATCAAGATGTATTTCACCATGCTAATGATTTTTTTCAGACCCAAAAATATTTTACATGTGAGAAGTGGGGGGACGCCGTCCCCCCGCGTCCCCCCTCCACTACACCCCTGCAAACAAGTGTATACATGAAGCTAACTATGAAATCTATGAAAAAGTGCAACACAAATGCAACACAATTGTATACAGCGACGTAGTGGCCAGGGGTCGATCCCTCGCCTCATCTATTATCCTTCCGCTAAGAAGCCCTCGTTCTCAGGCCAGGGAAAACATTGATGAATAGCACATGTCTTTAGATACACACATCTAAGGGCTCGGAAAACCTAACGAGCCGCGAAGCACACACAGTATTTAAAGGGCTCTGGATTAGTTTCAATCCGTAGCGGTAGCGGCTTCAGATAAGGTTAATACTCCATTACGTTAGCATGGTCCACGTGCATCTGATCAGCCACATGCTAGCCTCGACACCCAGGCTTTCATTTTCGTTCGCCTTGCGCGAAAACGGAAAGCCTGGACTAACGCACGTTGGAAAGTGGCCTTCAAGTGGGAGTGAACCTTCCGGGGTGGGCGTCGCTCTAAATAATGTGACGTAGAACAGCAGTGGACGGGAGGGGGAGGGGCCGGGGATGACGACACGTTAGTGAGATCAAATCAGAGCGCAGCACTTCCGCCGTGTGGATCCCACGACACCCCCGCCCCCCAAGGCCAAAATCATTGAGGGCTAGACCAGGCTAGCCACATGCAGGCATACAATCAAGCTTAGCTGACCGACCCGAATGGGTGGATGCAGTGTTGTAGTGGTACTTTTAGAAGTGGGGGGGGGGGGGTGCCTCTTAAAGGGGAATTCCACCCATTTTCATTTTTTTTTTTTCTGAGAGTGTACAAATGTGAACCAAATGGACCCCAGCGGGTCCATTTGGTTCCATGTGTACACTCTCCGAAAAAAAAAGGAAACTCATTAACATGGTGAAACGCATCTTGATGATGTCATCAAGATGTATTTCACCATGCTAATGATTTTTTTTTCAGACCTCCATTTCTCTGAAATACAGAATGGGGGGAACTTTTTTTTATCATGTCCACACAACATCTCTAAGATATTATTAATGACATAGTAAGATATTGAAAATGAGACATAGTAATATATATAAATATATATATATATATATATATATTATATATATATCCCCTCTATATGTCCCCGTCTCCCTCCGCTCTCCAAGTGATTGATGACAGGTCAGATCGTACCACCAGCAGCTAGGCCGCTGCTATACGGTGGGACCTTGCACCGAATCCCCCCCACAATCCTTCCTTCCACATGGGGGGAAATTGCTCATTTTCTCCACAAGTCCATTTCCATTTCGCAACTAGACAACGCGTTAAGTCTATGCATTACGCCGCGTGCTGCAGAATTGTGATGAATGGCGTGCCCGTGATGGAAAAAAAGACATATGTGCGATGCATGGTATACGCGGCTGCGTGCATACGTGCGTGTCAATGTTTGCAGGCGTGTTTGTGTGTATGGGGGGGGGACGGGAGGGGGGTAATATAAAGGTAAGCAGCTGTGACATTCTTATTTAGATAAGTGCCTCCACCGCCTTTCTCCTGCAGCGCAGCTACACGCAGTAACACCATCGCTGTGGGATTGTCGAAGCCCCGCTTTATTTTCGTTTTTTTTTTTTGCCACTGCTTTATCTTTTTTTTAACTACAAAACCCGCTATCCCGTTGGCCACGGATGGGCTTCAAAGAGGCTATTTGTCATCATGCACATTTATTCTGTCATTCAGGGACATTTATATTACTTTAACCCTTAGTGTAGTGAACGCGTTTCGGTGTTCTAAGCATTATGTTTTAACTACTGAAAAATAGCAGATCTACAAGCTCAAGCGCGCCACCGAGTGGCGCGCTATGAGCTTGTATCTCTGCTTTTTTGAAAAATCGTGAAAACGTGGTGCAAATCTATGAATATGTTATTTCCGAAGCAAACATTGTTATCTCAAATCTTTGCTTCTGGGTGATCCCTAGAAGTGTTTTTTGTTTTGTTTTTTAGATGGAGTCCACAGCCAAATATAGATAAGTCTGGTGGTCCTATGAATATGTTGATCATCACTGACACAGAAAAAAACAAGACCCTAGCGTCAGAAACAGAATTTAGCATCAGAAACAAGTGCCACAAACTAGAATCTGGCGCCATCTAGTGTCAGAAATAGAATCTAGTCAGGACCAATGGGTTAAGCTCTCCGGGTGGTCTAAAGCTATACCGTGCGAGGCAGACAATCCCACAGGGAGCTCTCTCCCTCTCTCCCTCTCTCTCCCTCTCTCTCTCATACATGTGTGTGTGTGCGTGCGTGGGCACACATTTTCCTTCCAAGCTCCAAGCTCTATACTGACTGTTGTTGCCTTAAAGGGCACACATGTTGTAACGATGTGGAAACAACACGGGATGCCGCTGACAGAATGTGGATAACGGCCGTGTATACCAAACGAGCCTTGCTCGCGTTTAGCTCTCGAACAAACAAAGCGTGACAGTTCGCTGTCGTGCTTCTTCACTTAAAGGGAAGCTCTTGCAAAAAGAAATAAAGATAATGACGTTCAGGAGATTTAGAACACTTACCTGATTTTACATACTTCATAGATTCCGCATACTTGTTGTTGTTACTTCAAAAAGTTCAAATAATAGCAAATAACGTGGCTCACTGGAGTGAGTGTGGAACTGTGGAATAGAATTACGACCCTATCACTAACCTGTCCCTATAACCCTTACCAAACCAGATTACCAACCCTATCATAACCATAAATGTACCCTTAACCTAAACCTAAACATGACCGCAAGTACGGAGCAGTGCATGTTCACCATCCTGGTCACAATGAGTAAGGAACTGGTCATAACTGGTCGTGGAAAAAATAAATAAAATCTAGCAAAAATCATAGGCACGTTAATAACGTTCATAATAAAGCAATCCGTTTGTAAATCCGTCAAGTTTTGAGCGAGTTCTAGCTGTTTTTGTTTGGGCTGCCATAGAGCATAGTGTATTTAGTCCCCTCACAAGATGGCCGCCGTGAACGACGTCAGAGGCTCCGCCTCAAGACATCTAGCTTTCTTATATATACTGTATCTATGTGCGCAGTCAAGGAGTTTGTCTATATCCGCGAGACTTCGGCTGCAAGAACGGAACTTGTTCTACGCATGTGTGGCCCGTCTATATGGCAGTGCAGTCACGCCGACATGCGCCACCTAGCGACCGGGCATGCAGATAACAGCATTTACAGCCAGATTGCGTCTTCATAAAAAATGAAAACTAAACAGCTCTTTACCGTTTTTGACGACGACCGTCTCTGTGTAAAAGGTATATACTGTATATGATATATGCTACCGTAACCACTTCTTGTCATTACTTTCTGGACAGTTTAGCTGCAGTAACATAATGACCTGAGGTGGTGAGGGCGCTGGTATGCAGATTATATAATGGTTGAGTCAGATTATATAATGGTTGAGTCAGACTATATAATGGTTGAGTCAGATTATATAATGGTTGAGTTTTGGGAGCACAAACACACACAAAAAGTTGAATTTCATGCTATCCCCCCTAAACCCCTGGTGGATACCAGCAAGTGTGTCCATTCCATTAGATAGATGCTTCTTGTGGCATCTATTGCATTCTAAAAGAAATAAATACATGAAGTTTGACGTGCACATTGGTGAACATTTCATGATTGACGGGTGAGGACTGAAAGGCGGGAAAGAGTGACGGAACGTGTGAATTTTATGCATGTCAGAATCAGTCACCAAACTTTGGCTTTGTAGAAAGTGGAAAGCAGGTCATGTAGTTTTGTTTCTCTCTCTCTCTCTCTCTCTCTCTCTCTCTCTCTCTCTCTCTCTCTCTCTGAAATCAATTCGTGACTGCGGCATATGCCGCGACCGAGAGTAAAAACATTGTGACATCGGTCGCACCCTCGCAACTAAACCTAACCCTATCCTTAGTCCTAAACCTAACCTCAGTAAAACCTATGCCTAAACCGAACCGTAACCCGCCGACTGATGGGATACCTGCCACGACCGACACAATACAGGCACAGTTCGGGGTCGGTGGGAAAAGGTTGTGACCGTTACTATTAGTCAGGAGTCAGGACTCATATACTATCAGCCACAACTGATATCCTATCAGCCATGGCCCTCTGCCTCAGTCGCTAGTTGATTTCGGCCCTCCTGCTCTCTCTCTCTCTCCCTCCATATACCTGTAGATAGATAGATGAAAGGACTTCACTGCTCAACTGCGTCCAAAGGATCCTAACAATAAACACAGAGTCGTGGGTGGTGTGGGCCGTGTGGTTGGTGCTCACACGCAACTGGCTGTCTCCCAAGTGACGCTTGCTGTGATGCAACCAAATCGATTCCTGACGGCCTGCCAGCACACATCCTGTCATTCGCTTCCACGTAGCCTGAAAACCTCGGGAAACAGTGCAGCAAAAAATAAGAAATGCTAGAATTGTCACAGAGAACTTAGAACTAGAGTTTGCTCTTACATACTGTATTGCAGTGGGCTTTACTGAGATGGCGGCCGGTAAGGAGTGGGCAGATCAGTTCGTGTTTTAATTGTGAAGGTTTATTAAAAGATAGGAAAGCAAAAACAGACAAAAAGAAAAACGATAATGGATCCTAGTGGGCTAGGCTCCAGGAATCTATTGCACACTATTGTGTTTGAGTCATCGAATGCCATGAGTTCAGCCGACTCATCTGTCATTACACTGCATGATGTCGTGCTGTACAATATACACATCAATACCAATCAACTGCTGAAACATATGAAACATACAGTAAGCTGCTCCAGTGATCAATACATTATCCCCATCTATATAATTACTATAGCCCATCCATTATTTATTAGAATTCGAGTGACATGCGTATACGCAAACCTACATTTCAGTGTGTGTGTGTGTGTTGTGTGTGTGTGTGTGTGTGTGTGCGTGTGTGTGTGCGTGCGTGTGTGCACATGCCTTAGCGTGTGAGCACAGGTATGTTCATGTGTGCTTATTTATTCACACAAAAACTCCTTCCCTTGCTTATGTGACGATGCATTAGGCTCCGCTTTTGATGGGCTTTTGGGCTCTTTTTGGAGTTCCCAAACTATAGTCCGTCTTTGACCACATCACACATGCCCACTGCCGTGCATCTCCATTCTAACGGAAGACTGAAACGCTGAATAACCCAAGATCTAGAAAACTCTGTGGTATGCATAAAAGGTATGATGTTTGGGCGTCCCTGCTGATTATTTGGTGTTTTTCTGGAGCAGGGCTCAGTTTGAGCCATCATTGACATTAGCAAGACAGCTTTCCAAGCCACGATCCTAAAGCCTGGCAGCTGTTGCGTTAAGTAACAAACAAAATGACTTTTTGGCACTCTGAAATTACTATGTAAACCAGGCAGAAATGTCTGTCTATTTGTCTGTCTGTCTGTGCACCACACTCTGTAATAAATATGGAGAAGCAAACAGTGATCGCTTCCCACATACCAGTAAGACACACAGCATCATACGTCTTAATTTCTATACTCTGTTTGCATCTTCAATTTGATCAAAGAGCATTTGTGAGCATGGGAATGCTTTCACACCCTGTAAGCGGAGCCATACACAGCTCCACTAAAAAACGCAAAAAACTAAAACAAGATAATAATGTGTTTTGACATGCAGTTCATGCACTGCTACAATATAGTTACCCACAAAGCAACACTGCGTGACAAGGTCTAGTATCTGTATACAAGCTCTGTTTACATACACACAGTACCTTGCATACATACCGGTATGTAAACAGAGCTGCCACCTTTAAACAGACCTTTAAAAACCTTTATACAATTTAAATAGCCTTGAGGGAAAGAAAAATGCTAGCATTTATCCTGAATAACCTGTAATAATGTATGTAATGATGCAATGTGACATACAAATTGCTGTAGCCGCTCCAACTGTATATACTTTCCCCATTTTCAACAGTATTTGTTTTTAATTATTTTATTGTATTTGTGACATGTCTTTGACAACGTAAACATTTGTTTACTCATGTCAATTCAAATTGAATTGAGTTGACATTACTGGCCCAGTATTGTTTGTAGCAGTAGAGAAAAATACATGATAAACATTTTGACAAAATAGTTAGTATTTAGTATTCACTTCCAGGGGCGGATTGGCACATATTTTCCCACTGGGACAATTTTGCCTTTGCCAGGCCACCCTAGGGGGGGCAGCTGGTTAACCAGATGTAACTCTTTGAGAGCGTAAAAATGAAACCAAATGGACCCTTGCGGGTCCATTTGGTTTCATTTTTACACCCTCAAGAGTTAAAATATTCATCATGTGAATTAGCCCAACTTAGTCTACACAACTAGAGAATGTAGAAGATTAATGGTCATTTTGATCTGTATGTTCCAGGCGAGCATCTAGCACATTCTAGTGCATTTTGGAAGTGCCAAAATGTGGACAAGTGGATCTTGTCCAGGCCACTAGGTGGTGCAGGCCACCGGGAAAACTCCCTGTACTCCAGATGGCCAATCCGCCCCTGTTCGCTTCTACAATGTAGGCCTACTTAAAGGAGGATTTCCAAAGTGCAATTTTGTGCTATATTCTCTCCCTCTACCATGTCAGTGGTGTGTTGACACTCACTTTCATTTTTGTTTCAGCTGTGGTTCAGCTCAGAGTTCTCAAACTCTGCCTGAACCCGACCAGGACCGAACCCGAACAGGCCCGACCCGTCATTTAGGGCCGGGTCGGGTCTAAAATCTATGCTAATCAGTAGGGCCGGGTAGGGCCTCGGGCCCCATGAAAAAATATATATATTGAATTATTGTATTATAGTAAGAATAATAGTTATTTTCTGTATTTACCTATTATGAAGATGGTGCTGATTGCCATTTCATTTTTAATCTGTGGAGAATTCTCAAATTTTGCCCAAACCCGACAGTTTAGGGCCGGGTAGGGCCTAAAATCTATTCCATTTAGTAGGGCCGGGCTTAGGGCCTTGATTTTCAGGCCCGTTGAGACCTTTAGTTCAGCTGTTTAAAGGTGTGGGCGTGGCACACGGTGTATAGGCTGAACCACGGCTGAACCAAAAGTGAAAGTTTGTCAACACATTACTGAGAGAGAATAGATATAGCACAAAAATGGATTTTGGAGCAGTGGAAATAGGTCAAATTTAAACAACATCCCATAGCTCCCATTCTAAGCCTAGGGTGGGACAGGGAAAACAGCCAATTTTTTTTTTTCACAAAAAAATGAAAAAATAAAAAATAATAATAATAATAAATCTCCTTTAACCTCGTAGCTCAGGGGTTTTCAACCAGTGGTCCGGGGACCACCAGTGGTGCTTCAGAGGGCTCCAGGTGGTCCCCAGCTAAGTTGGTTAACCAGATGTAACTCTCGAGAACGTAAAAATGAAACCAAATGGACCCTCGCGGGTCCATTTGGTTTCATTTTTACACTCTCAAGAGTTAAAATAGTCATCATCTTAATTAGCCCATGGGTCTGCACAACTAGAAGATGAATGATCATTTTGGTCTGTATGTTTTGCCTGTTTTGTTTCCCAATTCCAGCCTGGTATAGTGGACAAAAGCAAAAGAAATCTTTAGTTTTTGGGGTCTGTGGGGCTAAAAAAAAATGTCCTCAAATGGTGGTCCGTGGCTCAAATGCTGAATAAATGGTGGGCCCTGGTATAAAAAAAGGTTGAAACCCCTGTTGTATAGCTCAAGGTCTCACAGGATCTGTCCTGGCAGCACAGCGATCTGGCAGCCTTCCAGGCTCCGTCCTCCAGGAACGCACACAAACAGAGGACCGGACAGGGGCGGATTGGCACATATTTTCCCACCGGGACAATTTTGCCTTTGCCAGGCCACCCTGGGGGGGGGGCAGCTGGTTAACCAGATGTAACTCTTTGAGAGCGTAAAAATGCTCTCTTTGAGAGCGTAAAAATGGTTTCATTTTTACACCCTCAAGAGTTAAAATATTCATCATGTCAATTAGCCCAACTTAGTCTACACAACTAGAGAATGTAGAAGATTAATGGTCATTTTGATCTGTATGTTCCAGGCGAGCATCTAGCGCATTCTAGTGCATTTTGGAAGTGCCACTAGTGCATTTTGGATCTTGGCAGTTGGCAACACTGCCTCCTGGCGCACAGGAGTGAACGGGAATATGGCAACTCTCCTACTTGAAGGCTCTGGTGTAGGACACCTTTTCTTTTTTGAAGGATAGAAACACTAGTTTGCCTGGCCTGGGCTTGGCGCCCTGGCCTGCCCTGGACTTTTCAAAAAAAAAAAAAAAAAAAAAAAAAAAAAAAAAAAGCCTGTCCAGGCCACTAGGTGGCGCAGGCCACCGGGAAAACTCCCTGTACTCCAGATGGCCAATCCGCCCCTGGGACCGGACCCATCGCTATGCTCCCAGCCGCCATGACAGCATGCAGCTACAGCTCGGCTCGCTCATCTGTTCCCACTGGGAGGAGGTCCACCAGGTCAGGTCACAGCGGTGCCAGGGCCATATACCAACGGACAGCAGGTTGCTGTTGTTGGAAAGTAACACTGCACAGCCACGGGAAGGACAGGAAGCACATACGGTGAAACAGTCATTTATATAGCGCCTTTATCCAAGGCGTTTTATAGTAGAATTCCACACCAAAACACATTGGGCCTCAATCTACCTTGATTCCTGTGACATGATACATAATGCCCTTGATTTTTGTCACAGATGCCCCATTTTGGACCACTATATGACTTTTAAAAACTCAGGTGGCACCCGTGGGACAGGAGTTTCTACCGGAGTGATTGGAGAGGAGAGTGGCAAAAGGGAGGGGAGGAGAGGAGGAGGAATAGATTACCTCTGGGATTACAAGTAAAGACTGCCCCAGAGTGACGTAAAATTCAAGTGTTTATCAGTATACTATTAAAATGTGATGTGTGTGGAAAAAAAATAAGTTTGGAGTTACAGAAATACCCGTAGAATAAAGACAACCTGCGGCCATGTTAGCTGTTGGAACATCGTCAACGTTGGGACGGGGACCTCATGGTCAAATGTAGAAAATGGGACATCTGTGACAAAAATCAAGGACATTATGTATCATGTCACTGGAATCAAGGTAGATTGAGGCCCAATGTGTTTTGGTGTGGAATTCTCCTTTAACATAATGCAGCACATTACTCTAAGGAAGGCATGCAAGTCAACAACCAGCACACCAGGAGCGATTTGGGGTTCAATTTCTTGCACGAAGACACTTGGCGCGTAGACAGGAGGATCCCGGAATCAAACCGCCGACCCACGGATAATTGGCCTACTCATACAGTATACTGTATGTGTTATACAAGTAAAGCACATTTTTGTTGCTATTGTGAAAGCGGTAGGGCAAGTGAAGTGGTTAGAGGGTTAAAGGGATATTTCACTTTCAGAAACAACTTCTGGTCATCATCACCTACACTAGCTCATGTGAACGCCGCAGACAGGTTTTACATTACTCGATGCAATATTCACATATTTGATATTCATTTTATCTGCCCCTCCCCTTCCTATACAAGCCTATTTTGACTTCATCAAAAACACACTTGGTGACTGATTGTTCATTGTCAGGGTGGCCGTGCTTTTTCATTTGCTGTTTTCATTTATTTTTTAAAATATTGTTTTATTTGGTTGGCCCCACCAGCATCGCATCGATAAATGAAAACTGTAAATGAAATTCCATGGCCCCCTCATGAATAAGTCACGTTAATTTGTCACTGTAACCGCAGGAAATTTGGCTGTAACTTCACTCTGGAACAAAGATTGGGTTAACTGACACATGATGAATATTTTCCATTTGGTTTCATTTTTACACTCTCAAGTTAAAATATTCATTATCTGAATTGGCACCACTTAATTCTACACTGTTGTTTGCCTGGAATTGTGGACAAAGCCAAAATAATTCTTTAGTTTTAGGTCTTTGGGGTGAAAATGTAATCAAATGGTGGTCCGTGGCTCAAATGCCGAATAAATGGTGGTCCCTGGTGTCAAAAAGGTTGAAAACCATTGATGTAGATTATCCCATGGTAGGCAATGTAAATGTCTTTTTTTTCACCTCCACTATGATTTCCTTCCTTTTGGTATGTGGAATTGTGTATTCATACATGCAAGTGCTCTCTGCTGGAGTGACATTTTGGCGACTCGTCAGACTAATATGACAGTATAGCGTCCTCTGTCTTCGTCATCTCTGAGTCTGTCCTACTTTCTGTCGTTCAAATAAACAACACGCAGAACCAGACAGGCTGATGCACACACACGCGCACACACACACACACACACACACACACACACACACACACACACACACACACACACACACACACACACACACACACACACACACTTCCCAGTGTTTTGGTGTCAGAATGCCTTAGTGGTGGTATACACATCTCTGTCACCTAAAGAAATAAAAGTCAGACTCCATTTACCTGACGGAGACCGCTTCGTCACGACTCTCCTTGACCGGGAGTGAGTGTGCTTGCGTGCGATCATGTGTGTGTGTGTGTGTGTGTGTGTGTGTGTGAATGTGTGTGTGTAGGCGTGGATGAGGGGTCTCCAATCACATTACCAGGTGGTCTGGGGGTTCAGGAGGCTCGCACTCCCCTCCCCACTGTAGATCTCATAGTACATTTTAAGAGGAGGTGACAATGGACCATGGACAGACGATGTTTCCTGCACTCCGTTATTTGTCTATGAGAGCCACCGATTCTGGCGATAGCAAGCGAACGGACAATGGTCAAAAAGTGGGCGGGGTCACTTTCATAAAGGGTAGACCACTTTTGTGTGTCTGTGTGTATGTGGTTACCTTGCCATGATGTAATTACAAATAGAAAATACAATAGAAAAAAAGTTTCAGTGATTTGAAATTGATAATTGAAAATGCCTCCCGTTAATTTAGAATACTAAAACCAAAACCATCGATATTGCATTTCTAGTAAAAAAGACTTGAAAGAAATCCCAGGCTGGAATCTCCCTGGATCCAAATCCGGATCTTCAAATAGAATACAATAGAATGCAATGTGAGTCAATGAGGAGCATATTTTGAATTATCATGGCAAGGTAACTACACAACAAATAAAAAGTGCTCTACCCTTTAGCTCTATCAATAAAAGTCCAAATCTGCCAATGAATTTTGTTGCAAAACGCCAACACAAATATTAGTGTATAGTATAAATCAGACACGCTAAACCCCCAAAAACTAACTTTTCTAAATGCTAAATCCATAACCCAATCTGAAACCTTTCCTATAAGGGTACAACGGCCATTCATCACAAGCTGCTCCCACAAGGTCTCTCTCTCCTACTGTAATTTCTCCTATACTGGATCTCTCTCTCTCTCACACACACACACACACACACACACACACACACACACACACACACACACACACACACAACACACACACACACACACACACACACACACACACACACACACAAGCACACAAGCACCGGTGAGGTTGACATTTCCTCAAGGTTGAGTGTAATGGCTGATTACTTGCATACAACAGGACATTGTCGGCATGCCGCAGAAAATGGCAGTGACTTGTGGCAGGTGCTTCTTATGTAACGCGATTCAAGCGTATTAGGCGTGAACCCCTGCATGGCTCCATGGCTCCGGCTGCACGGCGACCTTGCCTGGACGAACGTCTCTCCAGGGGCTTCTTCTTTTTTTTTTCAAAAGCGAGTGTTGTTGACTTGTTGGTCATTTTGATTTGTTCAGAGGCGTTTCGCCGTGAATGGGAATGCTCACTAAAAGGTTGGCAGTCAGTCAAGGTTACGGTGTCCGTGTTTGTGGTTGTGTGCACGGACTGCGCGCGCACACGGCAACACACACACGTGTGTATGTGTGTGTTTTCTTTCAATTTTACTCCAGCCTAGTCCTGTCGTTTCTAGACAAAGTGTAGCAAGAAAGAGCAAATGCATCAGAGACTAAAGTGCAGCAACACGTTAAATCAGGGGTTTTCAACCTTTTTGACACCAGGGACCACCATTTATTCAGAATTTGAGCCACGGACCACCATTTGAGGACATTTTAGCCCCACACAGACACCCCCCAAACTAAAGATTTCCTTTACTTCTGTCCATGACCATTAATCTTATCTTCTAGTTGTGTAGATTTGGACTAGTTCACATGATGAATATTTTAACTCTTGAGAGTGTAAAAATGAAACCAAACCATTTGGTTTCGTTTTTACGTTCTCAAGAGTTACTTCTGGTTAAACAACTTAGCTGGGGACCACCTGGAATCCTCTCAGGGACCACTGGTGGTCCCCGGAGCACCTGTTGAAAACCCCTGCGTTAAATCATTCAGCCTCGTTTAGTGTTTTAAGCATTAAGCTAGCTTTATCTTTAGCTATTGAAAGCATTTGTATTAGCCTTATCTATTAAAAGCATTAATTCCATCTATTGAAGTCACTATAGTTTTAGCTATTGAAAGCATTGGCATAAGCTCTATCCATAGCTATTGAAATAATCTGTATTACCTTTAGCTATCCTTTGTGTACTGAACGCGTTTTGGTGTTTTTAAGCTGTTGAAAAATAGCAGATCTACAAACTCATATCGCGAGTCTGATCAGGACACAAAAAGGATTAACTTTATCTATTAAAAGCAATAACTTTAGCTATTATAGCATTAGCGTTAGCTTTAGCTGCTGAAAACATTATCTTTAGCCGTCTTCACTTTTCTGCCAATCAGATCATCACGATGGGGTGATCAGGAAGTGATCACAAAGTGGGTTAAAGATAATCATTGGTTTGTAACACAAACCAATGTTTATCTTTAACCCTTTTCTTATTGTTATTTATAATTATTTAGTTTATTGAATTTATTATCCAATCATTGGATGATTTGTCATCATCCAATTTGACTTTGTCCAAGCTCCAGGCTTATGGGTCTTTAAAAAATACAAATGAATGGGAAAATGAATGCGGGACTGCCATGCATTGGGACCATCCCAGGTTATAACTATAGTCCATGGCAGCCACTCTGCACTGAGAGAAATGCTTCACTTTACACTAACGCATTAACTATTGTCTAAGCAAGAATCAATAGGCAACTAAAAATCAGGGTAAACAACAAGCCATTGTGATTGGGGCTCTAAGCCTCTAATGCCTCGGACCTGTCTCTGTCTGTGTGTGTGTCTTTGTCACACACACACACACACACACACACACACACACACACACACACACACACACACACACACACACACACACACACACACACACACACACACACACACACACACACACACACACACTACCACGCGTAATCCACCACCAGTCCTATCACTCAAGTTCCTGCTATAACTTGTCCCTCGCTGTAATTGTGTTTTATCGATTTGCTCTTTGCCCTGATGCCCCGGCCAACTCCTGTAAATGGATCCGTGCCGACGCGGTGGGTTTACATGTATAAATATTTCAATAAAAAAGACGACTTTGGGCTTTAGCAGACTTTGCGTTCCCGATCCTCCTCCCTGTGCTTCTTTTATTGATAGAGGCGGCTCAACACTAATGCGCTAATGCATGCGCTTAACACAGTGACGGCGAGTCAGGGCCCACTTGGAAAAGAAATAGATGCATTGAGCTGTTAACTATAGTTACCCAGCTAAAGAATGTATTTCCCAGCTGTAGAAACAACATACAGTATACCTGTGACAAGATTCCATAACGACAACATACAGTATCAAACAAAGCCGGTTCCAGGTGCATGGAGTGATACTACTAAATGTAATGTGTCAGCCAGGGGCGGATTGGCCATCTGGAGCACAGGGAGTTTTCCCGGTGGCCTTCGCCACCTAGTGGCCTGGACAGGTTTTTTTTTTTTTTGAAAAGTCCAGGGCAGGCCACTAGGGCACAGGCCCAGGCCAGGCAAACTAGTGTTTCAAGTAGGAGAGTTGCCATATTCCCGTTCACTCCTGTGCGCCAGGGCGCTCGCGCTGCTGGAGGCAGTGTTGCCAACTGCCAAGATCCAAAATGCACTAGTGGCACTTCCAAAATGCACTAGAATGCGCTAGATGCTCGCCTGGAACATACAGATCAAAATGACCATTAATCTTCTACATTCTCTAGTTGTGTAGACTAAGTTGGGTTAATTCACATGATGAATATTTTAACTCTTGAGGGTGTAAAAATAAAACCAAACGGACCCGCAAGGGTCCATTTGGTTTTATTTTTACGCTCTCAAAGAGTTACATCTGGTTAACCAGCTGCCCCCACCATGTCAGCCACCTTATTCTTGTACGGTTGAAATCTGGTGTTAGAAGAGGAAAGAGCAACATAAATAGCTAATGTTTCCCAAATGGAAATGAATGTATTCAATTCCATCTGACCAGAAGGCCAAAGTAGGGAGGAAAAATCTATACAAAAAAATAACAATAAATAAATCTAAATATAATATCCACACTGGCCAAAAATAAATAAATGACCGGATGGTTGATACCATAAAAAACAAATGTATGAAAATGTTGTTTTAGGCCACTCAGAGGGATTATTCCACATATATTGGATAGAATTCAGAAATGGAGTGGGATGGCGAGGGGGCGAAGGGGTCCCTGAATTCTAATATAGCCTATTTAATCCCCCTGACTACTTTTTTTTAAGACAGACATGTCTCCACGGCGGGTTCGGCGCCGAGCAGAATATAGGTTCAGAAAGGAGGATAATATGATGAAATGTAATGTGAACCTGCATTGAATCCATCGGCTCACCTCGTCCTCCCACTGGGGGGGTTTAGAAAGGGGAGGAGGCTCATCCTCCTCGCCACCGTGCAATGAATTATATATATAAAAATATAGAACCTCTTTCTGTTTCTCTCTCCTCCATGTCCCCGGCTCACTTTTTGTTAAAGTTGTCGTTTTCTCGCTTTTCGTGGCCTGTGGGAGCGGGAGGTGAGGGCGCTGCCCAGGGGCGGATCTAGGCATGGGCATGGGGGGGGCAATGCCCCCCTAAATGCCCAGTCTGCCCCCCCCCCCCCAACACGATAGCATGCAAAACAACCCAAGATATTTCAAATATGCTTATATTATAAAGTGCTTATATTTAAAATGATGTGAACCACTCCTACTGCTACTACAGCTGTGTCACCACTAAACCAACAGCATTTCATCATTGAAAACAGAAAACTCTCTGAGTCAGACCTTTAGCTTTATGCATGCTGCGTGTCTGTTGCAACTTCAACAACAACTGATGTTATTATTGATGCTTTACTTGACTAATAAAAGTCCTGTAACCGAAAATTGTATGGGTGCCGCCCCCATACTATTTTCTCCTGCCCCTCCAACATGCCTCCGTCTGGCCGTCCGTCCGTCCGTCTTCAGGGAGTCACCACCATCGACCCGGTGGTGGCAGCAACTGCAGAAGGGAAAAACAGCGAGAAAAGGGAGAAACAGTGAGTGACCGTGACTGCCGTCAAAGGGTTTTGCATAACAGACATGACGGTTTTGCATACAGGGGCAGATCTAGGCATGGACATGGGGGGACAATGCCCCCTAAATGTCCAGACTGCCCCACCAAACACAATGGCGCTTGCAAATGGAAATGGTACATCCGCCCCTGCTATTAAACCTACCCCTAACCCCTCACCCTAAACATAAGAAAAATCTCAGTAAAACCTATCTCCAACCTAACCTTGACCCTCGACTGCAAACTGTCGCAGCTGTTACGCAAAACGACCGCCACTGTTGTGCAAAACAGCCGCAACCGTTTTATAACCATCGTGATTGCTGTCGTGGTCAGAACTGTAATTCATGCTTTTCTTTTACAATGCTTTGGATACTTGCAGTCCACTGCAGTGTTATTTTCGTCACGCCTGACTGTAAGCACATACTGTACTATAAGGACTATATATATATTGATGCACAGAACATATCAGATTTTAGGCATTAAACATTGACGCCATGTCAGTGAATTGATATTGTTTTGGCTCACCCCTTGTTTTTACAGAGAGGAAAGGGCAGGGGGTTAACCCTTTGTGTGCTGAACGCGTTTTGGTGTTTTTAAGCTGTTGAAAAACAGCAGATCTACAAGCTCATATCGCGCCACTCGGTGGCGCGATATGAGCTTGTAGATCTGCTATTTTGAAAAAATTGTGAAAAGCATCAGAAACTAGAATCTGATAAGGACACAATAGGTTAAAGAAGCCCCCCTCGGCCGTCTAAGTGTGAATGTCCCTGCCCACTGCCTGCCCTCTCCTTCACCTCACCTTGTACCATCCTGCAGGCCCAATCCTCATCGCCCTCCACCTGAATGGACGTGACAGAGAGCATTACCGTAAAGAGAATGCACCACTCTGTTTATTCTGTGCCGTGTGTGTGTGTGTGTGTGTGTGTGTGTGTGTGTGTGTGTGTGTGTTTGTGCGTGGGTACATCTTCTAATGCCTCGACAACGATGACGCGGATGGACTCCGCTGAACCCGCCGCGCCAGGTCTTCAATAATAGATTCAAGGCCCACTTACTCGGCTGTCATACAGTATATACCGACGTACTATGCCGGCGGTTGTCAACAACAACAACAACAACAACAACTCGGTCAGTCTTTACCTCAGAAGCTCCCTAGACCGCGAACGCATGACCCCTACGGGTCACTAACGCGTAGTGTTGTAGTTCTCGAGACATTGTCTCGTCTCGAGACCAGTCTCAAGACACATTTTCATTGTTTCGGTCTTGTTTTTGTCTCGCTTTGTTTTGTCTTTGTCTTGTTCGGTTCTCCACTTCATTTGTCTTGTGGTCTCGTCTTGTTCTCGTATAATTTTGTCTTGGTCTTGTCTCGACCTCGGAGCCATTGTCTCGGGTCTTGATCGCCAACAAGACCTCTTGAGACAAGACAATGCAAAGGAAAAGTTCTATTCATTGTGTGGAGCGAGGACCCATTCATAAAGACAGCTGCAGGCACAAATAGCAATATACTTTTTTCTTCTGTAAATATTGAAAAGAAAGAAGACAGACACTGGGATGTGTCTGATTAGGGATTTTTTATATTCTTGTTATCAACCATATCGCCCCAGCCCTATTATATTAGTAGTTTTGTTGTTGTCTTGGTCTTGTCTTGTTCTCGGCCCCTCTAGGTCTTGGTCTTGTCTTGAACTTGACCCTCTAGGTGCTAGTCTCGTCTCAATCTCGTCTCGATCAAGTCTGTGGTTGTCTTGGTCTCGTCTTGGTCTTGACCCCTCTAGGTGCTAGTCTCGTCTCGATCTCGTCTCGATCAAGTCCGTGGTTGTCTTGGTCTTGTCTTGGTCTCGATTTAAGTGGTCTCGACTACAACAGTAATAATGCGGCACACATGCCGTCTAGCAAACTAGCAGTTAGAACCAGAGACGGATCAGCTGCTTCACAGTTTGATAATTCAACTTTTTCGCTTCCTCCTATAATGCCGCAGTTTACAATCGGAAGTGTACATAGATGTTTGTTATATTAATCATCAACCAAACACAAACAAACCAACACACGCGGTAGAGCACGGTTTTATGGGGACATATCACTGTGTGTCTCCCTGCAACCAGAGCCATAGAGTATAGCTCGAGGGATTTGCGAGCATTGGGGGGCGTCACCTATTTTAATATTTTTAAAAGAAATCAATAGATCTTTATTTTTCTTTTGATCTTAAGATCTTTTAGAATCTTTAGATCAAATCCTGTACAGGAAAACATGGCATTTTTTGTCATGTTGAAGCTGTGATTAATCTGCTTGAAATATTTCGACATCATTCATTCGACAGCCCTTACTATTACTATTATTATTATTATTGCTGTCAGCAAATCTGGTAGTAATCACAAGCTGTGGATCTTTAGTTAGCAAGGCAATGAAATTGACAGAGTGAGTCAACTCACTTCCTTTTCATGTGTTCTTTCAGGTGGGTGTGTGTGTAAGCACTCCGGCTTATTACCACCATTTTGCACTTTGCAATTTAAGCAATTAGCGGAGCTCTTATCTCTCGAACGTGTCGCGCCTGGAGTAAACCGCTTCGCATGCAGCCGAGAAATGGCCAGGTTAGAGCGAAATCAACACAAAACAAACCTGAAAAAGAAAAAAAAATGAAGTGCCAAAGAATTGCGAGACAGCTACGGAACGCACAACAGCGAGGAGGAGAGGATTGGCACGGTCGCACGTCGCAACATGCCATCTCGCACGACTGCGACAAAGTGAATTCATTTCACCAAACCTAACCACCGTAATTAATCATAATGAATGCTATAATTCGCATGTTGAGAGGCGTCAGGCGAGGAGGTGTGGGAGGCAGTCAGTCAGCTATAGGGAGGCGTGCGACGCCTCGGTGTGACTGGAAAAGAAGAAGACGTGATGTTACAGTGGAGTGGACTGAATTTGAATATGTGGCTTGGATCCAAAATCAGGGGCGGATTGGCCATCTGGAGTACAGGGAGTTTTCCCGGTGGCCTGCGCCACCTAGTGGCCTGGACAAGATCCAAAATGCACTAGTGGCACTTCCAAAATGCACTAGAATGTGCTAGATGCTCGCCTGGAACATACAGATCAAAACGACCATTAATCTTCTACATTCTCTAGTTGTGTAGACTAAGTTGGGCTAATTCACATGATGAATATTTTAACTCTTGAGGGTGTAAAAATGAAACCAAATGGACCCGCAAGGGTCCATTTGGTTTCATTTTTACGCTCTCAAAGAGTTACATCTGGTTAACCAGCTGCCCCACCCCCAGGGTGGCCTGGCAAAGGCAAAATTGTCCCGGTGGGAAAATATGTGCCAATCCGCCCCTGTCCAAAATGTTATAATTCTGGGAGACTTCGGTGACTGAGAAAGAGAGCTGCTAACAGAAACAACTCACTCAGAATCAGGAGGACATTTGGAAATATAGGGTGACGTAGTTCTCACTATCAGAGGCTTTATTGATTGATTGATGGATTGCTTGAGGGATAGAGGAGAACATTTAGCCCTCTGGTGGAGGCTTAGCTCCCTCCAAACAAGCCTTTTGGACCTTTCAGTAAGCCCCTCCCCAGCTGCTAGGGTCCGATTGCAGCCAAACCAATACCTTTCCTATGTGATAAAACATTGTTTTAAAAAAATAAATATCACACACATATTTTTCCACTGCATGGGGCAGGCCTTGTTGGTGGATAGGGAAGAGATTTTGAAGGTCTGGTTTAAAAAATGAGCGAGTATTTAATACCCATTTGTACCTGTCTCCATAGGCACATTAAATGCTGCTAAGGGTAGGTCCAGCTGTAACTCTTACTTGTCTTTTACTCTTTTATCTTATCTATTTATCTATTTATTGCTGTCTCCCAGTACATCATCCCATGTGCTGGAAGGCTTCGAGCATCTACTTGCCCGTGCACTTTGCACTTTGACTAGCCATATGCCTAGTACTGTATCCCAGCACTTTAGTTGTGTATTTAAGGTACTGTGTATACGTAAAACATGCACTGTTTTTTGTACTGTCTCACTGTTTTTCTTTTGTTTTCGTTGTTTTTCTGTTTTAACTGCCCTGTCTTCTTGTGTTGCACACTACTTGCCCTTTAAGGGACTTAAATAAAACTGAACTGAACTGAACTGAACTGAACTATCCATTATATTTACATTGGAATGGAAGTGTCCTACCCTTGGGTTGGACATGGGGGAGGGGCGGGGCTTACTGCAAGGTCTCTTGACTGACTTCTATGTAAACGATGTTACATTAGCACCCCCTCTAAATCGCCAGTATACCACCAGTGTTCTGGACCCATCGCTGCATTGAAGACATATTGAAATATTCTCTAACCACACCTTGGGGGACAGTAATGTTACCTCCATAGACATCTTTAACTCCATCTGTGTGTGCATGCATTAAGGGTGGGACAATTCACTCACCTCACGATACGATGCAATATCCATATTTAGGGTTCTGAATCGATTTATATTGCGATTCTTAATCATGCAGTGATTCAATATATTGCTTTTTTTGCCACAAATATGCTTTTATTATCCTTGAACATTTTAAAGGGGAATTCCACCTATTTTCCAGATTTTTTTCTGAGCATGTACAAATGGAACCAAAATTTTTTTCTGAGCATGTACAAATGGAACCAAATGGACCCTAACGGGTCCATTTGGTTCCATTTGTACACCCTCAGAAAAAAAAGGTTCTAAAAGAAAAAAATATTAACCAACAAAACAGAAACACAACTTGTTTCTGCTGTGTATCACCATGTTAATGATTTCTTTCAGACCTCCATTTTAGGAAACACAGAATGTGGGGAAACTTTTTTATCATGTCCACACGACATCTTGAACAAATTAATGAATAGGCCTACGTAAATAGTAAAAAAAAAATCGATTTCGAACCTGGCGATTCGATATTGATATCATGGCATTAAGAATTGCGATACATTGGCATATCGTTTTTTTGCCCACCCTTAGCATGCATGTCACTCACAGCCCTGTCCATCCGTCGTGTGTGTGTTTGTGCGTCCCTCTGTTGCGTCAGTGCTGTGGATAATGTTGGCCTCCGTATTGACGGCAAGCTGTCGCCGCTAATGGAGTTAACGCAGGGGGGTGGTCCGCCGCGCCGCCTGTATCGACTGGCTTCATAATAGCAGTAAGTTAAAGAGTTGCCGCCGGTAATGAGAAGCACTTTGGAGGCACTTTGTAAGTCGATGTCGGATAAGGAGCGTCTGTTAAACGGCTAAATTATAATTGTGATCGCGGCGGAGCCGGAGGTCCCTATTGTCCCCCTGGGCTGGATGGGAGGCAATCATCAAACCAAATGATGAGAGAGAGAGAGAGAGAGAGAGAGAGAGGGGGAGACAGAGAGAGAGAGAGAGAGAGAGAGAGAGAGAGAGAGAGAGAGAGAGAGAGAGAGAGGGAGAGATCAGAGAATAGACCAATCAAAAGCGAGTACTGTATAAGAGACACTGTGTGTGTGTGTGTGTGTGTGTGTGTGTGTGTGTGTGTGTGTGTGTGTGTGTGTGTGTGTGTGTGTGTGTGTGTGTGTGTGTGTGTGTGTGCGCTAACGCAATTAAACCCTGGGTTTAATTTATCAAGTATTCATAACTACTGTATTGTGATCTCGGGGGTTATATATATATATATATATATATATATATATATATATATATATATATATATATATATATATATATATATATATATATATATATATATATATATATATATATATATATATAGTTTAACTCCTTAGGTGCCATTTTGCCACCCTTCTCTTTACCCTTTTAGTAGGAGGTGCCAGATGCATTCATTAATTGATTGATTTCAAAACCAAAATATACTATACTATATAAGTATACTTTTTTGGATACTTGTGTCTGTGCTTTTAAATCGCCCCCCACACCCCCTCCCACCTCTGTGATACCCCAGAGCCGCTATAGAGATGCGCAGTGACGTCACCATCCCTGTTCCACTAGTGCCGGGGTTTTCAACCTTTTTCATCCCAGGGACCACCATTTATTCAGGATTTGAGCCAAGGACCACCATTCTAAAGATTTATTTTGCTTTTGTCCACAATTCCAGGCTGGATTTGGGAAACAAAACAAGCAAAACATACATTCCAAAATGGCCAATTCAGGTGATGAATATTTTAACTCTTGAGAGTGTGAAAATGGAACCAAATGGACCCCGGGTCCATTTGGTTTCATTTTCACACTCTCAAGAGTTACATCTGGTTAACCAACCTAGCTGGGGACCACCTGGAACCCTCTCAGGGACCACTGGTGGTCCCCGGACCACCTGTTGAAAACCCCTGCACTAGGGGATTCCTCATTCATTTTCTTCATAGACTTTTCGAAAATGGTTAATAAAAACACGATTGCGCCGCGGCCAAAGCCAACTCGGGTCGTGACAAATCATGACAACAAACACAATATCGTCATATAATATATAATTAGGAAGAAGTAGAAAACGGCATGATACAAGACTTTTTGTTTCGTTTTTCATCTTAGAAATTATTGTCCCAAAAGTTTGTGTGTGTCATCATGATTCGTCACGACTCGAGTTGGCTTTGTCCGCGGCGTAATCGTCTTGATATAATTATTTTTTTTTCTGAAAAGTCTATGAAAAAAATGAATGGGGAATCCACTAGGAACAGGGGCGGTGACGTCACTGCGCATCTCTATTGGGGTCACAGCCAGCTGGTCAGCAAAAGAAATCAGCATGAGAGCTACCCATGGATGGATTGCTTCATCCTGGCCGCCAATCGTCACATAATGCTCAGATATAGACCTAAATATCGTGTGTGCGCACTGCGCAGTATGCGCGTGCACCCCCGTATTTTGAACATTATTCAGGTGCAAACCATCCCAACGTTAGCCAAAGATGCTAATTCATGAGCTATACTTCCCCGTCTTGCAGGTGATTTTTCTTTAGTAGTATTGGAGTATTTGAGTTAGGAAGCGTTCGTTATCATTGCAGCTAGATGCTGCCTCCTGCATGCACATTCAAAACAGGTGGTACGCCTGGGGGTACGCACGCGGATTGGCCATCTGGAGTACAGGGAGTTTTCCCGGTGGCCTGTGCCACCTAGTGGCCTGGACAGTTTTTTTTTTTTTTTTCCCCAAGTCCAGGGCAGGCCAGGGTGCCAGGCCCAGGCCAGGCAAACTAGTGTGCTCGCGCTGCTGGAGGCAGTGTTGCCAACTGCCAAGATCCAAAATGCACTAGTGGCACTTCCAAAATGCACTAGAATGTGCTAGATGCTCACCTGGAACATACAGATCAAAATGACCATTAATCTTCTACATTCTCTAGTTGTGTAGACTAAGTTGGGCTAATTCACATGATGAATATTTTAACTCTTGAGGGTGTAAAAATGACCCTTGCGGGTCCATTTGGTTTCATTTTTACGCACTCAAAGAGTTACATCTGGTTAACCAGCTGCCCCCCCAGGGTGGCCTGGCAAAGGCAAAATTGTTCCGGTGGGCAAGATGGCCACCATCTGGATAAAGTCAATACCCTGGTGTATGCTGAACATTCCTGCAAACTGTTATGCTCTTAAGCAGGGGTGGGCAATTATTTTTCCCAAGGGGCCAAATGAGATACATAAAATATTGTGGAGGGCCAAGACTAAAGGCTGAACTAAAGTCTGCGTAATATTAATTTAATTTCAAGATAAAAGTAAGCGTAAGCCCAACCATTTTGGCACCAGGGCCCACTATTTATTCAGTATTTGAGCCACGGACCACCATTTGATGACATTTTAGCTCCACAGATCCCAAAACGTTCTTCAAGATTTTTTTGTTTTTGTCCACAATTCCAGGCTGGATTTCGGAAACAAAACAGGATAACAAAAATGACCATTGTCTTACATTCTCTGATTGAATGTGTAGACTTTGGGCTAATTCAGACAATGAATATTTTAACTCTTGAGAGCGTAAAAATGAAACCAAATGGACCCGCAAGGGTCCATTTGGTTTCATTTATACACTCTCAAAGAGTTACATCTGTTTAACCAACTTTCCATATTTAACTTGGAACTCTCTCAAGGACCACTGGTGGTCCCCGGGCCGGTCAGAGTCAGCCAAAGGGCCGCATTTGGCCTCCGGGCCGCATAATGCCCAGGTATGCTCTTAAGGGATAAACAGGATTTATAGCTCACTGACGTTGAGCAGATACACGAGTAATAGACCAAATTTAAAATAAATAAATAAATAAATAAAAAAGTAGAACGGCGAGTATGAAAAGCACATTAAATGATATACAGTTTTGCGAACGGGGAGGATTGCAATCTGAGTGAAAGGAATTCAGCCTTCAGAGTTTGTTGTACTTTTTTGGCGGCGGCATAGCCTACTCATGGACGCTGCAGTTGCATTATTCAAGCCTGGATGTAATAAGGGGATCCGCAGACCTTGAATGAATGTATAAGGGATAAGGACCCAGACGCAGGTGACAAACTCCGAGCAGGTGCAGTTCAACAGATTTATAACACACGGGAGGCACAAAGGCTTTACAAGGCAGACGGTACAAAATCCAGGCACGTAGAGTCCATAAAAGAGACCATAAATATACAAACAAGAACCAGACGAACAAATCCGAGAATAGCAAGAATGAAAAATAAATAAACAAAAAACACACTAAGTGCAAAGAATCCAAAACTTACACGAGAACAACATGTACACGTGAGGACAGAATGAAGATGATCTGGCAGAGAACAGTGTGACATGGCCTGGTGTTATAATACAGGGTAGACTCATTTATTTTTTCAATACTTCTTTATCCCACAATTTTGTAACCCATCTTTTTCGCCCAGTGCCAATTACCTAATCTGATCCTGGGCTCTACACGTCCTCCGCCAACCTGGGAAGGCCTCATGCTTCCTTCACTGCATGATTAGTCTTCGTTTCACCTGACAGGGGGGAGTTTCCCCTGGTTGGACGTAGCGCATGGAAGGAACACATTATTCCATACCGTCTTGGGTCAGGGTGAAGACTGTTACGTCACCCCTGCATGCAACTGTTAAGCTAAGTCTCCACTAGAGGCAACTCCAACAGGCGTGTGAACGGACAGACAGGTCACCACCATGCTGTTACGTCACCCTGCGGGTGCGTGCACGGACGGACGTGTGCACGGACGGACGGACAGGGGGGCGAAACATAGTCACCACCTTACGGTGGAGACAACCAGTCTCCACCACCACTCCTCCGTCAGGTGTCCCGGCTGGCCAGGGGGAGGCAGTCTAGGGATCAGGAATACTGCATGTATTTAGCTAGCTACCCTGGGGACACAGGGAGAACATCCAAACTCTACACAGAAAGGGCCTTTCACCAACCCCGCCTAGGGCATATGGATGATGCAGAGGAGGAGACACGCCGCCAGCACCCACAGCGTTCCCTAGTGGTAATCGAACCCAGGACCTTCTAGCTGTGAGGCGACAGCACCATGCCACCTGAATAGCCTCATCACTAAACCTAAATGCTAGTGGCTAATTGGAAGGAACTGAAACTACAGCAAGAACAAGAAAAAGTACCCTTCCAAGCCTCGTGGTGGCGCTATAGGCCAATGTGAAAAGGGTCACATTCTTTCTTATGTGTTGCGCTTTGTCATGTGTTTTGCAAAAAATCCACCTGTTGGTGGATGTGAAAAGGCTGTGGTTGTATTTGTCCACCCATTATGAAAGATTTCATGTAAATTGCGACTCTGCGTTCATGATTTGATGCTTTTTGCTCAAAACGCCAATCCTGCAAACTCTTGAAAACCAATTATAGATAATTAGATAACTATGAAATAGCAGACACATCTGTCTTGAGCACATGGCTGTAGAGATTCTGTGTAACAATTTGCAGGGTTTTGGGAGAGCATCTGGGCAGCATGAGCAACTGAGAAACACGGGTCGAAGGTTCACTCCTGTCCTCTAAGGAGTCTGCATGCAACGGTTCATTCAGTGGTGCATTCAAAGATGAAAATGAGAAAAGCTGTGTCATGGTGGTGCTAGCAAGACAAACTAGAAAACGTAGGGCAGAGGTTCATCGTTGGCATCCAGGGATTATCGTGACAACGATGGCTTCCATTGTCCTACTGCAACTTTACAGGAATAGTAAGCCTACGGTTTCTATTAGCTTTGATTCCCCATTGATGATGCACATTGAAGACAGGTTTCTGAACTGGCCACTGAAAAAATGGTGGCATTTTAGCATGAACATTATAGTGAGGACCAATTACATGAACGCAGGCTGAAAAGTGGCGAAGTGGTCCTTCAATGACACAGTAAAAATGTTAAATGCAATCTCCCTTTAAAGAAGGGATGCCATGATTTTTGTATTTTTTTCCAATTTTGTATATGTTTAAGAGGTGACAGTATGTAAATAGACCCCTTGGTGTGTTTTTTATGTGCAATGATGTCTTCCCTTTGTATTTAGGGTTTCTTCCTGGGGGCGGAACCTTTCCAGTCAAACGTGCCAATGAAAAAAACTTCAATATAGTGACATCACGTACTCAGCCCCTCCCCTAACTCCTCCCCCTTCATCATGCAACTAAAGCTGTGGGTGTGGCTTCAGTTTAGCTGGATCTACACCCATCACCACCCACCAGGCAAACAGGCCATACTTAATGAACTGGTAGGGTGGAATCATAAAAATGACAGTTTAACAAACACTGTACACTTTTTGGGAAAAAATCTTACTTTTCATATAACATTAATACCTGATGATCATGTTTTAGGGTAGAAAAAAATGTATGGCATTCCATCTTTAAGTAAAACACGTCAATCATAGGTGTGTGACATGATTGACAAGGCAAATCCCTCGGGTCTGTGGCCGTCACTCTCCCGTTGGATGATTCTGAAGGGCGCAAAAGCAAGCATGGGCCGAAGAATAACGCATGCAGGCGTTGTTGCTGCTGCTGTTGTTTTTCCCCCCCCTCTCACACCATTTAAATTATTCATGGCCAGGCAGAGTGTGATGAAATCTTAGCAATAGGTCTCTCTCTCTATAGGAGGTCCTGGAGGCTACGTTTCACAGTGAACTATAGGCCACAGGGGTGATGTTGTGAACATTGATTAACCATTTAAACCTTATATACTGCAGTTAACTGGGCTCCACCAGGGGTCTGCTCTCTACCTCTATACACCAGCTCACCATGTGTCAATTTCTGGTGGCACTGCACAGCACATGGCCCACTGAGCATGTTTAGTCCAATATAATGTCTACAGCAGGGGTTTTCAACCTTTTTGGTGCCAGGGACCACCATTTATTCAGCATTTGAGCCACGGACCACCATTTGAGAACATTTTAGCTCCACAGACCCCAAAACTAAAGATTTATTTTGCTTTTGTCCATCTTCTAGTTGTGTAGACTTGGGCTAATTCAGATGATGAATATTCTAACTCTTGAGAGTGTAAAAATGCAACCAAATGGACCCGCCAGGGTCCATTTGGTTTCATTTTTACGTTCTCAAGAGTTACATCTGGTTAGCCAACTTAGCTGGGGAGCACCTGGAACCCTCCCAGAGACCACTGGTGGTCCCCAGACCACCTGTTGAAAACCCCTGGTCTACAGTATGAAATGAAAGTCGTTTAGAGGTCTGACTCGGAGAGTTTTCTGTTTTCAATGATGAAATGCTGTTGGTCTATAGTGGTGACAGTTGTGGTTATAGTTAGTAGCAGTAGTAGTTGTTTCAAATCATTTTCAATTTGAAATATCTTTGAAATTTGGGTCGTTTGCATGCCATCATGTTTGGAGGGGCATTACCCCCATGCCCATGCCTAGATCTGCCCCTGCCTTGACCCAGAAATGATTTTCCAATTTATTTTCCTTTAGTTTTCGAAAGGTTTTATATAAAGACGACTGTGATGCGGACGAAGCCAACTCGGACTGTGACAAATCATAATCACTAATACCATACAATATGAAGGAAAAACATGGACGGAGACAACACTTTTTGCTTCGTTTTTTCTTCTTTGAGATTGTCCTAAAACAATCCACAACCCCACATTCTGGTACATTCAGTGTTGTGTACTGTTTGTCTTATGGACATACTGTGGAAGTGGATTAGGCTAAATATTTATTTTTGTGTAGCTAGTGTAGGCTGTGTGTGTGTGCGTGTGTGTGTGCGTGCATGCGTGTGTGCGTGCGTGCGTGCGTGCGTGTGTGTGTGTGTGTGTGTGTGTGTACGCATACTGCACTTAGTACGGTATACATTTTCTCGTACAAATCTTGAGTCAGAACAAAATAAGATGAAATCATTGGAGTCTGCTGTATTTACTGTATCTGGGGGCGGCTGTGGCTCAGAGGTAGAGTAACCGGATGGTAACCACAAGGTTGCCGGTTCGATCCTGGGCTCCCGCAGAGTTAGTGTCGATGTGTCCCTGAGCAAGACACTTAACCCCTAATTGCTCCTGATGTGCTAGTAGGTACCTTGCATGGTTTCCACTGCCATCAGTGTATGAATGTGTGTGTGTGAATGGGTGAATGTGATGCACAAGCTATAAGCGCCTTGGACAAAGGCGCTATATACTGTAAATGCACCATTTACCATACTTTAACAAAGTTCAGAGTTTCAGTTTGTTTCATTTTAAAGGAGAAAAAAGAAGTAACCACAAAATCTAACTCAAAGCCAAGCGCAGTAATGGACCACCAAGGGTGAGATCGGCCATTCTCATTTCATTTTTAGGCGTGATGAATTGAGATTTATGTCATCTATATACACACACACACACACACACACACACACACACACACACACACACACACACACACACACACACACACACACACACACACACACACACACACACACAATTAAAGCAATTTGTATAAAGCAATGACTCACTTGGCTGTCCAGTTTAAAAAACAAAAACAAATGCACTGTAAAGGCATTTATCTCAGTTGTGCACCTTGAGCCTATAGATGCTGCACTCTGGCTTTGTAAATACAGAGACGGGGGACAGTCATTAACCACCATCTGTTATCCTGCCTCTAGACCACTGTGTCCTGTCTAGATTTCTAGTTTCTGAATAACATAATATTCAAAGATTTGCACCACGTTTCCACGATTTTTCAAAAATAGCAGAGATACAAGCTCATAGCGCGCCACTCGGTGGCGCGCTATGAGCTTGTAGATCTGCTATTTTTCAATAGTTAAAACATAATGCTGAGAACACCAAAACGTGTTCAGTTTTGGTGTCCCGTCTAGATTTCTAGTTTCTGAATAACATAATATTCAAAGATTTGCACCACGTTTTCACGATTTTTTCAAAAATAGCAGAGATACAAGCTCATAGCGCGCCACTCGGTGGCGCGCTATGAGCTTGTAGATCTGCTATTTTTCAATAGTTAAAACATAATGCTGAGGACACCAAAACGTGTTCAGTTTTGGTGTCCCGTCTAGATTTCTAGTTTCTGAATAACATAATATTCAAAGGTTTGCACCACGTTTTCACGATTTTTTCAAAAATAGCAGAGATACAAGCTCATAGCGCGCCACTCGGTGGCGCGCTATGAGCTTGTAGATCTGCTATTTTTCAATAGTTAAAACATAATGCTTGGAACACCAAAACGCGTTCCGTACACTAAGGGCTAGACCACGCATCATCTCTTATTCATTACGGCGATCATTTAAGCTAAAGTGCAGTGATTGCTTAAATATTTAATGCTGCCATAATCAATATCGGCCGGGGTCTTTCTTTCAGGTGGGCCCTGGCCTGCAGGGAGCTTGTCGGGGCATTAAAAGTTCCATTGCCTTCATATGTGACCAATTCTAACTGCGGTTGAGCCACAAAAACGGTTTTTTATCAGGGCCGGATTTAGGCATGGTCATGGGTGGGCAATGCCCCCCTAAATGCCCTGACTGCCCCATCAAATATCTTTCAAATTAAAGTGCTTATAATTCAAATGATTTGAAACACTAGGCTACTAACTAACTGCAATTGTTGTACCACTAAACCAACAGCATTTCATCATTGAAATCATCACATTACGTGCCTGTTGCAACTAAAACAACAACTGATGTTATTGATGCTTTTCTTGCCTAAAATAAGTCCTGTAACTAAAAATGGTATGGGTGCGACTTCATCGCCCGTGGCACGAAGCGACACGGGCGATGAAGTTCCCACCATGCCATTTTCTCCTTCTTACTGAGCTGAATTTGACATGTAAACATGAAATAGATGCTTAGCTAGGTGTAATGTTAGAGGACACAAAAGTGAACCCTTCAAGCCTGTTTTTCTCAACTCGCTGTTTTTTTTTATCTTTGACATATGTCAAAGACTGGTGGGTCAATCTGACCAACCAATATGTAAAATTGTATCTATGATCTATTGATCTCTATCTATGAAATACATGACATGTATTTCATAGATAGACTCAACCTCAGTCATGCTGGGTCACACACAAACGCATACTGATTAATTCAGATTAATTAATCACAGAAACAATGACTCATTTAAATCGTGCATAAATCTTGCACCACAGAACCTTTTTCTCTGGGCAAATCAGGGTTCCTACAGGTTTCTTAAAGTAAAATTTAAGTCTTTTTTAAGACCTTTTTAAGTCCATTTACAGTATATACCATTTTCAGTTACAGGACTTTTATTAGTCAAGTAAAGCATCAATAATAACATCAGTTGTTGTTGAAGTTGCAACAGACACGCAGCATGCATAAAGCTAAAGGTCTGACTCAGAGTTTTCTGTTCTCTCGGTGCGAAACCGAGAAATCAATTACTTGATGATTGATAAGTTTACACCGCCGTTTTCTGGCTACGTTATTTAAACCAAACACACGGTTGACAAATGAAAATTTTGAGGAGCAATGTGACACGTAGAAATTACGAACTGCGCAAAATGTAAGACCTAGATATAAAAATTCAAGACTTTTTAAAGTCTTTTTAAGGTATTATTTTCAAATTCGTAAATTCAATGCTTTTAAGACTTTTTAAGATCCCGCGGGAACCCTGCAAATACTGGTGCACGCAATGGGAAAATAGGTCAACCAGGGTAACCTGCCATTGATCCGTACTCAGCGCTTTGTCTTCCATTGGTCCGAAATGACTAATCCTATCACTAACCCTCATCCTCAACATAACACGTCACCGTGTGGACACGGGGCTTAAAACAAGGTGGCCAATCGTTATGCTGATAGTGGATTTTCAGTGCATGTTCGGTCTAGCGACGGCAATTATACAGTAATAATAACGCGGGAACAATGCAGTAGCACAGCCCCCTCATCGAAGGGAAAGGGTGATAGTTTATTTTATTTCATTTCAAAGCGACTTGCGTGAAACGCCCGTGCGATAATTGTTAATTTCTTCGCCGCTGACCCCCTGGGGTTATCAGAGTCGGAGTACATTATGTTTCGGCGAGGACAAAGGGGGGCCCGATAATGGTCCGTACAAAAGGTGCCCATTAACCCTTTCTGCAGTGAACGCGTTTTGGTGTTTTAGCTGTTGAAAAATAGCAGATCTACAAGCTCACATCGCGCCACCGAGTGGCGCGATATGAGCTTGTAGTTCTGCTATTTTTGAAAAATTGTGAAAATGTGGTGCAAATCTTTGAATACATTATTTCGGAAGCAAACATTCTTAACTCAAATCTTTGCTTCTGGGGGATCCCTAGAACAACATGTTTTTAGATGAGGTTCCGCAGCTAAATAATAGATATTCTGGGGGTCTTCCTATTAAATATGTTAAGCATCACTGACACAGAAAGAGATTTTTCCAGAGAAACTAGAATCTCGCGCAGGGACTAGAATTTAGTGTCACAAACTAGAATTTAGTGTCGTGGACTAGAATCTAGCGTTGGGAACTAGAATCTAGTCTCAGAAACTGGAATCTAACTTCAGAAACTACAATCTACTCCCAGGAACTAGGACCTACCGTGGAGGACTGAATCTAGCATGAGGAACTGGGATCTAGCATCAGAAACTAGAATCTGATCAGGACACAATGGGTTAAGTGTCTTTGCTCGACTCCATCCGTGTGTCTGCCGCCGCTCGGTCAAAAGGGACGATTCATTGTCGCTCGCGTGCGGTCCCGCTTTAATGAGCGACGTGATCGCAATTACGCTACACCACATCTGCCACTCGAGCCAAAGATTCAAGTTAAAAAGCAGGTCTATTGCGGCAGCTTCTCAATGTTTTTTTTAGTGTCAAGGACCCATGGATGACATAATAGTGGCCGTGGCACGGTGGACAGCTTCTAGGCTGTCGATCGCGTACTTGGACATGGTGAAAAAAATGAAATCAGAGCAGAACAAATTGATATGAACACAGGTGCTCCGACCGTCTGCTATCGAGCCAAGGGCTCATTGCAATTAAAAGGGACCCACCGTGAATTCACATTTTTCGAGATTTTCGGTGTTTTTTTTTTACCATTCCCACTGTATTTTTATACCCCAAAAAGTTATTTTTTAAACAGTCAGACCCGTTTAAACAGTCAGAACTTTGCCTCCATGCATGGAATCCACATCCCCTCTCAAAGAAGCCCAATGAAACCATCGGAAACCAGTCTGTTCTTTTTGTTAATATTTCTGGTACTGCAACCAGACTGAGAAAATATGAAAAATGATTATCTGAGTGGTCGTTTGAATGAAAAGTAGGGATGTCGCAACAATACACTTATTTCATTCCTGATCCAATTACAATTAATCATTTTTGTTAGCCAATACCAATATTAAATACTGATACCTAGAGAATGGCTATTTGAAAGTAGCCAAACAAGCTCAGATTTAGGTCGATTTCATGTTGTTCATTCAATAATATCAATTGTTTCGTGTCAGTACTAATATTGTATGGAATGCATGGGACCTGAATGGAAACAAATCTTTCTTCTGTGTTCTGTGACCACAGCTATGACTGACTCTATTTTATAATTATATTTATTGTCTAATGAAATGATCAATCAATCAAAAAAACAAGAATTTATGAACTAAATCAAACTGTTGTTATAGTATACTGTAGTATTATATAACAATAAACTCAATAGTCCACACACCCAAGGGACCACCGTGGGAATAAGCTCTCAAAGTGTTGATTGTTTTGGAACAAAACATGTTCACACCGTTATTTATATTGATTGATGCCATTCAATGTCAATCGTAGGCTACAGTGATTCACCTTGTCCAATGGTGTTGAATTGGACTTTTGGATGGAGAGTGGAGCAGGGGTGGATGTAACATCCCAATTGGGGCGGGGGCAGGAGAAAATGGTATGAGGAGGAAGCCGCACCCATACCATTTTCCATTACAGGACTTTTATTAAAGGATTAATAATAACATCAGTTTATGTTGAATTGCAACAGACACACAGGATGCATAAAGCTAAAGGTCTGACTCAGAGAGTTTTCTGTTTTCAGTGATGAAATGCTGTTGGTTTAGTGGTGCCACAGCTGTAGTTAGTTAGTAGCAGTAGTAGTGTTTCAATTCATTTTTAAATATAAGCAGTTTAATTTGAAATATCTTGGGTTGTTTAGTATGCCATTGTGTTTGGTGGGGCAGTCAGGGCATTTAGGGGAGGCATTGCCTCCCCTTTGCCCATGCCTACAGTAGATCCGCCCTTGGAGTGGAGGCTCCATTGTTGTGATGAGACGAGGCGGAATAAAGTGGATGTTTTGGAAGACACCATCGTCTCGAAGCGAAGCAATCACGCTGAAAGTTTTTTTTTTTTTTTTTTTTTTTTTTTTTTTTCGGAGGAGGGTACTATACGCCGCGCATTTATACGATCCTAAAACAAATCCCCTGCACAACTAATGGCTCGGTTCTCCCCCCACCCTCACCCCCCCCCCCCCGCGGGCAAACCGTGATGCAATTGTGTACTCAGTCTCAGCGATGCCGACGATACCAGTTAACCCATTTTGTGACCCTCGATTCGAGTTTCCGACACCAGATTATACAGTAGTTCCTTGCACCAGATTATAGCTGCAGCAACATTCTAGCTTTTGACGCTAGATTCTACTGTAGCTTCCGACATAAGATTCTAGTTATTGACACTAAATTATAGTTTCTGATGCTAGGATCTACTTTTTGACACTAGAATCTAGTTTCTGACCCTAGAATCGAGTTTTTGACACAAGATTCTATAGTTTTTGACACTATATTCTATTTTTTTCTGAAAAATCTGTGTTCCTGTGTCAGTGATATTTCCTGTGTCAGTGAACATATTTGTCAGTGAACATATTTCATGCCAAGGACCACCAGAATTATCCATATTTGGCTGCAGACCCCCATCTGAAAACATGTTGTTCTAGGGATCCCCGAGATGCAAAAATTTGAGTTAAAAATGTTTGCTTCCAAAATAACACACTCAGAGATTTGCAGCACATTTTCACATTTTTTTCAAAAATAGCAGAACAACAAGCTCATGTCGCGCCACTCGGTGGCGCGACATGAGCTTGTTGATCTGCTATTTTTCAACAGCTAAAACACCAAAACGCGTTCAGGATAACAAAGGGTTAAAACACTTGGATTCAAAGGCTTTGCCAAGAACACCCTTCTCCTCCCTTCTCTCCCCACTCCTTATACCTGCTCTGTTGCACCTTTCAAAACGTCGCTGCGCCGGCGGTGGTGGTGGTGGAGGAGGTGGAAAAGAAATCCCATTGCATCTCCCCTTAAACACTTCAAAAAAAGAACTTGGAACACCTTTGATAAATTGCTCCAGCGTTGTCATAATAAGAATGTCACGATGAAAAAGTGCTCGAAAAAAAAAAAATGAGCTGGTTGCCTCGATCTCCCAGAGGCTGGCGGAGGAGGAGGCAGAGGACTTGCTGGAGGTTAAGGCACTGTGACTTTTTAACCCTTTGTGTGCTGAACGCATTTTGGTGTTTTATCTGTTGAAAAATAGCAGATCCACAAGCTCATATCGCGCCACCGAGTGGCGCGATATGAGCTTGTAGTTCTGCTATTTTTGAAAAATTGTGAAAATGTGCTGCAAATCTCTGAATACATTATTTTGGAAGCAAACATTTTTAACTCATTTTTTTTTGCTTCTGGGGGATCCCTAGAACAACATGTTTTCAGATGGGGGTCTACAGCCAAATATGAATAATTCTGGTGGTCCTTGGCTTGAAATATGTTAGCATCACTGACACAGGAACACAGATTTTTCAGAAAAAAAACTAGAATCTAGTGTCAAAAACTCGATTCTAGTGTCAGAAACTAGATTCTAGTGTCAAAAGGTAGATCCTAGCATCAGAAACTATAATTTAGTGTCAATAACTATAATCTAGTGTCAGAAACTGCTGTAGAATCTAGTGTCAAAATCTAGAATGTTGCTGCAGCTATAATCTGGTGTCAGGAACTACTGTATAATCTGGTGTCAGGAACTACTGTATAATCTGGTGTCAGGAACTACTGTATAATCTGGTGTCAGGAACTACTATATAATCTGGTGTCAGGAACTACTGTATAATCTGGTGTCAGGAACTACTGTATAATCTGGTGTCAGAAAGTCGAATCGAAGGTCTGGACACAATGGGTTAAACTTCACCTTATTGTACAACAAAAGTAAAACTATAGTAGCACACAACACAGTAGGCATTATATTGTACATGTTGCCTGTTGCATATTTGCCTGTGCTCTCAATGCCAGAGAGCATTGCAGTCCCATCCCTCCCATGCATCACCCAATTCAGAAGTGAATTGGGACATAGATTACTCCATATTTGGCTATAGACCTGCGCAGTGACGTCACCGCCCCTGTTCCAGAAATTGATTCCCCATTCGTTTTTCTCATAGACTTTTCAAAAATAATTTATATAAAGACGATTACGCCGCGGACAAAACCAACTCGAGTCGTGACGAATCATGATGACATCACACAAACTTTTGAGACAATCAAATCATTTCTAAGATGAAAAACGAAACAAAAAGTCTTGTATCATGCCGTTTTCTACTTCTTCCTAATTATATATTATAGGACGATATTGTGTTTGTTGTCATGATTTGTCACGACCCGAGTTGGCTTTGGTCGCGACGCAATCGTGTTTTTATTAACCATTTTCGAAAAGTCTATGCGGAAAATGAATGAGGAATCCAGTAGTGGAACAGGGATGGTGACGTCACTGCGCAGGTCTATACCCAAATATGGAGTGTATAGGGCGAACAGCCTCCTGCGCACAATAGCATGCGCAGTAAGACACACAGTGAGACGTGCCCAGCTAGATAATGGTGCACCCCTTATGCTCAACGTTCCCTGAGCGTAATAACGTCGCCCGCAACTAAGACGTACGCGAAAGCAACATCAGAGACGTCCATTTTAACGACGCGATCAGACAACAAACAGAGCGCTGCACATGCGCTCGCAATTATGCCCGAGCGCGCGCGCGCACACACACACACACACACACACACACACACACACACACACACACACACACACACACACACCCCCCCCACACGCACACACACAGTAAGTACAGGGTATAAGCAAGAGCAAAGAGAGAAGAAAAAACAATATGCATTTTTTATTCCCAGCAGAATCTGCACGATCCATCTGTGATCGCAGACCACAGACAACGACGACCCATCATTAAACTGGCTCCCAAATGTGTGTTTGTACTGTATGTGTACGTGCGCGTGCGCATGTGTGTGCATGTTCATGTCATAGCGAACATGCATATGTCTGCATGCATGCTAGAGAAGAAAAGAGGAAAGAAAGACAGGCGTCTAGGCGCCTGCACGTGTCTTTGCGCACACATGCACACATTCGTTTACATGTGGATACAGTAGCTGGTGTATGCATACGAGAAAGAGAGAGAGAGACAGATAGAGGTTTTTCCAGTGATGTGGTATAATGATGAGCGTAACGTCTCTCTGGCGTATGGGCATGCAAACACTGGAGGGAGAGAGAGGTAGAGAGAGAGAGTGAACTCTGGCAACAGCCATTCCCATTTGGCTCAATTAAGGGCCGAAACTGAGACAATCAATGATTGCTGGCCTTTTTTTTCTCTCTCTCTCTCTCTTTTTTTTTTTTGCTGGCTGGCTGGCTGGCAAAACGGGAATAATCAAAGTGCGTAATTAGTTGGCGCTCGAGCGTGCGGCGCTGTCACTCATCCGCATCGCGCAGCTAGGGCCTGCGTCGGCGATCCGCGGCACGGAGCGAGCGGGACCAGCGGGGCCGCCCCCCCGTAGGGAATTGGCGCTCTAGACCACACCCCAACGATGCGCCCTTTCCTGACTTATTTTTCACATAATGGGAGCACGTATCGTATAAGCTCCACAAACACACCTGCTGCACAGGGGCGGATGTAACATTTCCCAGGAGAAAATGGTATGGGTACCATTTTTGTTTAAAGGACTTATATTTGGCAAGTTTGCAAGAGGCACACAGCATGCATAAATCTAAAGGTTTCTGTTTTCAATGATGAAATACTGTTGGTTTAGTCGTGCCACAACTGTAGTTAGTTAGTAGCAGTAGTAGTGTTTAATTAATTTTAAATAATAATAAATAATAATTTTAAATAATTTTAAATGTAAGCACTTTAATTTGAAATACCTTGTTTTTTTTTTTTTGCATGCCATCATGTTTGGTGGGGCAGACTGGGCAGTTAAGGGGGCATTGTCCCCTCAATACCCATGCCTAGATCCGCCCCTGACAACAACCCGAACAAATAATTAAGCAAAGCAAATATCCTACTTCTTGTGGACTGGAGGCAGAGGTTGTGACTGACGGACCAGTGGCTCATGGAGACCCTCCACCCCCCTCCTGGTCTCGCCTCAAATGGAATACTAATCATTTCGATGTTTTAGACATGTTTGCAGGTCAATAGTAATGGCAATGCTTCCTATTTACTTACAGCAAGTCGAAATGCTTAAAACGTGTTGGACAACCCCTGTTTGTTTGTTTCTGCCTAGCGTATAATCAGTTGAAACTGCTGGGGTGATTTGTTTTATTTGTTTAGTCAAACAGTTTCCATATAAGCAATCTGAAAAACCTCTATGGGGATTCCAATGCAAAGACAAAGCAATCCTAAGACCTGTGAGATTGGTGCAGTTGTTACGGATGAGGAGATAATACAACCCCATATGCAGAGACACAGCAAGAATGGGCAGAGTTCCAAGTATTTAAGGAATAATCTTGTATAGTCTGATTTCAATTTTTCAAACGTACACAAACTTTTGAAAATAGCAGTTTTCAAACTCACAGTGCGCCCGACGCATTTTGAATTTGTAGTGATGTTCATTCTACAACTGTAGCCTATATAAAGCTGAAGTATGTGAATGTTTGTTGTTTTAAGTGTACCGGTATGGTATGTTGTGTAGTGACAATCAAGTATAGCTAAAGTTTTTTTTTTTTTTTTTTTTTTCTAATAATTGCAGTGGTATAATATTTCCCTCTGGGAAATAGTGTAGTGGAGTATTATAGTATTAATAGTATTATACTTATACTCCACTATAGTACAAATCGAATACCTGCCTACAGTATGTACAAATAAAAACGTGACATAATATTTGCGTGGGAAGCGAACGCAGCTCTGCCATAACACCATACCCGAATATGAGTTGTGTGACGCACGGAACACTGCGTTCGCAAAAATACTTTTCAGCCTTGTTGATTGCCAGTCCCTGTGCCTGCTCAAAACAAAATGCAAAAACAGTTGCAACAAAACCGTCATCTTACTTGGTATATAGTTGTGATACTGGGATCATGGGCACAATCCAACTATTTGTTTACTCGAGAATTCGCATCAGTTTTATGCGCGGGTGTGAATTCCCTTGACGCTGTTAGTAACAGCGCTGAAATCAGTCGCGTCTATGACTACTAGACATATGTATGAAGCTATAATCAGCATACAAAACACACACACACACACACACACACACACACACACACACACACACACACACACACACACACACACACACACACACACACACACACACACACACACACACACACACAAACCGGATATTCATCATGTCCACATCAAGAAGAGCATAGCAGGGCACAAACATACTGTATATGGAAGTTAAGTTGTCTGTGCTTTGTAATGTTGTACTATCGTGTTATAGCATAAACGTCCCTACCAATTACTGGCAGAAACAGACAGCACAGGACTCCGTTAGCCTCCTATGTTATTGAAATACACACTCACTCGTGCATTCGCTCAGCATCGCAATGTTGAAGGCGAAGCAAAAGAAAACAAGCTGTTTGAGGCTCCGTTTTAGATGACAGTCTCCAGAGAAAACGTCAAAATAAAAAAAATACATATATATATATCTATCAGATCACGCGTGCCTTCTGTTTACCGGGAGAGACGGTGTCAGTGCCAGGGACGTGCACACATAGACACACATCGGAGGGGCACTTCAGCCCCTGCCCCTTTCACTGGCCTGTGAAACAACTGCCCTTTACCCAGATCGCAAATGCAGTGTTTACTAACGGTGAAAGAAACGCAAATACTGCTCCTTTCCATGTCATGCTGGAAAGGCAGCATTCAGGAGAATCACTTTTCCCCCCTGGAAGTCTCCTGAACAGAATTTTGCGTCACAACAAATTTGTTTAGAAATCTATGTCGTTTTTTTATTGCTCCTTGTTAAAGAGTGCTGGTTGCACACTCCGAGAAAAGGCTAATCTACAAGCCCCCAACTGCTGATCTGTAGATCTGCTGTTGTAGCTTGTAGATCTTGTATATCTGCTGTTTAGTTCTTCTAGATCTTCTGTTGTAGATCTTGTAGTAGATCTGCTGTTTAGTTCTTGTAGATATGCGGTTAAGATCTTGTAAATCTGCTGTTGTAGAACTTGCAGACCTTCTGTTTTCGCTATATCATTTCCCCCCCCAGATCTGCTGTTTTCGCTTTACCAAAAGTGCCCTCTTACAGAATGTTTCTGTCCCTGCACGTCCCCTGCTCACCATGACTCTGGTTAACAAGCACAGAGGGTGGTGTACTGTACTGTACATACAGGCCTAATGACAAGGAAGAATAGCACGTCTCTAAATGGCTGCCAACAGGGGCGGATTGGCACCTATTTTCCCACCGGGACAATTTTGCCTTTGCCAGGCCACCTGGTTAACCAGATGTAACTCTCAAGAGTTAAAATATTCATCATGTGAATTAGCCCAACTTAGTCTACACAACTAGAGAATGTAGAAGATTAATGGTCATTTTGATCTGTATGTTCCAGGCAAAGCATCTAGCGCATTTTGGAAGTGCCACTAGTGCATTTTGGATCTTGTCCAGGCCACTAGGTGGCGCAGGCCACCGGGAAAACCCCCTGTACTCCAGATGGCCAATCCGCCCCTGGCTACCAAGCCGCTACTGGTGGTGGAGTACAGTAGCCTATAGTGGACCTCAGATCATCATGAAGCCACATTGGCATGCAGGCCGGGGGATCTCAAGCAAACCTAACACAAACACACGCACGCGACCAGCGAACGCACTGTCCGCACATAAGGTCAGGTGCACACATGCACAGATACAGTACTGTATGAAACCACGGACACACAGACATTCCACGCGCACTCACAGTATACTACCCTGCATATATGCATATGAATCATCGTGATGTATAATATATATCCACAGTCCCCTGTGTGACACAGACTGAGTAGAAAAAAGTGGCATTTTACCATGGACATTATAGTGACGTCCAATTATACGAAGACAGCATGGAAAGTGGTGAAGAGGCCCTTTAAGGGGGTTGTGTTGGGTTAAAACAAAAAGCCAAAGCTGTGTGTGTGTGTGTGTGTGTGTGTGTGTGTGTGTGTGTGTGTGTGTGTGTGTGTGTGTGTGTGTGTGTGTGTGTGTGTGTGTGTGCTCTGATAACCTCCCAGGATACTGACGGCACCAGGTGTGTCTCACTGCCTACATGCTGACCTTTAACATCTCTGTTCAACACTGTTCTGTGAGACATACAGTAGTTACTGCTAGATACTAGATGCATGTTTGCATTTGCCATCTTTGTTGAAGAAGAGTCCCTTCTACCCTATAGAAGAGTCCCCCCTACAGATGTCAACACCTATCCTGAGAACATACAAACTTTTACATTCCAAGGACCCCCAATGGACCCTATAAGAGAACATTTTAAAGCTCTCGCAGTCTTCATTTTAATTGCAAGGACTCCCAGTTTAACATGAAATAGGCTACACAGACCCCCACGGTGGACCCTATAAGAGAACATTTTAAAGCTCTCGCAGTGTTCGTTTTAATTGCAAGGACCCCCAGTTTGACATGAATTAGGCTACACACACACACACACCCCATTTAATACCAATTATCTTTCTGTGACCTCTAACGGGTCCATTTGGTTCCATTTGTATACTGGGTTACAGACCCAAGGGCCCATTTGGTTCCTATCACCATCTCAAATGTAGGTATCCCTCAACCAGGGGCCACAAATTATAGGATGCCAGCATTGATGTGTGTGAATGTCATATGGCGCATGTGCAAGTATCACCACATAGGGCACAAACACACTGCCCCTCGTTTCCAATTTTCACTTGAGTACACTGCTATACCTATGTCTTATTCTTTGTTAGGGTTTATGTTGCACAGACCTTTGCCTATACCTGTATTACCACTGTCCTCCTCCATATTCCATTTCTCCTCATTACTGCTGCATTACCTACCTCCCTGTTCATGTTCATAATCTTTTGTAAGAATTTCATGTTATTCACTAATATTAGAATAACTCTTATGTCCAAAAATTACATTGCCTATGACAAAAGATGCAGTGTTGCAAAGTGTCCAAAAAAAACTTGACTGAACATTTTCAAAATTAGGGTGAGCCAAGTTGCCTGTCGCCTGTTGCCACAATGGCACGGACTCTAGGCTTGAGGCCCATGCATCGGCCCGATTATCTTGTAGTATGGTGTAGGGTGAAATGTAGAAAAGGGGGGCACCTTAGTGAATCACAATGTGATCAGGTGATATGAATGACACCGGACACCAAACTGCTTTGGGGTTGTTTATTATCAGACTCTGATTTGAGAACAGCTTAAAGTAGTTTTCAGAGTTTCCAATTTGGGGTTTTGGTTGGCAGAAAACAACAAAATGTGTGGTGGAATAAAAGTAATACAACGAAGAAAACAGTTTGTCTCTGTTGACAATGGGTGCAATTCTCAATCGCTGTGGTGTAGCAGGTATGGTGTAAGTCTTCTCATTGGCTGCATGGCAGCAAATCAGGTCTGGGGCCTTGGGGTAGGCCGAAAGCCTATACCACCAGCCCTGGGCCTGAGCTTACCAAATAATTACCCAGAATAATTAAAACCTGCAAGTCAAAAGGTCCAGAAATCACCTGACCCCCCAATTAAAAATGTTACTATACTCCCCGGCTTTGTTCATCATGAGTTGAAGCTCTTGATGACTGGTTTTAATTATTATGAATAATTATTTGGTAGGCCCAGGCCTGGTGGTAAAGGCTTTCGGGCCTACCTCAAAGCCCCAGACCTGATTCGCTGCCATGCAGCCAATGAGCACGGCCCCAAACCTGATTTGCTGCCATGCAGCAAATGAGAAGACTTACACCATACCTGGCTACACCACAGCGATCGAGAATTGCACCCAATATCTGTTTTTGTTAAAGTCCAGTTCTCTCAGTCCTTCAGATATACCAGTGTGGAGATGCATGTGTTTCTTAGAATTACCGGATTCACTGAAACCCTCAGTGGTGCGGTTTCTCTTTACTATGGATACGCAGGTGTGTCTGCAAGTGACTTGACTTTTTAAAACTCTTGTCACAATGTCGACAGCGGTATGGTTTCTCTCCACTATGGATACGCAGGTGTTCCTGCAAGTGACCTAACTGTTTAAAACTCTTGTCACAATGTCGACAGCAGTACGGTTTCTCTCCACTATGGATACGCAGGTGTTTTTGCAAGTTACTTGACTTTTTAAAACTCTTGTCACAATGTCGACAGCGGTACGGTTTCTCTCCACTATGGATACGCAGGTGTTCCTGCAAGTGACCTGACTGTTTAAAACTCTTGTCACAATGTCGACAGCGGTACGGTTTCTCTCCACTATGGATACGCAGGTGTTTTTGCAAGTCACTTGTATGAATGAAACTCTTGTCACAATGTTGACAGTGGTACGGCCTTTCCCCGGTGTGGATACGCCGGTGTGGCTGCAGATTACTTAATTTACTAAAACCCTTGCCGCAATATTCACAGGTGTGTGTGGTCTTCTTTCCTGTGGAAGAACTTGGCCGGGTCGTCTTAACTTCTCCCTCCAGAACTGCATTCTCGGTGTTGGTAAACAGATGTTGATGACCCTTAGACTCAGGTATAACTGTGACTCTTTGACCGGCTGCTGACAGGGTCGGTTCCTTCCTTCCTGGTTGGCGGTAGAAGTCGTCATCGTTGTGGCTCTCCTCTCTGTGTTCGTGGAGGACGGAGGACGCAGGAACGTATGGATCCTCAGAACGCGCGATCCGAGTCTGCAAACGCTGGACGTCCTCACTCCTTGCTACAGCTACAGGCGTCATCTTGAATATTTCTTCCAGCTTGGCTATGCGCGCTCCATAGCGGTTTACACTCTGCTCTACATCGGAAATACGGCTAGCCAGAGAATGGATAGCCGACATGATGGTGGAAAGGATTGGTTCTTCTGGATGCATTTCGTTGAGGGTAGCACCACTCCTTTTGGTGATGTTGACTTAATATAAAGGCACAGTATCACTGTCTCCCTCCTGTCTGTGTATCTCTCTGTCTCCAGTCGCTCGCGCTGACGTTGAAGTGAAGGTCTCGAGACAACGCACACGTTATGCAAGCTGACCACGGATCTGTGGTCTGACATCGCACACAACAAAGTGTAGCCGTGCAAGTCTCTAGAAATGCAGATTTGCGCAGGTCGTCCATTTTCCTTGCAATTTAAATACATTATGGAATGGTCTCTCACTTATCAATATTAACTATGGAAGAAAACCTCCATGAATCTATTTTTAACATGAGCGTCAACGGGGATTTGTGACAACATCTACTTCAGCATCTACTTCAGCATGTTCCCCTACTTGGATTTCTTAGGACTTTTGATATGTTATTCCTAACATATTAAAGAAACACAAAAAGTTGAAAGAGTTGCAATTTGTTTGAGGTTAAACCTTGCTTGACCTAGTTAGATAATATAGAACCCCAAAGGCAAATAAACATTCTGAGTCAAAACAAGTTGATGACCCAAAAATGTGCATCTATCTGAGAAAACTAATCTTACTTATCTTTCATAATGTTTTAAACCCTGTGGAAATGTTGCATTAAGTCATAGAATCCATTGTTTTTCTGCAAACTTCCTTTTCCCCTCCGTCCACGTCTGGTTTGATTCTAGTCCACACACTTCCATTGCACTAATCCCATGTACCATGTTGCTTCAGTCTGTCAGCCTGTCTGTAATTGTGTTTCTGGTTTTCCCTAAATGTTTGGTTAAGGTTATGGTTGGGGTAAAGGTTTGGTCATGGTTATGTACGGGATAACACCTGACGAACCAGTTAGTTAGGAAACAAATCACCGCTTACTACATGGCTTACGTCAGGGGTTTCCAATCAGTGGTCTTGAGAGGGTTCCAGGTGGTCCCCAGGTGAAATGACGGCGGCTTAAGGCTCAGTCATACTCCAGGGTGAAGTGACTCGCGGTGAAAGAGTTTCCAGCTTCATCCTAGAGTATGTTTGAGCCTTTAGTTAAACAGATGTAACTCTTTGAGAGCATAAACATGACACGAAATAGACCTGCAACACAAACATGAAACTCTCTCGAGAGTTATAATATCCATCACCTGAATGGCAGTGGCATGTAAACAACCAAACACGTAGCTAACCAAATGGACCCGCTAACGGCGTGCTGGAACTAAATGCGGAAGCGCACTGCGGATTGATATTAGCACAGGTGTTTGCACTTTGGGGACCCCGAAGGCTGGCTTCGGATTGGAGATTCATTCAATCCATGCAATAAGGTTGGGTTAGGTTTGGTTAAGGTTATGGCTAGAGTAAAGGTTTGGTCAAGGCTATGGCTAGGGCAGGGGTCGGCAACCCAAGATGTTGAAAGAGCCATTTTCGACCAAAAATTAAATTCAAAATATGTCTGGTGCCGCAAAAATGTAAGCCTAATAAGTGCTTAAAGGTGAATTCCACCTTTTTTTTCCCTGAGAGTGTACAAATGTGAACCAAATGGACCCTAACGGGTCCATTTGGTTCCATTTGTACACTCTCAGAAAAAAAGGTCCTAAAAGAAAAGTTTCTGAAAAAAATAAATAAAGGAGTTTTTCAGAACTTCATTTCTAGTCCACACAACACCTCTATCTCTCGAAGGTATATTAATGACATAGTAAACTGAGTAAACTGTTGAAAATGGGTGGTTCAGATTGAAAGCTCCACCTCTGATAACTGCTGGGCTTTTTTTGACATGGTCAACAACTGCTACCTTAAATGCCAACTGTCAGAGTGCAACGTGTTTTGTGTGCTGTCAGTGACTGAAATGTTTATATTACTTTGGCGTGGATCACCCCAGTGTGTGCATGTAATAATGCTACAGTCACTGAGCACCTAGGGCTGTGTTCTGGAGCCGCATGCGGCTCCTGAGCCGCAGGTTGCTGACCCCTGGGTTAGGGGAAAGGTTTGGTCAAGGTTATGTTTCTGGTTTAAAGACAAGGTGGTTTAATTCTCGAGCAGTCCATTAATACTGTCATTAACTTTGATCAACTGTTGTTCTCTCGTCCTCATGAATAAATGACACTGTGGTTGCGCTAAGAGATAAACAATTGATGGTCGCCCCTGCGTGCATCCATGGCTGCTATTGGCCCTGGTCATCATTCAACCTTGTGCAGGTGACTAATGCCCAGGTGATTATCGTCAGATTTGTCATTGCCTGCGGCCGGTATACCTTCTGGCAACGCACGGAAGATAATTCATTTATCGTGTTCACTCTTATACTCATAAAGAGGCTGGCGTGCGTGCGTGCGTGCGTGTGTGTGTGTGTGTGTGTGTGTGTGTGTGTGTGTGTGTGTGTGTGTGTGTGTGTGTGTGTGTGTGTGTGTGTACCGTAATTACAAAGAGATAAACAGAGTTTTTGCAGAGTTATTGCACTAGAGCAGCATAATGTTGAAAAAAAAAAAATGTTATACATAAGAATATTTTTTTGTAAATTGTAACTTTGTACTCATTTACTAATTCATTTTTTTCATTCCATTCATGCTTTATAATGAATACTTAAATACTTGCAGCATTACCTGATTGACATTGACGTGACACACATAAGCCCGTGCCGCTTCGCGCCACGGGCGATGAAGCCGCACCCATACCATTTTCAGTTGCAGGACTTTAATTAGGCAAGAAAAGCATCAATAATAACGTCAGTTGTTAAAGTTGCAACAGACACGCAGCATGCATAAAGCTAAAGGTCTGACTCAGAGAGTTTTCTGTTTTCAATGATGAAATGCTGTTGGTTTAGTGGTGAGACGATTGTAGTTAGTTAGTAGCAGTAGTAGTAGTGTTTCAAATACTTTTAAATATAAGCACTTGGGTTGTTTTGCATGGCATCGTGTTTGGTGGGGCAGTCTGGGCATTTAGGGGGGCATTGCCCCCCCCCCCCCCCCCCCCCCCCCATGCCTAGATCCGCCCCTGGTGCATCCACTAAAGTGGTTTTCCCCACCCCTTGAAAGGCTAACAGTAATGGACAGAGCTTTCTGACCAACACCGGGGGACGACAACGCAGCATATACCCCAGGCCCTTCTGACGTGTCTGAGACGAGTCCTTCTGCGAGACAAGCGGGGGAGAGAGTGTTCTCCCTCGTCGTGAATAATGGAGCAGCGCTCACCTTCGCCTGTCTTTCAATACAATATTTACTTGTTTGTCAGACTCATTCCAGGGCTTTTCATCAGCGCCATTCTCTGAGCACAGAGAGTGATGCGTCTTCCCCCATGCACCCTGCCTGGCCTTCTGTCCTCTAGAGCCACCATTGTTGTTGTCCTCCTCGCGTTGCAGCCGTCACTCTTGTCTCTCTGATGTATGTTTCAACCCAGGAGAGTGGAGGGCCGGATTTAGCCAGCCTTACTAGGGTGGGCTGGAAGAATAGCAGGGAGGGCAACTAAAGTTTTTCATATGAAGCGGTGGTTTTCAACCTTTCAACCTTCAACAGTAGGGCCTACTATTTATTCAGCAATTGAGCCACAGACCTCCATTTGATGACATTTTAGCCCCACAGACCCAAAACTAAAGATTTATTTTGCTTACTTTTGTCCAGAATTACAGGCTGGATTTGGGAAACAAAATCAGAGAACACATACAGACCAAAATGACCATTAATCTTCTGCATTCTCTAGTTGTGTAGACTTGGTGTTAATTCACATGATGAATATTTTAACTCTTGAGAGTGTAAAAATTGCGGGTCCATTTGGTTAACCAACTTTCCACCATTTAGCTGCAGGGGACCACCTGGAACTTTCTCCAGGACCACTGGGGGTCCCCGGAGCACTGGTTGAAAACCACTGATATTTACCTCTCCGTCGCATAAAGCATTGCAAAAAAGAAGAAGAAAAAAAACTATAAGTGTAAGAAGCAGGAAGGCAGACGATGCTGTTTTGGAGTTCCACAGACGTGCATGTCAAGGAATGAGCCTGGACTGTGAGCAACTGGGCAAACATCTCCAGGGTGTGGTCACAAGGGAAGCCCAGTATGTTTCTAACTCGCAGGGAACACAACCAGGCCATCTGTTGTCAACAACAGTGGCCAGTGGCTATTCATATAATAGCCTGCTATAGCACTATAGTGTTCTAGCACATGTCTGAACAGCTGAACGCAACACTGTGAGCCAGATAACTATACAGTATGTAAGCCAGGCAGAACTGTATGTCTGTTTGTCTGTGCGTCAATGTAATATGTGTAATAGGCTAATCAGTGTAATAGTGCAGGGGTTTTCAACCTTTTTGGCTCCATGGACCACCATTTATTCAGCATTTGAGCCACGGACCACCATTTGATTACATTTTCACACCAATGACCTAAAATTAAAGAATTTCTTTTGATTTTGTCCACAATTCCAGGCTGTATTTTGCCAACAAAACAGTGTAGACTTCTTAATTAAGTGGTGCTAATTCAGATGAATATTTTAACTCTTGAGAGTGTAAAAGTTACATCTGGTTAACCAACTTTCCAATATTTAGCCTTGGGACCACCTGGAACCTTCTCAAGGACCACTGGTGGTCCCCGGACCACCTGTTGAAAACCCATGTAATAGTGCAATAAGCTAATTAATGTGTAATAATGTAATAATGTGTATTATTGTAACGGGTGTAATAACAGTGTCAGTGTAATATATATACCGATATATAGGCCTATATATAAAGGTAGCTAAACTGCATTAGAGTGAAAGTAGGCCATCTCTCTTTTGATCAACCTGCTGCATTATTAGCGCGACGATCTGAGGCTGACACTGTTTTTACATGATGACTCCAGCAGTTTATGGTGACCTGGAGTTCCCTCTTGGTTCCGTTGCCGCCATTCTTCCGCGGCTATGCTGTATGTGCCTGTTCAGCAAAAAAAAAAGAAAAGAAAAAACGGAAGGCACATCCTGCCTCATATTGTCACTAAATTACAGTAAACCATTGGTGGGAGAAGCAGCCTATGATTTTTTTTTCTTTGTTCTTTTTTGGCAACGTCCTGAATTCCGAGGACATGATTGCTCCGGTCAGCATCAAACTTGGCACAAACTCCGTCCATGGCCGGCTATGGGGAGTTGAGACTATACTGTAGTTTCATGATAAAAAAAAAAACAACTTGCACATATACAGTATATGGGGGCCCTATGCATTTTATGGCGTTATGGTGTTTAACGCAGGGCTATCAAACTGGAGATGTGTGGGCATTTTGCAGCCTGCTGCAAAAAAGAAGTACTCTGAAAGTCATAAAAATATTCCAGAAAGTATTTCAAAAAGTACTAAAAGTATTTAATGTGCATCATCGATGTGGAATGCAAGGTAATATAGACTCCAGGCTTTCTATTCCTGAGAAGATGCATTGTGAAAATCATCCTCCTGCTAATAAAAAAATAAATACTTTAAAATGTGTTAAAAAAAAAAAAAAAAACTGCTGAACGCTGATGCGAATGGAAGATGGGTTTCTGAACTGCACACAGCCCTCCTGTGAGACACATAAGGCTTTACTGAAGTAATGTTTAGGGTAAGTTAAGGGTAAACTTAGGTTAAGTTTAGTAGTAAAACTGTCATGAACGTTACAAAATTGTTGTGGCAGTTAGTAAAACTGACGCGATGGATTTATACCTGCCACAAAGGCTATCGCGGAAAATTTATACCTGCCGCAGTGGTAAATGGATTTCGCTGTCTCTCAGAAACACAAGGCATGAAGCAGAGGGTTGCATAAAATTTGTCCCCAGGCCGCATTTGGCCGCGGGCTGTACTTTGGAAGGCCTCTGATATAATCCACCACGGCTAATACTGTACCCCTGCCCTACGCCCGTTTTGCAGCGCGCTGTGCTCACGTCTCCTCACTTTCGCGTCAACAAGTCGCCGGCGTGGTGAGCTGGTGCACCGCGCAACCTGCCCCCCCTCTGCACAGACACGTTGTGCACAATTAGCCACTGCCGCGGAGCGAGCCGTATGGCTGTCATGTATCCTGTCGTCGCGGGGCAGGCGTGGGCAGGGGCGGATTGGCCATCTGGAGTACAGGGAGTTTTCCCGGTGGCCTGCGCCACCTAGACAAGATCCAAAATGCACTAGAGTGGCACTTCCAAAATGCACTAGAATGCGCTAGATGCTCACCTGGTACATACAGATCAAAATGACCATTAACCTTCTACATTCTCTAGTTGTGTAGACTTGGGGCTTCACATGATGAATATTTTAACTCTTGAGGGTGTAAAAATGAAACCAAATGGACCCGCAAGGGTCCATTTGGTTTCATTTTTACGCTCTCAAAGAGTTACATTTGGTTAACCAGCTGCCCCCGCCCCCCCCCCCCAGGGTGGCCTGGCAAAGGCAAAATTGTCCCGGTGGGAAAATATGTGCCAATCCGCCCCTGGGCGTGGGGGTTGCAGGGCCGGGGGCCGGGAGCCGTCGTGTTTTACCGATGGCGTGTGGTTGGTGTGACCTGTAAATCAGGAGACGTGCATGGAGCCGCTCAACAGCCCCGAGGGAAACCTCCTCCTTGTTGAGCACATTCAAGCATCATGTCGCTCTCCGTGAAAAGATCGCCACCTCTTCCACATGTCAGCTGTAGCATCGGGTAGGAGATCGCCGAGGCCCCGTAATCCGTAATGAACTTTCAATGCCCTGTGATAGCTATAGGCACCCTTTCTGACTGACAGAATGACTGACTGACTTTTTATTTTGATCATTTAGCAGACACTCTTAATCCAGAGGTATGTATATTAAAGGGGAACTCCACCCATTTGCAACATTTTAATATGTCATCAATTTGCCTTAGAGATGTTGTGTGGACATGATAAAAAAAATTCCCCCAATTCTGTATTTCTTAAAAATGGAGGTCTGAAAAAATCATTAACATGGTGAAATACATCTGATGACATCATCAAGATGTATTTCACCATGTTAATGATTTTTCTTTCAGACCCCTTTTTCCTGAGAGGGCACAAATGGAACCACTAGGGTCCATTTGGTTCACATTTGTACCCTCTCAGGATTTTTTTGAAAATGGGTGGAGTTCCCCTTTAAGTAAAAAACATTGCAATACGTACATACAGATTACAATTTAAGCACTTAAACATGGTAATACCTTTGACGGCGGTATTGGACCTCATTGGTAACTGCTATCCAAGTCTACTATGCCTATTTTGGTACTGCAAGTGCAGTGGGTTATATGTACCGCAAGTGCTCTGGGTTATACTGTATGTACTGCAGGTGCTATGGGCTGAGATGGAGATGAGATGGATGATACGGCCAGGACCGGGACAAATTAGTGACATCTTAATTGTGGCAAGATCAAGGCAATCCAACAATCCGGCTAGTCTAATCTAGCCCAAAATATCACTTGATTTCAACCAACACAAATTCTGTCCGCTAAAGACGGAAGTCCCCGCATGAATCAGAGAGAGTCAGATTGAGGCAAGACTAACTTGAATCAATCATAACTAGTCAGATCTTATTATTTAAGTTAGTGAAGACGTCCTGGACATGACGTAAACAACATCTGCAGTCACTGGAGTCCTCCAGTGATGTTACGATGACGTCCTCAAGTGACTCATGTACATAGGATACTCCTATGTACAAGATGTGTGTGTGAATGGGTGAATGCAATGCACTATGTAAAGCGGCTTGGATAGGCACTATATGTATACAGTAAATGCAAATTAGTAAATGTATACATATATCCATCCATCCGTGTCCCTTAATGGAAAAAAATATGAAAAAAAAAAAAAACATTGAGATGCTGTCACATATTTGCTTATCTTTTGATCTGAAAGGGACCACTGTTAACGCTCCTGGGGTCATGTCTTTCAATTCTTTGATGTATAGTGAATGCTGAGACATGTTGTGTTGTATTATTGTCGTTATTGCTGAAAATGACAGTGACATCCACATCTACCCTATTACACCCTGTCTCTCTCTAGGTCTCTGTCTGTCTGTCTGTCTCATACGCTTTTGTTTGAGACGTCACAGTTATTTCAAAGAAGACAACTTGAAACGAGACACTTGCTGGAAATAGAGGATGTACAAGTTCACAATGTACTCCCAGCTTGTAGATCAGCTGTGACCGGCAGGATATGTAAATAAGTAAATCAGCTAAAAACAGCAGAGAAATTTAAAGGGCTCAAATGTATATGTATAGCCAGTAGGGCATTAACCACTTTTTTTGCTAGTCGAATCGAATACTTTGGTAGTCGAATAATTGTCGACTAGTCTATAGTGATATATATATATATTTGTTTTTTAGCCAATAAAATGTGTGATTCTGGACTTCCCATTGAAAAAAATACGTGCCTATTACAATACTGTAACTCAGTTACATTATGACATGAAAAATGAGCAATCAACCTACAATTACTACTAACACCACAGCACACATCCACAATGCCTGCTGCAGAAAATTGAAAAAAAAAAAAAAAAAAAAAAAAAAATATATATATATATATATATATATATATATATATATATATATATATATATATATATATATATATATATATATATATATATATATAATTATTATTACTGAATAACGAATAGTGAATTAATAGTCGAATAGTGTTTTGCTAGTCGAATAATCGACTAGTCGAATATTTAGTTAATGCCCTAATAGCCAGATGGGAACCGCAAGATTGTGGGCTCCCCCAAACTTTGTGTTGATGTGTCCACTGCTGAGCCACTGCCATCCATGTTGGCGATTTTGTTTCTAATGGTTGTGATCAGCACAGAATTTTGGAGAAGGCTCCAGCTGCAGACCTAGCCTAGGAGTGGACGTGCCTCACAGTTGATGTGATGACGTCACATCAACCCACAGGCCCCTGTTGTTGTAGTGCAAAACCCTAGCCCCCTCCAACCGTAACCCTAATCCTAAATGCACGACCCTCAACCTAACCTCACAGACCTGACCTATGAGGTCTATGAGGTGTTTGAGCGTCAGGGATTTAGGCTTATAGGTAACCGCGAGCTAAGATGGTGCTGATAAGCAGCCTACTGGAATTATCACTTGATAACGGTAGAAGCGGATGGGACATGGCAACAAGAGGGGCCTGTGGGTTGATGTGTGACGTCATCACATCAACTGTGAGGCACATCCACTCCTGGGCTAGGTCTGCAGCTGGAGCCTTTTGTAGAATCTGACCTTTACTCTGATATTAAGATCGATTTTTAGGCGAATGGCCACAACACGGCACCGCGAAGCGCTCATCCTTAAACTGTTGAGCTTTCGCCGTACCAAAGAGCCAAAACAATGTCCCCTTTTACGAGACTCATACGAGCCAATAAAGCAGACTACAGTGTGCTTTTTATTGGCGGGTGAGGAAAAGGTAATTGCGAGTACATTTGCGCAGAACTAGTTGGCGGCCCCAGCGTGGCGGCGAGAAGAGACCTTGCACAGCTAGCTCCCCACGGTCTGTTCTCCATGCACAACATCGTTTTAGGCGCCATTACATTTTATTGCAAGCAGGGAACTAATTTAGGACTCGGGAGTGTGCGCGCGTGTGTGTGTGTGCGCGCGCATCTGAGGGCTGTATAACACTTTTAAACATGAATCCCTATTCTGATGCGTGTGTGTGTGTGTGTGTGTGTGTGTGGGGGGGGGGGGGGGGTTGAGTAAACATTTGGCTTTTTGACACAAGCACGGATGCATGACACATGCAGCCATAGACCTTCATTATATGTGTTCCTTCCATCTTTTCTATACAATAGCTAGGCTGAAATCCCTTTTTTGTAAAAAAAAAAAAAAAAAAAAAAAAAAAAAACATTGTTGATCCTAATGCCCATGCTGATGTCTGATCGCATCATAATCAAAATATGACCATTTGAGCAGCATAGGGTGTAGTCTAATGGTGGCGCGGGACACTATCTACATTAGAGGCTGATCTGGGTATCGCTTTTAAAGTGTTTAAAATATAGGGCCCTCGGGGTAGAGCAGTGCATCCCAGTCATAATGGACGTTGAATTTAAATTCAACTTTACTTTTTCTGAATAAAAACTTTTTTTTTGTTTTTATTTTTTTTGCCAAAGCATGTGTGAGCCACAGCTTCAGCATTCACACCTTTTGGGAGCTGGGCCAGTGAATGTCAAAAGGTCGTAATAATAACCAAATGGACCCTTTTACGCGGCTGTAACTCTGAGAGTGTACGAATGGAACCGGATCGACCCTAATGTTAGATTTGTACACTCCCACAGTTAAATTAACATTGACTTTTCTACATATAACTTGAGGTCCCGCAAATAGAAATGCTATTAAATGCTGGGTTTGTATAGACTAATGTGCATATCAAAGGGGGGGCGGGGGGGTTGGGGGCTCAAACGCGGGTCCACATGTTAATTATTAGTATCAATTTGGGGTTCCACCTTGAAAAAAAGTTTGGTAACCATGGGCGTGCAGTGAGAAAGTAGGCTACAGGGGAACCAAGTAGAGACTGCCGCTGCTGGGGGGACAACTGTCACTGTAGCACGCACTATAGAGAGAAGAGCAAGTAAGGTCATCTGAGGTTTGCGCGCTAGTACGGAGCAGAGCGATGCTACGTAGACTAGATCATATCTCATCGGAGAGCAGAGTGCTTGCTTCCAGTATACTATCTATCCATTCTAGTAGTGTGTGTGTGCGTTTTTTCTCTCTACCCATTTTCCAGCTGTGTGTTTTCTTTCCTTATCTTTCTCCTCGCTCTATTTGTCAAGAGAGCTTTCGACGCCTCTAATGCAGGTCAGCTCCTTAACCGGAGCGCAGCCCTATTTCCTCTCTTGCGGGTGCCCCGAGGTTTTCAGCGTTGGATGGATCGGTTTATTGACATATATATACAGTATACCTGGGGTAGAGTGCACGGCGAGTCCTTGGGCTTTCTTTGAAAGGCACTGTTGGGTTAGACATCGCTTGTGCACACACACACACGCACACGCACACACACACACACACACACACACACACACACACACACACGCACACACAATTCAGCTTGTGTCGCTGTACTTGGGGGGGGAAATCAACATTTTAGAATGCAGGTTTTGCACCTTATACCCAGGCGTGTATAAGGTGCAAGGCCTACTTTTGCCCCAAAAATATTTTTGGGGCAAAAGTAGGCCTGTGTTTTTGTCTTGTCATTTACTTGGATACTATGGATACAATTTGTATCTTTCTCAATATGCTATACTTGTTTTAATAGCCTGTCTGTGTGTCCTGCGCAGGTGCACGCAAATGCAAGTGTGCATGTACGTGTCTTAAAGGGGAATTCCACTCATTTTCAATATTTTACTATGTCATTAATATACCTTAGAGATGTTGTGTGGACATGATAAAAAAGTTCCCCCCATTCTGTGTTTACTAGAAATGGAGGTCTGAAAAAAGTCATTTGCATGGTGAAATACATCTTGATGACATCATCAAGATGTGTTTCACCATGTTAATGAGTTTCCTTTTTTCTGAGAACAGAAAATGGGTGGAAAATGGGTGGAATTTTCCTTTAAGAGCTGTCCCCCCAGTTCTAAAAGTCCCACTACAACACTGCTTATACCTAACCTTGACTCTATGGTCTACTTCTAGCCTGACTCTTGTCCTTGCACTGCCTGTTTCTCAAGCACTCTAAAGGTACACACCAGGGCCTGGTTCTATAGGCAGATTTTCTTTCTGTCACACTGTCAAAAACTGATCTTGCATAGACGTGCATACATAGACGTCAAGGGGGGTTTGAGCACCCCCTAGTGGCCCTCTCTGGACCAACATGCCTTTTTAAAAGAGCAAAAAGATGCTGAAATGCTGTTTTCTATGCGTTTTTAACCCCCCAAAACTCAATTTTCCGCCGCCCGCCTTTGCCGGGCGGCTAGTGTGCCCTCCTGGTTACATTTGAGTACCTGCCCTTGAAACTCTCTGTGCACACCAAAACTGATCTTGCATATAGGGCCACTAAATACCTAGAACCGGCACTGCTACACACAGGGACGTGCAGAGAGGCAGGGGCTGAAATCCTGTGAGAGGGCACTTTTGGACAACAATTTCTCGAGAGGGAGCTTAAATTAAATTTAGGACAACATTTTTAACTGAAATCTTTGCTTCCCCAGAACAGCATGTTTTTGATGGGGGTGCGTAGCCAAGTATAAATGTTTCTGGGGGTTCTTGGCATTAAAAAAGAAAGCTAGATTTTTCATAAAATACTATCTAGTGTCATAAACTAGAATCAAGCGTCAAAAACTAGAATCTAGCATCAGAAACTAGAATCTAGTGTCAGAAATCTAGAATCTAGCATCAGAATTCTAGAATATAGTGCCAGAAATCTAGAATCTAGCGTCAGAAATCTAGAATCTAGTGCCAGAAACTAGAATCTAGCATCAGAAAACTATAATCTAGTGTCAGAAACTGGAATCTAGCATAATAAAACTATAATCTAGTGTCAGAAACTAGAATCTAGGGACAAAATGGGTTAACCTGGAGTACTGCAGTACCAATCTTATAGAGCTCTATTTTTAGAGAGCTCTATTTTAATGGGAAACTGTTCAGATATCGGCTCTTGGTGGTAACACATATAGCGTCTGTGGCTGCCTGGCTGCAACTTACCTCAGCGCTCATGCAGCTGTAATGATGGGTCTGCCGGGCTACTATTGTCGATGCTGTGTTAAAGAGTTCATTTTAGCTACAGTATGCCCATGAAGCAGCTGCTACCATTGAGCATGCAGTGGTATATGGAACAAGGAGCTGCGGTGCGGGTGCCTATACCCCCATGATGCCAGATGCTAACTAAGAACTGCACACACTGTCGAGGTACCAACTCACGGGTTGCGCACTATGCGCAAGCAGAGCGCACAGATGCTTCTGACCTCCAAGAACTTCAGTCTATCTATAAAAAAAATAATGTGTTAACAACATACAAGCCTTGAAAGAAATCCAATGTTTATAAGACTAATGTATACATCAGAGTCTTATTCGAGGATATACATGTTGTGCAAAATCGTTTCACTTCATTTGGATAGTCCATGGCCGCTCTCTACAACATACATAGAGTTAACTACAACCAGAGGTTACGGGATGCATTGGAGTCTTTAGGTGAGTGAAGCATGTAACCAGGCAGTTTTCTGCCCCCTCAATATCACAACTACGTCTACCATGCTCGAGCGTATACCATGTCATCACTATGACTCGCCCACCATGACCATATAAGGAGTTTCCAATATAGCTATGCTCAGATATGGACTGTGTTTTCTAACCATAATGCGTCATCATGGCATCAGTCGCAACGAGAGAGAGTGCGACTCTCTTGTAAATATATCTTGTAAAAAAGGTCGCTAACAAGCAGACATGGCAACAGCACTGATGAAAGGTCCACACATACGGAGATAGGAGGTTTTCAGTCCGATTTGCAAGCTGGCACATTGTCTCAGTCTGGTGCCTCTCCAACAGTCTCATCTTTTATCTTTCCTAGGAGATGTTCTTACATTCTCCCTACTCACCCACCATGACACTAACTCACATGTGCCGCTCGCCTGTCGCGTACTTATCTTTCTGGGTGGAAATCCCTGTATTTCTAAATGTATGTTTCAATGAAAAAAATAAATTAAATATATAAAAATGATCCACTTATTTCCTAAAGGGAGACTTTACTATTTTTTTACGGTAGAAGATTTAAAACACTTTCCTGGTGGTTTTTGTGTGTGTAATATGTGGTTTTAGATTAGATTTTAGTCCGAGATTCCACTATCTCTGATGTCATCAACACGATGCCATCTATAATAGTGAGGTTTATAACAAACAAGAGAAAAAGGTGATATTTGAATTGAGCAAAATCGTTGAATAATTTCGTTAGAAGTAGTTAGTAATAGTGCTTATTGGTTAAATATTTATTCAAAAACCTGCAGACAGTATGAACCTTCTACAGTGCACACATTCGCATAGCAGCGCTCTTGCACAACATGCCACCGGTGAGCGGGCAGAGATACGAGGTTTCGTATATCCCCGCCGTCGATTCTATCAACGCCATACACTAACAATACTGCCATGCGTTGCACGCTCGCTGGGAAAAAAAGAGAAACGCTGAAAAAGGGAAAGTGTTCCGAGCGGCCATGCATGCAGTCGCGCCGCTAAAAGGCCTAAATAATGGACTCATTTGACTAAAGGCTTCTTAATGCTCATTTATCCAGCGAAAATGAGAAATATAGGCTGCGAGGATTAGATTTGAGCTTAAGGAATCACACGTTGAGAGCCTAGTGAATAGGCCGCATGCGTTCCTTCTGTTCTCTCTCTCTCTCTCTGTATTCCCTGCTCGAAAAGAATGCTGTATAAGGGTAGCAGGGGATTTGCCCAGGGTTGTCCTCATTTCAGCAAGCCGGAGGCTAGCTATAGCACACACAGCTGCACAAAAAAAGCATGAGGGACGGAATTATCAATGCATATGGTATTACCACACAATGGCACCTGTTTGTAATTCAGCAGGCACAGCGGTGTGGTGCCGTTTCTTCGACGCTTTCAGTCGTCGGCACAAACACATGAAACGCGCGCACACAAGCGTGCGCTTTATTGGAGAGAGGACAGTGGTCAGTGGTCGTCCTTCATCATGAACGCGTATTACAATATGTGTTCATGAGGAAGAGCGACCGCTGCTTTTAGCTTTTTGTTTTGCAGTTTCACTGCAAAATGTTGTGAGCTTGTCTAAACTATTTATTTAATTATTTATTTGAAAATAATTCAAATAAATAAATTCCTGGTCTAGTAAACCCTCTATACCAGGGCGGTTTCCCCAGCTAAATGATGGACAGTTGGCAGTGTTGGGACATGTGCACTACATAACTCAATATATTACATAATATATTACCAAAATGCAGTAACTTGTAATATAAATATATTACTGAACAAAAACAATCTAATGTATTATACTTTTCTTTCTGCATTACTGCATTACTTTCAATATTACTTTCTGTCAATCTGTCTCGTTGAAAATGTTCTTGTGAAATTGTCTTGACAACTGCAGAAGTTAAATAATTAATTATTTTCTATAATTTGTCATCAAATTATTTATTCAGGAGGACGTTTTTTCAAGTTGATTTCATATGGATTTCCCAGATAGCCAAGTGCGCTTTCTTTATTGTAGCTATGCCACTGGCCTACACAATATTTGATTAATAGTGACACTAAATATCTAATTATATATTTTGTACAACATTTTTCTTTTAAGTAATATGTAATAGTAATACTAATATATTACACCTGCTCAGACAGCAATATTGTAATACAATATATTGCTTTAAAATGAAGGTAATAAGTAATAAGTAATACATTAACAAGGTATAGTAATATTCCCAACACTGACAGTTGGTAACCAAATGGACCCTTATAGATCTGTAACTCTTCGTTTCATTTTACGTTCTCAAGTGTTAAATTACATTTAAAATTCGGAATTACTTAATTTTCAAAAATCTACACATTTATAAAATGTAAAAGAATTGTTATTTCGACCAACCTTTTGCCAATTATCTCTCCTAAATTGTGGACCAAAACTTGAAAATCCTTAGTTTTGGGTCTGAGAGATTAAACTCAACATCAAATAGTGGTCTGTGGCTGAATTTCTGAATAAATAGTGCGTCCTGGTATGAACAATGTTGAAAACCACTGCTCTATACTAAATCCTCATACGCCTTTAAACACACAGTTCCATGTTCTGTCTAATATCTTGAATAACCTCTGTGATACAATTCCAATAAGAAATGACCAAACATTTGTACAAAATGTACGGTCAAACCTGCGCGAGTTCCGTACAGGAAATCACATGGCTGTCTGGCCGCAGGGGCGGATCTAGGCATGGGCATGGGGGGGGCAATGCCCCCCTAAATACCCAGTCTGCCCCCCCAAGACAACCAAACAACAACCAAACAGCCATGCAAAACAACCCAAGATATTTCAAATTAAACTGCTCATAATTAAAATGATTTGAAACACTACTACTGCAACTAACTACAAATTTGGCACCACTAAACCAACAGCATTTCATCATTGAGAACAGAAAACTCTCTGAGTCAGACCTTTAGCTTTATGCATGCTGCGTGTTTGTTGCAACTTCAACAACAACTGATGTTATTTTTGATGCTTCACTTGACTAATAAAAGTCCTGTATTTCGCGCCACGGGCGATGAAGTCGCCCCCATACCATTCTCTCTTGCCCCTCCAACATGTTCTCTTGCCCCACCCCCCCCCCCCCCAATGCGACATGTTACATCCGCCCCTGTTTGGCCGGCCATTAAACACGTCGCAGAACACAGAAAATGAGTTTTGTTGTGTGTGCAAGAGGTCTAACCCTGTCACCGCACAGAATTCCGTGCGCGTGCATGTCTGCGGGGCGTGCACGCACGCGCTCTATCCACTCTATCTGGCTCCGGCTCGAGTGTCTAATCAATGTCAAAGAAAACTCGCAACCTCTTTGCAACAGATCATTAAGAGTAAGACACACTACCATCATCAGTGTTTGTATTCCAACAGTTGACCCTCCCCTCTCTCTCTCTCCCTGTCTCTCCCTCTCCGACTTTAAACTCAAAAGCTGCCTATTTAGAGAGACATGATCCAATCCGTGAGCCTGTCCATATCCAGTTCCATAAAGCCTAGTAGCTCTCTCTCTCTCTCTCTCTCTCTCTCTCTCCCACAGGGGAGTCGTGAGTGAACCGAGGAGGTATACTGCCATCTTGTGAGGGAAACCGAGAAAGGAAGGCAGACATTCAAGCTGCAGTTTTCCCCCCACATTCAGTTCCACTAACTGCATACTTGGCATGGAAGATGGATGTTTGCCTCAATGAGGAAAACAAACGACACCAACAAAAACAAATGTGTTTATTTATTGCTAAGGATATAGCTGCTAACTGTGGTAATAGTGGAACATACAGTATAGCGCTATAGCTCTGGCCCATATAGCTCCACTGCTTTTGTGATTCTGCCTTGCAGTGGAACTACGGTATACAGTATGTGAAAGACAACGTAATCTCCTGGATGGAACTCTGACCAGTCTCTCTTCTTGGAGTGGAAATATAAAGAACGTCTGAGCGACTCACCAAAACAAATACAGCTTGTGTTATTAGAAAGCGTAATTTCACTCTGAGCCCCCCCACTGCACATATAACATGCGCTTTTTGACCAGAACGTGATTGTTTTTCATCAGAGGAAAAAAAACAATTCTATGGAGGTTTTCTCTTGGCGATATTGGTAGAGAGGGGCGCAAATCCTGCTTGTTTTTTTGTGTTTTGTTTTGTTTTTTTTTCGGTGAAAAACAATCGTGTTCTTGCCAAAAAGTACCTTTTATCCATGCGGTGGAGGGCTCAGAGTGTTTACAGGCTTTCTAACAACACAAGCCGTGTTTGTTTCGGAGAGTAGCTAAAACGTTGTTTGTATCTCCGCTAACGAAGAGAGGCTGGTCGGAGTTCCACCCGATTACATCGACTTTAACACAGGAAGAATCATAGAAGCAGTGGAGCTATGGACCAGAGCTAGTATAGAGTGTCAAACCTCAATTCACATTATCCACATTAACCCTGAGGCCTCCCTATTTCACAGTTAAAAACCAACAGTTATATCGCCAACCTCACAGACGTCACATATCATGTGAGCTTGATTGTCTGTTTTCAAACAGTCCCAGTAAAACAGTCATGAGTCCGACTGGGTTTTCCGAAAATACACTAAACACTAGTCTTGGGCAATATACCGGTATTACCGTTTATCGTGCATGGTGAAATACATCTGATGACATCATTAATATGTATTTCACCATGTTAATGATTTTTCTTTCAGACCCCATTTTTTCCTGAGAGGGTACCAATGGAACAATTACAGTAATGTACCCACTGGGGTCCATTTGGTTCACATTTGTATCCTCTCAGGAAAATTCTGAAAATGGGTGGAGTTCCCCATTAAGTGATTCCATTCTTTGATACCAATGTATTGTTTGCTGATCGTCGTTTTGTTGCATTTAATTTTTTGACAAAATGATGCCATTTTGAAGGGGAAAAGTACCCATTCTATCCCACGCATTCAAAAGGCATCATCTCAGATTCTAGAGCGGTATGTTCTTACAAAGAAGGGTTAGAAGAGAGAAACGCGATTATCACATGATCATCAGCATACATCCGGTTTTCTTGGATCTGGCGCTTCAGAATAAGGGTTTCACAGATATATACGTAATCCCCGAGTTGGGCATTAAAACGGTTAACCTTCAGAAGTATGGGTAGTAAAGGTGGAGGTGCAGGAGAATATTCCAGGGTTTAAAAATAGCACGTTTTATAGTGGCTTTAATAACACGCACCACCACGCACACGCGCCAAGGCAAGCGCACACGCCCAGTCACGCTCGCAGGTGATACGGAAAGGCTATTCCGTTGCAATAGAGGGTAGAGGGGCTTAGAGCCTTGGCATGAAAAGGGTCCACTCGGAAGTCTTTTGATGTGCATTAGCATGCTAATAGCCGGCTGCCTTTGTTAGCCCTCTCATCTGTGAGAATGTCAAGGCTAATCTGTGTGATTCCTAATGAACAGCGTGTTCTCAACTCAGCTCCTTTGAGCGGGGTGGGGGGGGGGGGTTCAACCGCAATGTGGTTAGAGGTGGCAATGCTCACACACACGCACGTGCGCGCGCGCACACACACACACACACACACACACACACACACACACACACACACACACACACACACACACACACCGTATGAGTGCGGCGCAATTAGTTATGCAAGTCAGATTTCAACTGTCCAGCCGCTGAAAAGACAGCAAGCATTTTTCAGCATATGACCTTCTATGGCATTCGTTCCAGGGGCAGATCTAGGCATGGGTATGGGGTGGGCCCTGACTGCCCCACTAAAATACGATGGCATGCAAGACAACCCAAGATATTTCAAATTAAAGAGGGGGTGCTGTGATTTTTGTATTTTTTTTTTTTTTTCAATTTTGTACATGTTTGAGAGGTGACAGTATGTAAATAGACCCCTAGGTGTGTTTTTTATGTGCAATGATGTCTTCCCTTTGTATTTAGGATTTCCTCCTAGAGGCTGAACCTTTCCAGTCAAATGTGCCAATGAAAAAAACTGCAATATAGTGACATCATGTGCTCAGCCCCTCCCCTAACTTCTCCCCCTTTATCATGCAACTGAAGCTGTGGGTGTGGCTTCAGTTCAGCTGGATCTCCACCCATCACCACCCACCAGGCAAACCAGGCATACTTAATGAACTGGTGGAGTGGAATCATAAAAATGACAGTTTAACAAACACTGTACATTTTTTTTTGAAAAAAAAACACTGTACACTTTAAGAAAAAAAAATCTTACTCTTCATATAACAATAATACCTGATGATCATGTTTTAGGGTAGAAGAAAAAACATGGTACTCCATCTTTTAAGTGCTTAGGCCTATAATTAAAATGATTTGAAACACCATTACTGCTACTAACTAACTACAATTGTTTCCACTAAACCAACAGCATTTCATCATTGAAAACAGAAAACTCTCTGAGTCAGACCTTGAGCTTTATGCATGCTGTGTGCCTGTTGCAACTTCAACAACAATGTTGTTATTGATGCTTTACTTGACTAATAAAAGTCCTATTGCAGAATATGGTATGGGTGCGACTTCACCGCCCATGGCGCCCCATACCATTTTCTCCTGCCACCCAATTGGGAAATGTTACATCCGCCTCTCTCTCTCGCTCTCTCTATCTCTCTCTCTTTGTCTCTCTCTCTCTCTCTCTCTCATTATCAGCTACAGCAATGTCTTGCCAGATGAGAAGTATTTCCGGGTTCAGTGTGTGTGTGTGTGTGTGTGTGTGTGTGTGTGTGTGTGTGTGTGTGTGTGTGTGTGTGTGTGTGTGTGTGTGTGTGTGTGTGTGTGTGCGTGCGTGCGTGTGCGTGCACGCACGTGCGTGTGTGTTGAGGTTATCTGCATGACCGGGCAGGCTTGACAGGGCAGCATTTAGCAGGCAGCCCACGCAGACATTACAACCCAATCTTCTTGGCCACATCGTGCCAAAGAGACGGTGTGATTGGGGATCGAAAATTAAAATCCCGTCAACCCCGACAGATGGAGACTGCTTGTGCTTGCGTGTGCGCGCGTCAGCCCCACCAACCCTCCCTCCCTCCATCGCCCCTCCGTTGGTTTGATTATCGTATATATACCCCCAATAAAGGTGTCTGGGCCGGGCCCCAGCCTGCGGCGAGACAAGGTTAATATGGAGATGGAGGGGGCCGATATGGTCCCCTGATGACTGTTCATTTCCAGGGTTTCATCGTGTTATCTGGGATTGTTGCAGGGGCGGATTGGCCATCTGGAGTACAGGGAGTTTTCCCGGTGGCCTGCGCCACCTAGTGGCCTGCTGGACAAGATCCAAAATGCACTAGTGGCACTTCCAAAATGCACTAGAATGTAGCTAGATGCTCGCCTGGAACATACAGATCAAAATGACCATTAATCTTCTACATTCTCTAGTTGTGTAGACTAAGTTGGGCTAATTCACATGATGAATATTTTAACTCTTGAGGGTGTAAAAATGAAACCAAATGGACCCGCAAGGGTCCATTTGGTTTCATTTTTACGCTCTCAAAGAGTTACATCTGGTTAACCAGTGGCCTGGCAAAGGCAAAATTGTCCCGGTGGGAAAATATGTGCCAATCCGCCCCTGGATTGTTGAGACGGTATGTGGCCGCTGCTTGTGGATGCTAACCGGTCGAAAAGACAAAACGGAGGTACGAGGACGAAGGGTTTGAGACCATGCTTGTGAAACCGTATTGGTGCATATCAGAGATATACATATCTCTACTTTATGCCACCAAATGTGGAATGCACTGCCCATGGTCATTAACACATGCAACTATGTCTTTTTTTCCAATGGACATCCTAAAAATGGGGTTGTATTATAGCTGGGGGCTATACAATTCAATGTTCCTTTTCTGCAAAGGAGTCTTAAAAACTAGCGGTCATTTTATAACCATGGGACAATACGGTAATAATAACAATACTGCATGGACGTAACTTAGTGTCTTCAGTTTTTAAAGTACTTTATTTATGAATGTCTCTTCATAAATAATGAAATCTAGAATCTAGCCCTGTCCCTACTATACAACAGCTTTAACAAAAGCCATGTAGGCCTCAATTCTTTTCCTATATCTATCTTTGTTTCCAGGCATGCGGGACATACACAGGGGTTGACACTAAGGTCTCTGAGGCACTTGCCCATCGGGCAAGTGCAAGTCAGGTTCTACTTGCCCTCAGGTCATGGTCACTTGCCCCCAGGTTCCAGGTGGTCCCCAGTTAAGTTGGTTAACCAGATGTAACTCTTGAGAACGTAAAAATGAAACCAAATGGACCCTTGCGGGTCCATTTGGTTTCATTTTTACACTCTCAAGAGTTAAAATTCATCATCTTAATTAGCCCAGGTCTACACAACTAGAGAATGTAGAAGATTAATGGTAATTTTGATGTGTATGTTAATTTGTCTGTTTTGTTTCCCAAATCCAGCCTGGAATTGTGGATAGCTAGAAAGCAGGGAAAGACACAGAGGCAGAGTGCAATGACTGCCTTCAAGACAAATCTATCTTGTGTTGTGTTATAGTGCACTAAGTTGCACACTTGCCCGATCGGGCAACCAGGTAGCAGTCTTCACTTGCCCCACCATTTTTTTTACTTGCCCCGGGCAAGCGGGCAAGTGTTAGTGTCAAGCCCTGCATACAGTATGTGCCCTGGTCAGTACACACGGGACACAATAGTGGTGTTCCCCAGGTCTCTTAGTGCTCTTAGTCAGAATGGTGGCTAAAAAAAAACTGAATCAAAGGGGTTAATGTTACCAAAAAGCAACATTGGGTCTTTTGGGGTTATGACTCATGTTTGACGGAAATGCCTGCCAAAGGCAACACTGCAAATTGGTGTAGTCATCCTATACCCTGTATATATAGCAAGTATGAGCACATGAGAATGTGTTTCTTTGCAGGTTTCGAACTAATTATCATTAAGTGTGAGTGGGAGCCTCCAGTGACACGGCATACGTTCATTAAAATGGATGGTGTTAAAATAAACAAATAAATAAATATAAACCGTGTTTGTGTGCTTATTTCTTGTGCATCCTGTGGGTGTGTCATGTGGTTATAGTCAGACTTAATTGTTCCAGTCAAACAATTCCCCCACTCCATCCCGTTTGGTGCCGTTTTGTTTATGCGTTAATACAAAAAGAAAATAGAAAGAAAGTCTATAGCCGCTCGACAGATAATTGATTGTTGTTGCGTGTACCTGGGCTGTCTTGAATCAGCGTAGAGGAAGCAGAGAGCTCGGCGGAGCGTGGACAACGCGACCTCTGCTCAGTTCAGCGACCCCCGAGGCGCAGGTGTGTTTGACGAGGCATGAGGGGATGTGAAAATACACATATCAGTGCTGGGAATGCAAAGAGAGAGAGAGAGAGAGAGAGAGAGAGAGAGAGAGAGAGAGAGAGAGACAGAGAGCATTAGAACGGATGCACAAAGTGCACACGAGTGCTCACACGCATCAGTGTTCACACACAAGTGCATGCCTGCATACACGCACACCCCCAGACAGCAAAATCAACTTGTGACTGCGGAATATGCCGCGCCTTTTTGTACCAGTTGCGGCCGATAGTAAGCAGCATTCAGGGGTTGACACTAAGGTCTCCGAGGCACTTGCCCATCGGGCAAGTGCAAGTCAGGTTCTACTTGCCCTCAGGTCATGGTCACTTGCCCCCCAAAAATATATTGTAAATTTTGCATTTAAGTTTACTTCCTAATTGGGTGCTTTAAACCAGGGATTTTCAACACATGGTCCCTGAGAGGGTTCCAGGTGGTCCCCAGCTAAGTTGGTTAACCAGATGTAACTCTTGAGAACGTAAAAATGAAACCAAATGGACCCTTGTGGGTCCATTTGGTTTCATTTTTACACTCTCAAGAGTTAAAATTCATCATCTTAATTAGCCCAGGTCGCAATGACCACCTTAAGACAAATTTATCTTGTGTTGTGTTATAGTGCACTAAGTTGCACACTTGCCCGATCGGGCAACCAGGTAGCAGTCTTCACTTGCCCCACCATTTTTTTTTACTTGCCCCGGGCAAGTGTTAGTGTCAAGCCCTGGCATTTCATGGTCTGTTGCGATAGCCCTAGGCCTAGGCTATCGGTCGTGCCCCTTTTACATCGGTTGCTACTAAACCTAACCTAACCTTAGCCCTAAACTTAACCTCAGTGAAATCGATGCCTAAACCTAACCTTAAGGATATCTGCCGCGACCGATAGGACACATGCCGCGGCAGATGTAGAAAAAGGTCGGGGGAGTTACCACAGGCAAAGGGACTCATTTACAATCGGCAACGAATTACCCTATCAGCCGCAGCCGTCTGCCTCAGTTGCAAGTTGATTTCACTCCTCCTGCACGCACGAACGCACGCGCACACGCGCACACGCACACACACACACACACACACACACACACACACACACACACACACACACACACAGCTGCTCCTCAGAAACAATGCCATTAGGGGACGTGAAGAGAAGGCAGGATAGGCAATGAAGAGGATATTGATTTAAGAATTTACCCAACCGAAAATCCCGGGCATTTCTCCGGCCCGCCCATTAATCTAATTATTTGCCCCCCTCCCCCCCATAGCCCGGCCGCCTGGCCTAAATGCTGTTAGCGTAAATCTCCTGCGGGTTTTTTTATGTGCCCCCTGCCCTGATAATCATTCATTATTTACAGGTGGGATTGAGTAGCGTCACAGAAACCTGCAGCCCTAAGCCCCTACGTATGTTTGTTCTTTATTCAGCCTGACTGCACCTCTATGCAGGGGCGGATCTAGGCATGGGTATGGTGGGCAATGCCCCCCTAAATACCCAGTCTGCTCCCCCAAACATGATGCCATGCAAAACAACCCAAGAAGATATTTCAAATTAAAGTGCTTATATTTAAAATGATCTGAAACACTACTACTGCTACTGACTACAATTTTGGCACCACTAAACCAACAGCATTTCATCATTGAAAACAGAAAACTCTCGTGAAACTGCGTGTCTGTTGCAACTTCAACAACAACTGATGTTATTATTGATGCTTTACTTGACTAATAAAAGTCCTGGTATTGGTGCGGCTTTATCGATGAAGCCGCACCAATACCATTTTCGGTTACAGAAGCGGCTTCATCGCCCATGGCGCGAAGCGACACGGGCGATGAAGCCGCACCCATACCATTTTCTCTTGCCCCTCCAACATGTTCTCTTGCCCCCCCCAAATGGGACATGTTACATCCGCCCATGCCTCTACGTGTAATAAACCCTGCATGGTGTGACAAACACTGAGCGCCTGTAAAACATCTACCCTGGGAGACGGTGATGCTGCCACGGTTAACCAAATCTAACACCCAGCAGGCAAATCTGCATGTCTGCTGTTCTCTCACGTATGTGATCGTTCCACTGACGTTAGGGCATAAACTTATCTCATTCACTGCCACTGGCCAATAAAATTCATCATTTGGTCATTTCAATCCAAGGCATATATCGTTTGAGATTTGCCATATATGTGTGTGTGTGTGTGTGTGTGTGTGTGAAATAACATTTTCATGGCATCAGCATGTCACCCTATAATTTGGCTCTTGTGGAAATCTAATTAACTAACCATAGCTAACTAAATAAATAACTAAGCAACAGAGAATCATTCCATTTGGGCTGGTTGGTTATTGTCTGGTTTAACATAGGCCTCATCATCATGATCTATCATGATATATAACCTACTTTTTTATCTTTGTTAATTACTATGGCATATTAGGCCAATCATTCAAACATATACAGTATATAATACAAAATAAGGAATCCACCATCGACTAAGAGATCAGTCATCGACTAAGGCTCAAGACAATTGTCGACTAAGACAATTGATTATTCGACTATTTGACAGGCCTAGAGCTCTCTCTTGTTTTGCATGCCCTGATTAAAGGGGAATTACGGCCATTTTCATTTTTTTTTCTGAGAGCGTACAAATGCAACCAAATGAACCCTAACAGGTTCATTTGGAACCCTAACGGGTTCATTTGGTACACTCAAAAGAAGTGCCTAAAGAAATCCATTGGCATCCATTGGCATGGTGAAAATACATCTTGATGTCATCAAGATGTTTCACCATGTTAGTGGCTTTCTTCAGACCTCCATTTCTTGGAAACACAGAATGGGGGAACTTTTTTTTTATCATGTCCACCCAACACCTCTAGGGTATACTAATGACATATTAGAATGCTGAAAATGGGTGGACCTCCCCTTTAAGTTAGATCGTTACATTACAGGTTGTAAAGAAGTGGGAGGAATTTGTCTTTGTGCTCATATGCTGTGATGCAAGGGCAGCCCATCATTCCAAAAGCAAAGACAGTTGTTATTGAAGTGCGTTGGCATTACAAGTCAACTCATTTAGGGCTTTGATGAAGGCAATTTAGCCGGTAAATGCTTTCCATGGTATCATTCCGATTGTGACTTGTTGAGCACGCGTCTGATCACACTCGCATTTTCTTGCTCTCATGATTCAGTATGTCCTTGGATGATCCCAATGGCAGCTATTTTTGTTGTTGCCTGCATTGCTGAAGTATCTGCTCATCCAATGTAGACGTGCAGCATACAGTAGTCCAGTGGTGTCAAACCCAAATACAGAGTGGGCCAAAATAGAAAAATTGGTACAAGTCGAGGGCTGGTTTGCGATGACGTCCCTGTCAAACAGCAAAAAAGTAATTTCCCTTCAAAAATCAATGTCTCTTAATGGCAAGATAATTGTAAAGATGAAACTGCCTGCATCAAAAAACTGTTTTAATGAAAAATAGCAGGCGTTCACGTCTCATAGCGCGCCACAGAGTGGCGCGCTATGAGACGTGAACGCCTGCTATTTTTCAGGGATTTTTTTTTCTTCTACGATCCTCACCAAGTGCCGAGTTAATTGAGAAAGTAAATGAGACTGAGTTGAGGAATTAAAACAATTAGTTGCATTCATTTCTTATCACGGTGTGTGCAATATACCAGAGGGCCAGTTCTAATACGAATTCAAAATCATTCCGCCGGCCAAAGATAATTCATTCACGGGCCTGATTTGGCCCCCGGGCCTTAAGTTTGACATATGTGCAGTAGTCTCTCTCCCTTTCTCTCTCTCTCTCTCACCTACTTTGAGATACTGTATCTGTGTTTGTGTGTGTGTGTGTGTGTGTGTGTGTGTGTGTGTGTGTGTGTGTGTGTGTGTGTGTGTGTGTGTGTGTGTGTGTGTGTGTGTGTGTGTGTGTGTGTGTGTGTGTGTCTGAATAGGGGCTCTCAGATTCTTCAACATGGTGATGTCACTAAAAAAAAATGTAATAGTCCCCTTTAACATTGCCTCTGCCCTTCAAGTCATTGGTATGCATGTAAAAATCCACAGCCTCCTCTCAAAGAAGGCCAAATAAAACACCTGAAACCAGGCAGATTGTGCACATGCTAATGAGACAGGGAATAAGAATGACGCACGTCTCAAATAACACACTGAAGAATTATTTAAAATAATTATCTGATTGTTGAGTCTATAAAAAGGTATTACAAGGCAACACTTATGATACATTTGATTTCAAATTCACTGTGGATCCCCTTTAATAAAAAAAATAGATATTCTGTACATATATTGAATTAACTTGATTCATGAGATGAAAGAATGAAATCGTTCGCTCCCTCTCGCTTGGAGATCATGTGTCGTTCAACACAGGCAGGGTATAGGCCTATACTGTACATGGAGCTGGAGTGGTTACGTTATTGAAAATGAAAGCGTGAATGAGAAGGATGAAGGATGAATTCCTCAGGACTCAGCCAGGGGCGGATTGGCACATATTTTCCCACCGGGACAATTTTGCCTTTGCCAGGCCACCCTGGTGGAGGCAGCTGGTTAACCAGATGTAACTCTTTGAGAGCGTAAAAATGAAACCAAATGGACCCTTGCGGGTCCATTTGGTTTCATGTTTACACCCTCAAGAGTTAAAATATTCATCATGTGAATTAGCCCAACTTAGTCTACACAACTAGAGAATGTAGAAGATTAATGGTCATTTTGATCTGTATGTTCCAGGCGAGCATCTAGCACATTCTAGTGCATTTTGGAAGTGCCACTAGTGCATTTTGGATCTTTCCGTTCTGGAAAACTCCCTGTACTCCAGATGGCCAATCCGCTCCTGGCTGGAGTGGTTACGTTATTGAAAATGAAAGCGTGAATGAGAGGGATGAAGGATGGATTCCTCAGGACTCAGCTGCAGTGCAGCGCCGTGCAGAGGGAAAGGTCATTCTTGCCCTGGGAAGAGTAACAGTAGCAAAAAAAAAAAAAAAAAAAGAATGAAATAAAAATAGCAGAGAGCTGTCAGGGCGTTCTCACAAGGGGTTGAACTGAATCGCTCTGAAGTCAGAGTTCAGTTGGTAACAAAAGGCGGATATAGAACAGGGAAAACTAAGTCAGGTAAGGTTACAGATATACCACAAGTAAAACGCCTTATAGGTGAGAAGTGACCGTGGGTCGGTTATTATTATACAGATATATATTAGAGCTGTCAATCGATTAAAAACGTAATCGCGATTAATCACATGATTGCCCATAGTTAATCTTTGATTAATCGCAATTTAATCACATATTTTTATGAGTTCTAAATATACCTTAAATTAGTGTTTTTCAAGAATATTCATATAAAGCTCAATTATTTATTCTTCATTTGAGCCACAGACCACCATTTGATGACATTAATTTAGACTTCCAGACCTAAATTAAAGAATTTGTCAACGATTTGATGTTGATATCAATGGGAACAAACATGCACATTTCTACATTCTCTAATTGTGTACACTTATTTTAAAGTAACTTAACTGATGCAGATATTTAACAAATATTCACATGCATTTGGCGAAATTGAACCAAATAGACCCACTGGGCCTTTGGTTTTACTGTGAGTTAATCTCGCACTAAAAAAAAATTAATCGAGTTAACTCAAGGCTGAGTTAACTTGCGATTAACTAGTTAATGCTAATATATATATATATATATATATATATATATATATATATATATATATATATATATATATATATATATATATATATATATATATATATATATATATATATATATATATATATATATATGCAGTGATGGGCAAGTTACTGGGAAAATGTAGTAACCTACACTACTTGTTACTCTCGAAAAAATGCAGTTAAGCTACTCTACAAGCTATCGCCAGAAAATTGTAGCAAGCAGCACTACAAGCTACATGACAAAAGTAGCTTGATGTAGCTTGCTACATCATCACTACATAATATAAATATATATCTCATCTTAATGTACAACTTTCTAAATACTAATCATAATAATAAAACAATATGGGTAAAAATCATAATGATAATAATTTAGCGGAGGGTTTGAACATAGGATGGTGGCATGTTTAAGTTTTGGGATGTATATTAGAGGTTTTCTACCCATTAAAATGGGTGGAATTTGAAAATGTGTGTGGGAAAATGTAGTAAGCTACAATCCTTGTTACTCGAAACAAGTAGTGTAGCTTCACTACAAGCTACTCGAAACAAGTAGTGTAGCTTCACTACAAGCTATTCCAGAACAAATGTAGTAAGCTACACTACAAGTTACGGGAAAATGTAGTTAAGCTATGTAGCTTAGCTACTTGTAACAAGCTACTGCCCATCACTGTATATATGGGTATTGATTAGCTGTGACTGCGTGGTGTTAAATTAACTGCATGTGGCCTGTTCCAACCAATTAGGTTTGTTCCTCAAAATGACCAGAATATGAGCAGAAAATCAAATTATTCCATTCTGTTTTGTGTGAGATCTCTAATGGCATTTGTGCCACATGTTCGCTCGCAGGATGGCTCTATAGCATTTTGGAATTGAAAAAAATAATAATAATAATAATAATAGCGCATTGGCACCGCCTGTCCTGAGCCTGACGAGTGTTTTGTTTTCATGATTTGTTGCCCACAACAAAGCTCTGGATCGTCTGCAGGACGAAGCAAGTGTCTGTCTGCAAGGGAACCGTTGCAGCATCAAAGTAGAAGGAACATAGAGGAGGAAAAGGCAAAACATATATAGTTGTATATCTATTTTGATTTTTGGAAAAAAGCAGCCTCTATTACCTTTAAAAGATAATAATAATAATAATAAAAATAAAGAGATATTCACCCTGTGATGTGGCCCTTTATTAGTTGTGGCTTAATTGACCGCTTATTACTTATGCCTAAAACCGCTTTCTGGAGGAAAGCTTGAACTGTACTCACAACCCGACACAGAAAACAGAAATACTACACAGAACCCTGAGGTAGTCAGTGTTCAGGGGTTGACACTAAGATCTCCGAGGCACTTGCCCATCGGGCAAGTGGAAGTCAGGTTCTACTTGCCCTCAGGTCATGGTCACTTGCCCCCCAGGTTCCAGGTGGTCCCCAGTTAAGTTGGTTAACCAGATGTAACTCTTGAGAACGTAAAAATGAAACCAAATGGACCCTTGCGGGTCCATTTGGTTTCATTTTTACACTCTCAAGAGTTAAAAATCATCATCTTAATTAGCCCAGGTCTATACTGTAGAGATTAATGGTCATTTTGATGTTTGCCTGTTTTGTTTCCCAAATCCAGCCTGGAATTGTGGATAGCTAGAAAGCAGGGGAAGACACAGATGCAGAATGCAATGACTGCCTTCAAGACAAATTTATCTTGTGTTGTGTTATAGTGCACTATGTTGCACACTTGCCCGATCGGGCAACCAGGTAGCAGTCTTCACTTGCCCCACCATTTTTTTTTTTACTTGCCCCGGGCAAGCGGGCAAGTGTTAGTGTCAAGCCCCGGTGTTGAACCCACTAGACATGAACTACAGGATCTGTAGTTACTCTCTTCACCAACAATAGCCAATCTCCAAGCTCACCATGTGTAATGTTTGCCAGAAACTGTGAGCTTGTAGCTCTGTTGCAATAGCGTTCTCCCCAAAATCTGTTTTTTTTTTCAGGGGTTCAGATGCTTAAACACAGAATAACAAGCAGTTCAAGTGAACATTACTCTTGTGATGAAATTGTGCTGCCACTAGTGGTTTGCGTAGGTGCGAGCGCGTTTTGGGGTGGGGGTGTAATAAAGACAAATTTGGCTCACCATATCAAAAGTGCTGAATTAATTTGGTACCTGGAGATCTATATTGCTTTGCAAATTAGCATAATCCTCTGTGCGCTCGGAGGTGGCTGTGAGTCTTTGATAAAGCACCAAAGAGATCAGAGACTCCCACCTGTAAACCAGAGAAGAATGTCTTCTGAGATTCATTCAAAGGAGAAAACTCTGTACTTCAGATTGTTTTCTTTTTTGTTTTTTTTTCCTATGGTCAATTGTTGGGAGTTTAGCTCAGTTATTTTGTGTTACTTTTAGGCACATTTCAAGGTGACAATTCATTCCAAAGTGCTTTATAAAAAAAACATTAAGAAGTAGTGATCTGTGACATTTTGAGTCACAGATCTCTGATCGTATAGTGCAGGGGTTTTCAACCACCAGTGGTCCCTGAGAGGGTTCCAGGTGGTCCCCAGCTAAGTTGGTTAACCAGATGTAACTCTTGAGAACGTAAAAATGAAACCAAATGGACCCTTGCGGGTCCATTTGGTTTCATTTTTACACTCTCAAGAGTTAAAATATCCATCATTTTAAGTAGCCCAGGTCTACACAACTAGAAGATTAATGGTCATTTTGATCTGTATGTTTGCCTGTTTTGTTTCCCAAATCCAGCCTGGAATTGTGGACAAAAGCAAAAGAAATCTTTAGTTTTGGGGTCTGTGGGGCTAAAATGTCCTCAAGTGGTGGTCCGTGGCTCAAATGCTGAATAAATAGTGGTCCCTGGGATAGAAAAGGTTGAAAACCCCTGATCGTATAGTGTCTAGGCCAGTGCCATGTCATTATTACGAACTCCAATTGTTTCAACCTCCCATTATTACGAATTTATTTATTGCTGTTTATTTTACAAATGTTTACTAATGTTGTTCTGTTGGCAATCACTGTTGTTTTCGATTTCCAGAGCTGGTAGGTGTGTGACAGTCCCAGGTGTAGCATGGGTCCTGTCACTTGCTTGACTTTGTTTGTGCTGTTTATGAGCCCAAAGCAAGGTTGAATTTGCCATCTTGTATTTTTTTGGGGAGGTGCAGCCCACACGTTAAATTAAAGTGCTTATATTTAAAATGATATGAAACACTACTACTGCTACTAACTAACTACAGTTGTGTCACCACTAAACCTACAGCATTTCATCATTGAAAACAGAAAACTCTCTGAGGCAGACCTTTAGCTTTATGCATGCTGCGTGTCCGTTGCAACTTCAACAACAACTGATGTTACTATTGTTCCTTAATTGCCTAATAAAAGTCTGTAAACAAAAATGGTATGGGGGGCGGCTTCATCGCCCGTGGCGCGAAGCAAATGTTACATCCGCCCCTGGGCCATACCTTGTCACAAAGGTGACTAAGCGATGGAGAGGCAGCGGAATCAATTGGCGACCGCAACGGATGGTAAAACAGTCACTTGTAAGATTGTTTTATTGAAAGTAGTTTAGGGACAAGGTGTCCCCATGGATGAAAAAAGAGCCCCTAGTCTCATCTCATGATCTCAATTGTATATTGATATATTGCCCAGCCCTATAGTACAGTACAGAGTCTTGTTTACCGGCCAACACTGAGCCGGGATGTCAAGCAATGCGGTATGTGACAAATTGCCAAGTCTGACAAATTTACAAACCCTGAGCCTCATGCCGGCAGGAAAACCACAACAAAGCGTGGGATATGTCACCCCGGGGAGACGCTGGCAATGGAGTTAATGGGACCCCCCCCTCCCTCCCCTGGCAGAAATCTCTTCCTATGTGTTTTCATGCGGATTTACTCTCAACATGGAGCACTCTTTGTCCTTTAATCGCAACCCTAAAGTGCCTTTTTCTGGACATGCCATTAAAGGTAAACTTGAGGCAATATATATATATATATATATATATATATTTATATATATATATATATATATATATATATATATATATATATATATATATATATATAATGGCATTCACTTTTAGTGTTTTTTGGCTGTCGACTAGTTGCCTAGTTTACTAGTCGACTAGTCGATTAGTCGTTAATGTACCTGGTATTACAATTTAAAATAATTATATTAAAAAAGAAAAAAGGTGGGGCGGGCAAGGGCATCTGGTAGAAGAGTTGCGACATTGACGGGTCAGAACTGAGCGCTCATTCATGCAGCATTGAATAGGGACAAACTGGAGTTTGTACCCCCAACAAAATCAGCATTTCACCATTCCAACCTACATCCAATCATCCATTGTAGCTGTTACGATGTTTGTTATTGTAAAAGGAAAACTACATTGGTGACTATAATCCAGCTAAGATTTATGTTGATCTACAAGCTCGCAATGCATTGGGGAAAAAAAAGCGCATAGGTGAGAGCAGTGCTGGACATAACGCCGTTCAAATAAACGGCGTTTCGTAGTGCCGTTATTTTTTCAGCAACGGACTAATCTAACTAATTATTTTCCCCATATCTATAACGGCGTTGCCGTTGCTGACAGTCGAATACAGATCGTTACTATCATGAAGGAAGATAGCGAATGGAAGAACACTTGACTTTTCAGTTCGACTTGGGGTTGACTTGGGCTCCGCTGTGTAATGAAGCATGCGTGCCTGTTGCTGAGTGCAGAGCAGGACCAGCAGCAGCAGCAGCAGCAGCAACGGACCACGATATAAGGAGCAGACGGACATTATTTTCAACCTCCGCTACCGTTTTGCCAACGCGACACGGAGAAGACGTGTGTGTGTGTGTGTGTGTGTGTGTGTGTGTGTGTGTGTGTACGCTGTAGTAGCGCGTTAATGTTCTTCTACACTTGCTACAGCAGCACCTGCTTTAATCTCTTCCACCCAAATGTACTGTAAAAGTGTTCTTACTAGAAAGTTGTCTGTAGTCTCTGATGCCCTCCATGCGTTTGTAACGTTGTCACGTAAAAAAGTGTGGTCCAGTATAAATCCTCAATTCCCCAACAAGAGTTACAATATTCCATGGAAGCAGGTCCAAAACACGTGCGACAAAGGATAACATTTAAATAACTTTAGTGGGGCTAAATACACAACGGCAGGAACAAAGCGTATAGGGATTCTCAGGAAAAGCCATCTAATATCAGAAATGCGACATTGAGGGGTCAGAAACTCGGCGCCTGGGCGCTGTTCATGCAGCCTGAATAGGGACAAAGTGCCCCCGTGCTCAATAGGAGTCTATGTAGAGCAGCCGCCATTAGACCTTTCCATGGAAGTGAACGGAGATGTCGTAACTCTGTTTATACTCTACTGGTCGGGGAACGGGGTATTTTTTTGCCTTGAGAACGCAAGGCATAGGCTACATTATGCATGGCTCTGCTTACCCACTGACCCATGAATAAGAGCATGCTGTGGCAGCTGTGCCTGACACAAACTGCATCAAGACTTATTACTAGTACACTAGTTAAGATTATTAATATTTGATAATAATGTGTCTGTGAGACATAAACAAAAGAGGGGAAAAATACTGTACCTTAACTATACCTAACCATACCAATGCCTAGTATTGCCTACTAGTGCAGTAGTGCCTGCATGCCTACTTTAACTATAAACATATTGAACATATTGCTCTGAAAATTTCAAACTCTTTGACATACAACACCTTTTGGTTAAAGTAACGGAAATAGTTACTTTCTTGGTAATTAATTACTTTTATTTTAGAGTAACTGGGCAACTAACTCAGTTACTTTTTGGAAGAAGTAGTGAGTAACTATAACTAATTACTTTTTTAAAGTAACGGGACCAGCACTGGGTGAGAGACAACCATCGACGTAAATATATGGAGAATATATAGCAAGAAAAATGCATTTTGGAGGGAAATAGGGGAATTTGGATGACCTCCCATAGCCCTATTGTAAGCTTATATGCTGGGATAGGTGAAACAGCCAACGAGGAGACTAGCCAGGTTTCAGTCTAGTTTGCTGCGTTCTGCGTGCATGAAATGTCACTTTGCAAATCAGTTTGGCCAGGAACCTATCACCACAGGTAGGCGGGGCATATGATGGTTGAAATGCAGCAGAGGATTCTGATTGGTCTGTGGTTTGTTAGTTGACGTTCATTTGAGCACCGTCCAATCAGAAACAACGTGGCTAGGTAACACATGACCTCAGGGGAAATGCAAGTCAAACAGGCTCTGGCCAGACTGATCTGTGAAGTGACATTCCAGATGTGTACAACGCAGCAAATCAGGCTGGAATCCAGGCTATATGAAGACAGTGTGTGGGTGTTGTTGTTTTTTTTCTGTGGCAACATGCATTGTGTAAATAAATACATTCGTATGAGACTTTTCAGCAGTAGCTGAGCCATTACATTACAAAGCAGGCCAAATTTTTTGCGGCGGCGGCAGCGATGTAAACATTTGCAACCCCCTGGCTAGGACGGCCTGTGCCAGATGGGGGAGTTATATGGCGCTGTCATAAACCATAAACCGCGGCCATAATGCACGTGCATGCAGACGGCTTTCCAGATGCAATAATGATGAATGAGTCGGGTGTGTGTAAATAAAGACAGGCATAGTGAAAAGGGAACGACCGCCTAATTAGCCGTGTAGACACGCGCATGCGTGCGTAAGAGTGTGTGTGTGTGTGTGTGTGTGTGTGTGTGTGTGTGTGTGTGTGTGTGTGTGTGTGTGTGTGTGCGCGCGCCTGTGCGCGCGTGTCTACTGTGATTACGACGCCGTCTCCCGCAGGCTTCATAAAACACAGAGAATCCCGATCCATCAATAGCAGTCAACCTTTCTCTCTCGTCTGTCCTTCAAGTTGACGACCTGCTGTCAGCCGCCCTCGCGGCGCTCGTGGTTAAATAACGCTATGATAGCAATGAGCTCATTAACATTTATATATGTTAACGACGCTGCCCCCCCGCCAACCCCCCACCTCTCCGATGGTGAGCCCAGCCTCACCATCGGATGGATGTCCAACAGTGAGTGTGAGCGTGTGCATTTGCCTGTGTGTGTGCGTGCGTGTGTGTGTGAGTGCGCGTGTGTGCATGCGCTCCCGTGCACTCGTTGCTATTTGATATTCATGTGGCATACAGCACATCTTCATTGTCATCATAAAAAGGCATCACTCACTTCACACAACTGTGATTTTGTTAACACATCATTTGCCTGTTCTCGTATTATCACAGATTCTACTGCTCAATGTCATTTTTTTTCCCGGTAAACCAGACAATTTCAATGGGAGACAGAGGCACATCTGGGTTCTTTCGGCCCGGATATTTTTTTTTTGTACAGAGAAAACCAGAAATACGATTACATCATCATACAGTACATCGGTTTCTGAGATATGGCGATTCAAAATGAGGGTTTCAAACGTGAAAGCCGTGGCATAGACATAAAAAAGTGATTATAATAATTGTGACACTTTTACCTAGAGGGTACCAACTTTGAGAACCACTCATCTCATCAGACAATGTCACGGGGGGACAGGGAGGACAGGGGGTGATTATCACTCTCAGATTAAACGAGGCGATATGATCGTCACCAAAAAATGACCAGGCAGCGGCGGTTAGCAGTGTTTAGTAGCGTTAGTAGGGTTTTAGAGAGACAAGTGAATTCATGTCCAATGGTCCGTCGGTCGTAGCTGGTTACCATGAGGCGTGTACATCTGCTATTTTTCAATAAAACTTAAAACACCAAACGGGGTCCCTGTACAGAGTGTGGTAAGGAATTAGCTCTTCACTAAGCCTCTCCCCAATCTGGCCTTGTCCAATAGGCACGTTGGAAGAGGAAAGCTTGACCAGGAAAGCTTGACCTGCATAGCAACAGTTGCTAAAGTCTATGGATTGGCATTGGACAGTGAACAAACCCCACCCCAAAGGGTGGGGCGTAGAGAAGAGCTCATTAAGGACTCCCAAAACTACTGTATTACACCTGAATTTAATCGGGACCCCCCATCCATTTTGGGCCATGGGCTCCCCCAACACCCCACCAGAAGAAGAATACAAACATTAATTCTAAAGTTTCCAAACATTTGGGATATTGTTGTGAACTTTTGCTACTTTTGTGTGACTCCCTGGAATAGTAGGGCATTATTTTACCTAGACAAAAAAAAATCTCTTTGTTCTGCTCAACACAAGGAAAAAATGTAATGTGAACCAACAACAACCTGCCTCTTTTATGTCCTGACATTGTTCCTGTATTGTCACCACACATCAACATAAATGTTGTCAGTATTACACTCTGATCAAAACAACCTCTCTTTTGTAGGCTGGGATATTCCATTAGGTTGTTTGCGGCTTTTAGCTGGTGACTCGAACGCATCTTCTCTTTCAATCGGAGAAGCTGTGCCAGCCAAAATTGTAATGAAAAGGCATGCTAAATAAACATATCAATGCGTCGTGCGGGCGCTTTTCAAAAGGAGATGCGAATGTTCTTCAAAAGAATCCAGAGGGGCACAGATGAGAGACACACTTGGATATAGCCATGGTTGTGTGGTGAGTGTACGTGGGGGTCTACGTTCGTGTGAGACTTGAAGCAGAGATAAAATAGGCTATACACACATCACACATACATCAGAATTAATGACCTGAGGGGGGTATAAAAAGCAGAGACATCTACCATCGGAATGGTATGCACAGCTCACAAAGATATAGGTCCCCACGGGCTGTCAGATGATCGATGGACGATCACACAGCGCTTATAGTCACTCACGACAGATACGCATTCAAAGCATTTTTGGCATTATTTTGTCAATAATTTGACATATGCCATCATTCATGCATTTGTCAACAATACCCTCTGATCCAGCCTGTACACTTTCCTTTATGATGCCATCATGTCTCCTCCTATATGGAAAGAAAAAACTTGATATGCAGACTCTTGAAAGTTGCACCTTTCAGACAAAACACTTTACAAGAAAAATACTATGGATCTTACTATGGATAATACTATGGATCTGTATCATTTCACCTCTGTACTTATGGCCTAGAGAGAAGGTTCTAGTCTATTCACAAACATGTTTTTGTCTGTGTTTCTACAGTCCTCTTCAGCAGACTCTAAGCTACATTTTAGAACTACCTCTCTCGGAAATGTTACAGGCAGGTATTGTATGAGACTTCTGTCACTGGAGAACTGGATAGCCTACTGTCACCTGTTAAACACGTTCAGAAGTGGAAATTGCATACTCCCTCTTTAAACATCTGCATTACATTTCATTTACAAGGAGTCTAACACAATTACAAAGTGTAGAAAGAGGTCGCATGAACCTCCCAATCCCATATGGCGGACCCACCAACCATAGGCGATTTTAACAACCATATAAGGGACTTCATTTTAGGCTACCATTTTTTTAGATCTGTAACTTTTGAGAGAGTTAAACTATATTTAAACATCTGAATTACTAATTTGTTTAAGAATCTACACAATTAGAATATCCCAGAGGAAAGCATAATCCAAGTATGAGATCTCCTCTACTGCTCCATCTGAAACATGCCAAATCTATTTCTCAGGAGAAAACAATGAGAAACATTGAGATAGAACAATTGAGCAATATTTACGCCATTTTGAGAGCTCCTGTATAGATCATCAGAGGACCCATCTGAGACATATTATTTTCTCAGGAGAAAACGATGAGAAACAGGAACCATAAGCTTACATCTCATTTTTGCCTCACATCAATCTCATCTATGGCTATGTTTCTCATTGTTTTCTCCTGAGAAATAGATTTGATACGTCTCAGATGGAGCTGTACAGGAGATCTCAAACTTGGATTCTTCTTTCCTCTGGGATGTAGAAGAATTGTTATTTTGGCCAATGTTTTTGCCAGTTCTCAAAAAAAACGGACAACAAGGTAAAAATCCTTGGTTTTGGATCCGAGAGACTAAAGTCAACATCAAATGGTGGTCCGTGGCTAAAATGCAGAATAAATAGTGGGCCCTGGTATGAAAATGGTTTAAAACCAGTAGAATATAAGCAACTAAATATGCAAGTACATGCTAGACACTGTGATTTATTTATTTTCATGTTTTGGAACAAGCCAATCGGCACGTCTGTGTGTTTCATGTCAATGTCAATCTGGTATTTTTTTCCTCCCCTAGCACCCTGCTAAAATCTCCAATGTCACCAACCCACACAACATTGTAGTGGTCGTCCGCAGAAGAAGAAGAAGGCTCTATGGCAGGGGTGCCCACACTTTTTTTTTGACTTGAGAGCTACTTTCAAAATGACTGGCTCAACAAGATATACACATCAAAAATGTGATTGTTCCATTACTGAAAATCCATTTCAAGGCCCCCTAGAAAATTTGAGCTATGAAATAGTGGCGATGGTGTTACTTAATGTTACTTAGGGTTTAAGAATAACGCACTTATAATGAAAAATAGAGGGGGAGAATTGGAAGGTTTTCCTGTATTTGCTACTACTGCCGTTTGAAAGCAGTATTTGAGGTTTGAGACAGTTGTATGGACTCTTGAAAATTATGTAATTCAGATGTTTAAATATAATTTAACTCTTGAGAGTGTAAAATGAAACCAAATTTGGTTTCATTTTAACGCTATAAGGGTACAAGTGCTGGGGGGACTGTCATGTGATCTACCCGCACGGGCTGTGTGATCTACTGGTAGATCACCATCTACCTTTTGGGCAGCCCTGCTCTATGGGGACTATGGTCCCCATAGGTATGGGTCAACATCTGCAGAAAACCACTTTATAATACGGTAGAATGACAGGGCTCTTTGTTTCCTGTGTCCCTGCCTTGATGGCCCTCCACTCCCTGTGGGAGTGTTACTGCATGCTCCCGGACTGCTTGCCTGTCACATGAAAGGGGCCTTCTACATGAACCTTTCCAAGGTCGCTGTATTTTTTTCCTTCCCCTTCTGCTCTGTAGAGCCTATTTTGGTTCCTTCCTGCCAGGAGAAATTCCAGTATATACCTCCCCAGCCGTGTACCTTGATCGCAGGTGGCTTTGTGGATAGATAGAGTGTCCTGTGCCTGACAAGACATATCATGGGGGGGGGGGGGGGGGGGTTCAATCCCTGAGGTAACAGCCAGGGAATCGAACCCGAGACGCCTGGGTGGAAAGCCAACATCTTATAATGTAGGACTAGACATTGAAAAAAAAAAAAGGGGGGGGGGGGGGGGTACTGTTGTCTTTGATTGCCCCAATGTGCTTCTGTATTTTTGTGTCATTTAAAGGTAGGGGAAGTGATTTCACTTTTGTCAGATATCACATGGAGTTTCCCCCTCCCCCACGTTAGCAGAGGAGCTAATAAAAGTTCCCCAGGTGGTGGGTGAATTCTCCTCCAATCAGGATCGAGCAGCAGGTTCACATAGTGTAGCTACTGTTGGGCACCCCTAGTGCACCTAGGCTGGTACTACACCATCAATTTCAAATCACTTACCCTACCTTTAAGATCAAGAACTAAGAACTAAAAAAATACATATACAATTTAAAAACATGGAGTCAAAACTCAAATTCATTTTAGTCATTGATCGTTGTCATCTGTATAACCAATTTAAAAGCTTTAAATAACCGAAAGGCATAAATGCCTGTTTGCTAAAAACTAAAACTAAGGGTATTTTGTCTATAATTTCAGTTAGTTTTATGACCACGCAACACAGTTTCATTTTAGTTATCTTTTTTCTTGTTTGTTTTTATTAGTCTCAGTTAAAGGTATAGTAAGTGATTTGGGTGATTTGGATAACCCTCTCGTCCTCCCCCGGTGGCATGATGTGTACAGCACACGCTCTACAGTGAGGATGCCAACAACACATACACCAAGGCCCACCCCCACTCCATCCTGATTGGAGGAAGGTCCCTCTCATCCTGATTGGACGAAAGGCTTCCTATAAGCCCAAAGGTATGCCAAAGCCCTGAAACTAAGGTCTATAGACCCCAGGTGTTTATAGACCCCAGGGGTCAAGGAGGAACTCCTTATATGGTCACCTCACTCTATCGTAGGGAAGATTAGCCAAAAAAGGAAAAAAAAAATGAATTAAGTGAAAGCACTTGCTATACCCTTTAACCTGCACGGCACACAAGCAGTGGCGGCCACTTCTGCTACACCATTGCAAACGCCATGCATGTCTTTGTCCATTTGACCACGTGCTGCGCGCATGTTCCATTTACTCCGTGTGTGTGTGTGTGACTGTGTGTGTGTGTGTTCACACGCACGCCCGCATACGTGTTCCTTTGTGCTTCGGTGTGGCCGCACTCACTCAGTAAAGCAGAGCTGACAGGGTGGTTTAAAACCAACCACCAGAACCCAATTCCCTCGCCTCGATATAGGCTTCATTCAGGGAGGCCGTTCCGTTCCGCCATCACTCCCGTAATCTCTCCCTCTCTCTCTCTCTCTCTGCTTTCATTCTGTTTCTGTCCTCCTCCTCCCCCTCCTCCACATCGGTGTTTGTCCCACTGGGGGGGGGTGGGGCGGTTTTGTGACAGCTGTAAAAAGCCATCGTATCTGAGCGGTGACGCATGGCGCTGCACTAGTCCTATACACCCACCCATTACGCCCTGCTGTGCCCCTAGCTCTCTCCCTCTCTGCCCCCCACTCTCCTCCTCTCTCCCACATGGAAACTTGCTCCCAAGTATTGCACGTTTGAGGCATCATTCCTATTGGAGTGGCGCGACCCACTTCATGGTCTCCCTTTGTCCCTATATACGTGTACACCTGTTGTACACCTCTCATTATGTTTATGAGCCACTTTCTGTCCTTGCAAGTGAGTCTTTTTTTCTAAGTATTGCAGTTTGGGAGCACTTGTTAGATATCACCCAAGAGCCCCATGCATTACCACATGTGTTGAATTTGGACATGATGCAGGAGAGAGCAGGACGTTACTGAAAACCAGTGCTTCCAAACAGTGTTGTAGTGGGGGGATGCCTCTTGGGGGGAGGGGGGGCTCTTAAAGGAGATTCCACCCATTTTCAATTTTTTTCTGAGAGTGTACCAAATGGAACCAAATGGAATCCATTTGGTTCCATTTGTACACTCTCACGTGCATGCACATTTGCATGCACCAGCACAACACACACAGACATGCTATTAAAACAAGTATAGCATATTGAGAAAGATTGTTTACAATGCCTGATTCTATGCATACAAGTAAATGACAAGACAAAAAAACATAGGCCTACTTTTACCCCCAAAATATTTTAGATGTGAGAAGTGGGGGGACGCCGTCCCCCCACGTCCCCCCTCCTCTACACACCTGCTTCCAAATGATGGTAAGATGGCCGTATGTATTGGTGTTCTAGGATAAAAAATACTTTTGCACCACTGGTCCAAGTACAGCCCGTGGGCTCCCCCGCATGTTCCAAAGAATTACAACCCCCCAGTCTAACCCCTTGATGCTCAGTGCCTTTTAGGAAACATTTTTATAGCCCTTGGTATGACTCAGCCAGGGGTCGAACCCCCGACCCGCTATTCTCAGGGCAAACAATCTCAGAAGACCACTGAGCTGCATACAAATAATGCATGAGTGAGATGAAATATTAACACTCCAGACACAGACACACTGTGTGTGTGTGTGTGTGTGTGTGTGTGTGTGTGTGTGTGTGTGTGTGTGTGTGTGTGTGTGTGTGTGTGTGTGTGTGTGTGTGTGTGTGTGTGTGTGTGTGTGTGAGTGAGTGAGTGAGTGAGTGAGTGAGTGAGTGAGTGAGTGAGTGAGTGAGTGAGTGAGTGAGTGAGTGAGTGAGTGAGTGAGTGAGTGAGTGAGTGAGAGAGAGAGAGAGAGAGATACAGCTGCTTACTAGTAATGGCGGCTCACCAGGGGTATAAAGTAACAAAGTACATTTACTTAGCACTGTACATATGTTTGGAGGCATTCATTCCTTATTTTGTATGCCCAATTATCGGTATTCACCCATTTGAAAACTTCAGTTACCACCAGTATACTACCAGTATTGGGCAGTGATGAATTTGCTGCGATATTACCTATTCCAGCAAAAGCAGTGCAATGATATTACTCTGCCAAAATGGGGAATAACGGGTTGACACGTGTTGGTCTTTTTAATCCCTGCTGCTCCAATGAATTAAATAAAATACTTTTACTGCACAGAGTTGCCTTGGATCTTCTTCAAAAGTTCGCCACCGGTTCACTGCCTTTCGAACTTTTTTTTTAGATCTTTTTGTTCTGCATGGGGAATACCGCTATGTACTAAACCAAAACACGCCTGATTTCAAATTAGCCTGTTGTTGCATGCAAAAAACACCACAGATTTACAAGCTATCAACAGATAATAACAGAGATGCACAGTAGTTTGTAGATCCTGATCCACCACATTCTCTACACATGACCTACACTACAAGTTATCGCAGTTGTCACTAAACAGATTGTGTCGTTCATCTCTATTCATTTGTGGGTGGGAGGGGGGAAAAGTAATAAAGTAATATGTAACATATTACTCTTTGATTCACATAATATATTACTTTTTCTAAAGGGTGATGTAAAGATATTACTCTCCTAAGTGCTGGTAATATTGCCTGAAGCTTTTGTAGATTTGGATCACTATTCCAAAAACATTCACTTCAAAATGAGTTGTTGACCGAGTATCTGCTTACATGAGGGCACATCCAGCCTGTCATTGGCCAGTGTGTTAAGTGGTATCATGGCAAACACCTGTGTGTCATTGTGGATGCAGATTATGCAGGAGCAGTCCACCAGAGGCTGCACATTTGGACAGCTTAGAGAAAATACACCACAGTACACACACAGACTGTATAAAAGAAGAATTCCACCCTAGAAGGTTTTCTTAACTTCATTTGCAGTTAATTTAGTTCCAAAAAGGCAGTCATTATTGGCTGTTTCCCCTACACCATCATAGGGTTAGAATGGGGCTTGGGTTGTTGTTGTAAAATTAACCTGCCCCCTTACGCTACAGCCAAAGCCAACTCGGGCCGTGACAAATCACGACAATAAATAGAATGCTTTGGACCAATAAAATAATTTGTATACCAAAAACAAAAAGTGTTGTATCATGCCTTTTTCTTAATTATTTGATCGGTTCAAAATATTGTGTTTGTTGTCATGATTTGTCACAACCCGAGTTATCTTTGGCCATGGTGTAACACCTTATACTGTAAAAATACTTTTTGAAGTCTAGGAGAAATAAGAACGGGGAATTCTCTTCTCGGAATCAGGCGCTCTGACATCACTGCAGAGCTCTATACTGTATATTGTGATGATGACGATACTCTCCATCAGGTCAGGCGTGAAACCACGCTACCTGATGAAGTGTTGAGGACACATGAATAAAATCCTTTAAAAATGAACCTCACGGCTTTGATCCTCGTTGCTGGATCGTCCTCCAACACAGCTAGTTTTGATTACAAGCTACTCCGTTTTTTAATCTCATTCAAGGTGACATCATAATGCACAATACTGATGCTCGATAAAACCAGGCTTGTCTCCTTCTCAAGCCAGATTTGGAAAATCAACAATGGTGGACATCGCAAAGATTGTAGGAAATGCATATTTGTTAACTGAAGCCTGAAGAGGTGTAGGAATTATACAGAATTATACTGTACTAAGTATAGAGCTCCGTAATGACACATCTTTTCAGACCTACAAGTTCATAGTGTGGCACAAAGTGTCGTACTACGTGCCTGTATTTTCAGAGTTTTTAACTCAAATCTTTGCTTCTGGGGAAGGGGGACGAGTTTTATTTTATTTATTTATTTCAGGTAGGGGTCCAAATACAGATCATTCTGGGGATCCTTGAAATGAAACCCGTTGCCACCCCCGCCCTCGGTCGTGTCAGCCTGAACAAGCAAGCATCTGTACATGCCGTTTGAAGTGTGAATGGAGGCGGCATGCGCAAGCAGCCATTATGCTCTGCACTGAACCCACACTGACAGGAGAGGCCTTCGGGGGCTGTTATTATGAACACGAGGATTGACATAGGCCTTGTGATTTCTATGGAGTTTTGTCTCGAGATGAGATGTGTAAAGGCTGCACTCTCTCTGTGTGTGTTGGATAATAACGCACAGCTTATATGCGTTAATAGCATTGTCGATTCTTTTCCACAAGCCCCGTCAATGGCTGCATGTTCCTCCGGCGCAGTGACAAGCACCCACGGGTGTCCTTGAATGCCGGCACCTGCCGGTATGCCTGCACTTAAATTACTTTACTTCCCAGCGAGTGTGGTCCACAACCGTGATGAATTACTGACGTTTTGATTGTGTCCAGATCAAGGCAATCCAAGAATAGTCAAATCTGGCACAAAATGTCACCTGATTTCTACCAAAACAAATCCTGTCAACTAAAAGCGTCCCTGGATGAACCAGAGAGTCAGATTGAGTCAGACTAAGTTAAATCAATAGCTTTATTGTTTATTGTTTCAACTGTTGAAGACCTCCTGGAAAAGGCATTTAAGACCATCTTAAATGTCCTCCAGTCACTGGAGGACGTCATCATAATGTCATCCAGTGATGTCATTTTGATGATGTCTCCACCACTTGAAATAATAAAGCTTATTCTGGACCAGATCTGACTAGTAATGATCGATTTAAGGTAGTCTGGCCTCAATCCGACTCTTTTTGATTCATCCAGGGACTTGTGTTTACTATTTTCTTAATCATCAAAGTAATTTCGCCTCCCCCAACCCTCAACATAACCTCAGTAAAACCCATGCCTAAACCTAGCCTTTACCCCCGACCAATAGGATACTTGATGCAACCGAAAACAGTCACCAGGTTTGCCGGCCGATAACCAATGGTCGCAACTCCATTACAAACGGTCGCGACTCATTTCCTATTAGCTGTGGCCGTTCGACGTGGTCGTGTGGAAGTTGATTTGGCCCTTCCTGCACGTCAAAGCGCCAGTCTTCTCTCACCCAGATGGATTCATGCGTGCAACGTCGCCATTTTGTCCAAAGTTGCTTCTTGCTCTCAGGCATCTTATTGGCGACTGAATGAGCAACATATAGTGTACACTTTCAATTCAGAACACACATTACCGTTACAGAGATGCATATTTCGGCCTATAACGAAATCACATCAACTTTCGGTTTTCAGGAGACGATACTTCTGCGAGATGCCGTTCTACAAAGCTGGCGGGTCAATAATCTACATGAGTGATGCCTCGCGTTGCACGGCCCTGAATCATAGTCATATAAAAATGAAAAATCAATAAATATCAGGGAAACACCCTTTACTGGGTCCTGTCACATAGAGTTTACCCATAAGCATAAGTGTGACAAATAGACCCCACTCACCCACCAAACCACGGGCTCTGTTTTTTCCCCCTCCATTTTTAAAGGCAATGACCAAGACGATTGATAGACTCCAGTAACCCCCGTCGTGACAAATCTATATCTGTCTCCGTCCCATCATTCTCCTTTTAAGTTTTCTTTATTCCTTTGTCGCCAAGCAACAATGGCCGTCATTTGTCATGGCATCATTGAGACTCCCACAAATTTAGACTCGCGAAAAGAAAGGAGACGGAGAAACTTGTCTCGTCTGATTTATGGAACCTTCCCGCACCCTTCTGATGAAAGTGCAAAAATCCATTGTGAAAGGCGCGCGTGCGAGGCAGCCACCGTAAGCTGCGGGCATCTGTCAACGTCCCACAATGCAACTCAGTTTGCTCGCGGGGCGTCCAACAAGAGGGATGAATGGATGTTGGAGCCTGGCATGCTCATTTCCATACTGCACAGTCAAACCCACCTGCCGCGTTCGCTTAACCCTGGGAGTGCATGCGTTACATTACAATGTCAGTGGTGGCGGAGCAAAGTGCTAAACTGTCTGTTCAACCCTCAAATTATGTGATGTTACACCTTCGCTAAACACGGATATATTTTAACCAATGTTGAATATTCCTACAGTATATTGAGGTACAGCAACATGCCAACGTGATATACTCGAACCTGAGGGGGCCTATCATGGGAATGAAGGGGGGGGGGGGGGGGGGGGGGTAATCGGTGGAAAAACATGCATCAGCAACATGATGTCACTGAGCATCATGGAGGTACTGAAAGACCCACCACCTCAGACATCAACATTATGATGTTACTGAGCATAATTAAGCTACTGAAAGACCCACCCACCTCAGACATCAGCAACATTATGATGTCACTGAGCATAATTAAGCTACTGAAAGACCCGCCCACCTCAGACATCAGCAACATTATGATGTCACTGAGCATCATGAAGCTACTGAAAGACCCACGCACCTCAGACATCAACAACATTATGATGTCACTGAGCAGCATGAAGCTACTGAAAGACCCGCCATCTCAGACATCAGCAACATATCACCCTTGTTCAGGGGGGGCTACCCATAGTTCTGAAGTCCTGTCGGTTAAGCAGATGCTACTTTTGTCATATTCTTCTTCAGTCTTATATTTCAGCCATTTAACAATGGCCCATTCACATGCACTTGAAGATTTCGCAATGTGCCACTCAATGATTTTTGCAGACTGATTTTTGCATAATGCGTAAATTATAGACAAGAGATACTTTTCAATGCTGGAAATTCAAATGACATGCAACAAAATGTGCTGTATTTTGATGGTGCTAGATGAGCTAAATCTGCCCCATCCATCTACAACATTTGGAAAAACAAGTATAATTATTATTATGTGTGATCAGCAGTGCTACCAGCATTCACTTTATTCTTTATTTATTTTTTTGTTAATTGTCATTTTATTTTGCAGGGGTGTTTTTTAGTCTTTATTAGACCTTGGAAAGAGAAGAAGTAAAACACAGTTAGATCGAGCAACCAGCGCATGATGGCAATGAATTGACATTCAGCATACTGGTCCAGCCAGGTCTGGAATCGAACCTGCACATGGGAACATAGTGGTATATGAGCCCTTAACCACTTGGCTATCAGGTCGCAGCCACCAGACCAGCCGTTTTATATCTTTTGTTTTATTCTTAGAATCGGGGGGAAAAAGTAGGCAGGAAACAGAGGTCAAAGACGAGGAAGTTTGTCCAGACAGAATCAAACCTACAGTATAGGAACACAACGACTTTGTGGTAGACTAGACCTCAAAGTCATCAGTCAATATGTAGCTACAGCACGTATTGCTATATTATTCTTTGGATACTTTTATCGTGCTGTAGTTTCTTTGCCTTGCTTTTTTTTTTCGTGATCTTGGATTTCTCCCTCTCCCCCTCTCTCTCAGACATTCCAGGAATAGTGTGTTTGTGTTCAGCTGTAGTGCCTCTCATTCCACAGAGGTGGCTATAGCTCTTCAGCTCTGTGCTGTCTTTGTGCCACGAGTTGCTCTCATCTCACATATATAATATATACACAGCCTTTCGGCGTGCTTTATGCTTTTTTGGCAACGCGAACGTGTGGCGGGACAGACACAGAGACACGTCGTTGCAAGCTCCTCGCAAAGCAGACACACCACTGTCGCTGTCGCTTTGTGCTTTGTGCAGGGGAAGCGGCTTTCAGATTGTAGGCCCTCTTAAATAAAAGAAGGGTGATGTTAAATTGCCATATATAGGTTAAATTAGGGCTTCACGACTTTGCCTAAACATAAAACATAAGTCTTTTTTTTGTAAAACTATATAAGAAAAGGATGTTTCATTTGATTCTCCTCCCTCTAACAGGGAATAAGGTAGTTCTTTTTGAACAAAGATGATGGCTAAAGTGCAAAGTTCACTTTTCTTCCTTTTAATGCACAATTTATTTATTAAGTAAACAGTAGAACACAAAGTGCATTTCTTTTCCCTTAGTAGAGTCTTGGACTGCTTTTTTCTAAAAGTAAACAGCAGAACAGCAGTGCATTTTCCTTTTCTTATTTAACAGAACATTTTTTTTGCACAATAGGAAAAAGGGAAGGGGGAGCACAGTAGGCCATGAACGAATGCGACACAGTTGCACCGCAAATGTGTGTGTAAAGGAGAAGCCAAAATTTTCAAATTTCTTTTTTTTTTTAAATGTCCAAATTTGATTTCAATTAGATTTCGATTAATCGTGAAGCCCTAACTCAAACAGAAGCAAGGGTTGGGGTCCATTGTCTGTCTGTCTGTGTTCCATAACACTGAATGTAAGAATATAACGACGCTGATCTTTTTTAATCAAATAAATTAAAGTAGTAAAAAACAAAATAAATAATGAAATATACAAAACTCTGCATGTTGGTTAATAAAGTACAATATTCACCATGAAGCCAACGTCGTTAAAATGGCCCCCTATAGCTAGCATCTCAATATAAAAGTGCAACAGTGGTGTGATGCTGAACCAGCCAATGCTTTAATTATTCATGTATTCACTGTTGAACAAAGAGTTTGATTGAACAAATAAGTTGAATTGCAGAATGTCTTTGTAATAATTTGACTTATGTGCCAATTTCTGATATGAAGTTTTTTAAATCTATATATATATATATTTTTTTCTTAATGTATTTTCACGACTCACAAGAAAGGAATGACAGAGGCACTAATGAGACTCTAGGGCTCACAGCTGGTGCTGATTGTTGCTGCATCAAAACCCAAATAGTGTCCTTCATTCCACTCCGTCTGTTCTTTTCCTTTCCTTGTTCACCCCTTTAAATCATTCTCTTCCAATCACCTCTCCATGAACTAGTTCAGAACTTGGTAGAGTGCCAAATTACACGTTGCACACCAGGTAGCCATGGCCTACTTGTGGGTCGCTTGCTTCAGCAGAGCAAGCGACCCAAAAACAAAACAAACCCAGCCTAAAGACACTGTGTTGAAGACGTGGACTTGCATCACGTTATCATTCACGTTCCATGAAAAGGAGTGGAGCTTTCGCTCTCTGGGGACTACAGGAGGATAACAATAGATGTTAAGGTGAATTATCAGACGTAGCATCCAGAACAGTAAAACCCCCCTCACAAATTAGTACTGCCTTTCTTTAGCCCTACAAATGTTTTTTTCATGCTTTGTTGACAACAACAAAGTTCTGGACCGTCCAGGACAAAGCAAGTGTCTGTCTGCAGGTAAACAGCTGCAGCATCAAAGCAGTTCTAAGCAATGTAGAAGAGAAAAAGGCAAACAATGTAGCTATATATCCATTTTGATTTTCGTGGCATGATTTTTGTACGTTCTCTGTGTCACACATGTACATGGAATTAGCATAAATCCAGCGAAGCGTTAGTTCATTGAGGCACGGAGGGCAGAAGGTTTATTTAATCCCCCTTATTTTCAATCAGTAATTCATTCTGTTCCTTTAAATCTGCAGTCTCTCCATGTCAACTCCCCTCACTCTCATTGGCTGTCACCATGTCAACTCCCCTCACTGTCAATAGCTGTCAGCTAGTCAGTCACACCCCCATTCAATCATGTGCTCTATATAAGCAGTCTCTCTCTCCTCTCTCTCTCTCTCTCTCTCTTTCTGCTAGCTGCTCTGTCCTGTTGATCAGATATGTGTTCAAATTTCCTCCACCTCCCCGACCTCCTCCCTGTGGCACCAGTTCCGAGTACATGAGTCTCTGATTAATCATGATTTAAGGGTTGTAACTATTGTGGTATCTAGTTCTGTATGGTATCTGTGTTTACTGTGGACTATGATATTTTCTGTATCCATGTAGTTCATGCATTTTGGATAATGTTGTAATGTCTCATGTCAGTCTGCACTGGATATGATGCTCATGTGTTAATGTCTTGTATTTTACTGTACCTTGGCTCTGCTCAGGGGGGTTGTTGATATCTCAAGCTGTGTCTTGATGCACAGATAATCGGAGATATCAAATGTGATATCAGACCTATGACTCAGTTCATAGATCGTCTGATATCACATGAGCAAGAGCCATGCCGCCATACAAACATGCAAAAGCTTTGCAATAAATGGTCTATGGTCAATCTTATTCTGAGCCGAAGTGTGTCAATGAATTCTAATAGACCCACAGGTCAGGTTATGATATTCAAATGTCTCTTCCCTGTGTCTTTGTGGTTTCTTCCTGTAAGCGGAAAGTCAAAAGGCCCAATCGGAAAATTACACATTACATTACATTTTAGTTACACCATAACCTTCCCCTTAGTATAATTACTAAGAAATCTTCCTCTTGGTATAATCCAGTACCTAGCGATCAAGTTTTCAGAGGTGAAAACAATCACGCCACTCTCCTCATCTTAAGATGGGAACAGTTCTTCCAGCACATCGGTGGGCAGAGCCGCCTCCAGAGTGAGGCGGTGCGCGTGGAGCAGGTGCATCTGCTCAGATCAGCTTTCTGCACTGCCACTTTGAAGCTAAAGCGGTCCCAGTGGTTGGTCCACTTGCTTGCAGTTGCTTCCTTTCAGAAGCAGCCTCTGCATCCATGCATCCATCCATCCATCCATCCTCCCACGGCATGTCCCCAGCCTCCTCCTGTCTCCCTAGCTGCCCTCCTTCTCCTCCTCCATCCCTCTGCCCACCACTGGCCTCAATTAGTTGTAAATTAAAGCCCTGTTATATTTTTTCCCCTGGATGGGGACTACCTCGCTGGGGACACCACTACTTCCTTAATTACACCCTAGCCACGCCGCCCCACAACAGCGGGAGACATATAGCTGCCCACACTCCTTCCCATTCTGCCTTTATTTTTGTGTGTGTGTGTGTGGAGGGGGGAGGGGGGGGGGGGGGTGGGGTGAGAGCACTTTTGTAGAGACGTGATACAGCTGTTATTTTGGGGAATGCTTATTTGTTATGCAGTCGGTGCAATCTGTGCGGCAGCGGGGGCAACTGTGAGTGTCTGTCTATTTACATGAGGAGAGCATGCATAACGCAAGTTAAAGTCAACTTTTTAGCCAAATTATCAAAATAGATATAAAGCTACATTTTTTTGCTGTTTTCCCCTACATGTTGCTTCTACTTGAAGCTGCAACAGTTTCCCTGCAGACAGACCCTTGCTTCATCCTGCAGACGGTCCAGAACTTTGTTGTTGTTGTCAACAAATCATGAAAACAAAACATTTGTCGGGCTCAGGAAAGGCAGTGCTAATGTGTGTGTGTGTGTGGGGGGGGGGGGGGGTGAGGTGAGGCAGCGTTTCAGCCAATCACAGCACAGCAGTCCCCAGCAGTTTCATAATGAGCCAATAGAGTGGAGGTGGGGTGTGTGTGTTTTTTTTTATTACAAACAAACAAACAAACAGTATTTGTACACACTAAAGTTGCCTCGTTTACCTTTAAAAGGGATCCCTGGCTTATAAGACAAATATGCCTTAAAACATTAGAGTATCAGGGCTTGACACCAACACTTGCCCGCTTGCCCGGGGCAAGTAAAAGAAATGGTGGGGCAAGTGAAGACTGCTACCTGGGCAACCAGGTAGCAGTCTTCACTTGCCCCACCAGATCGGGCAAGTGTGCAACTTAGTGCACTATAACACAACAAGATAAATTTGTCTTGAAGGCAGTCATTGCGCTCTGCCTCTGTCTTTCCCTGCTTTCTAGCTATCCACAATTCCAGGCTGGATTTGGGAAACAAAACAGGCAAATTAACATACAGATCAAAATGACCATTAATCTTCTACATTCTCTAGTTGTGTAGACCTGGGGCTAATTAAGATGATGAATATTAACTCTTGAGAGCGTAAAATGGACCCGCAAGGGTCCATTTGGTTTCATTTTTACGTTCTCGAGAGTTACATCTGGTTAGTAAACTTAAATGCAAAATTTACAATATATTTTTGGGGGGCAAGTGACCGTGACCTGAGGGCAAGTAGAACCTGACTTGCACTTGCCCAATGGGCAAGTGCCTCGGAGACCTTAGTGTCAACCCCTAAGTATACTTGCCTTCTATAACTAAAACATGATGCAGATAAAAAACCTTCAATACTTTTTCTTTCATAAATAGAGAATCTTTCACTCAATAGGAGGTGCTCCGGTCGCAGGATGATGATGTCACATGAGCATGTTCATCCATATATTCCATAGAGCTAGATCACACGTGACATCATCATCCTGCGGCAGGAGCAGTTCCTGTTGAGTGAAATATTCTCCATTCATGAAAGAAATAAGATATCATTTGTGTTTTTATTTGTTTAATTATATAGGGAAGGTATAATGTTTTAAGCGATGCTTATCTTATTAGTCAGGGATCCTTTTAAGCATCTGCACGAGTACAGATTTTTGCATTGCCTGTTCAAAAAGCACAGTGCGAATAGGTACAGTACATGCTCCTTGCTATATTTGAACTTTTTGTTGAGTAATTTCTCACAAATAGTCAGGGGGGAGCAGGGCGAACAGTGATCCCATTATTGGCAGTCCCAAAACTGCTGATCTAGAAGGCATTTCGTATTTAAACAGCCCCAGGGTGGTTCTTGATGGGTCGAGTACGGTGAATGAGTAAATGTACTTCATTTACAACTTCTACCGCCCCAGCCTGTATAACACCTGAGCTGGGTTGGGAAAATAGAAACTAAAACTAAACAGCACCATGTTATTGTCTCCAGGATGAACTGGGACCCAAATGCTCGCGGCGCTGGTTAGGGGGTGGGTGGAAAGCAACGGCCTGGGGAAGGAGTAATGAAGAGCCGCACTTGATTGATTCCCTTCGTTTGGACGCCATATTGATTGTGATTGCAATTGTAGCCGACAGATTATTCAAAGTCCAGAGAGAGAGAGAGAGAGAGATTCTGTTGGTTCTCATCAGCGGAGTGATTTATCTAGTCTGTAGATATTTGTGATGTGAGGCACGTCTTGTTCGCCACTTTCTGTACTGTAAAACTTTGTACCGCTGATGCTGTTGGGCAGAATGAACATCTTACTCTATCTCTCCATACCGTGTCACAAGACAATATAGCAAACAAAAGACACAAGCTAGGACAACAGCTATGCGAGCCAGCTACACTGTGACAACCTAATACATAGGACAGGTATTAATATACTTAATGTGATTCCACCCATTTTCAACATTTTACTAGGTCATTAATATGCCTTAGAGATGTTGTGTGGACGATTTACAATTTACTGTACTTTACAATTTGACATTAAAGGGTTTGGGAGCCACTACTATGTCACATGTTGGATGCACCACCGGTGGATGCAAAACAACCTCCGTAGTGGGTGTGTGGCCAGGCACTTTACAGCTGCGCACCCGAGCACTTAGGCTATGTTTTCTCTGATGTTTTTTTTTTTGACGTTTGATGTTTTTTTTTTGTTTGCCTGTAATAGTTGTCGGCCACATGCGGTGCCGTATCTTTCATGGATACACTTCACCGTGGGTGCTGGGAGCAATAGCAGCTAGGAAGTGGCTGTTATTGAAAATGTGCCAACATGAGTCCTCTCGACGCTCTACCTTCCAACCTTCAAAAAGCTGTTGTATGAAGGATCCACTTGCTGTATACAGTAGACTCTTGTCTCTCAGACAGCAGCTGTGGTTAGAGCGGTCCCAAGTTCACTTGCACTGGCAAGCTTGAATACTTATCCACAGATCCACACTGGTGTGGATAACAAAGCTCCCTCCAGAGATACGTATGGGTCCATCGCCGAGTGGCGTTTGAACAGATCAGAGACGGGAACAACCACTAAAGTCTCATTGTACCATTCTCCTTGCAACAGCGAAGCTACTAGTCGACCAAATCTAGCTGTGACAAGCTGTCTGCCTCTCCACACAGTGAACACAATCATGAGGCATACTTTAGTTAGACATAGCATTGGTCAGACACGCATTGGTTCCCTTGGGAGGTTAGGGTTAGCGAGTGGAAGGAACACGTTATTCCAACAAGTTCCTGCAGGATGTGAGGGTACCTACCCCAGGGGACACGAGGAGAACATGCAAAACTCCACAGAAAAAGGCCCTTTCACAACCCTGCCTCGGCTATGGGCACTGTTGACACAGAGGAGGAGCCACGTCGCCAGCACCCGTAGCGTCCCTAGTGGGAATGAAATCCAGAACCTACTTGTAAGGCGACAGCCCTACCATTGTGTCACCGCACCCCCTATTAAGATCACCACTTTGTGCTGGATGTAATGACGGACTACAATCCAGGATCCTTGTGGATCCTTGTGGCTGGAAGTAGTACCAAAGCATTATGGGAAGTGTAGTCCAGGAAGAAGTGTCAATGGCATCATATACACTGCGTACACTGCTAAAATCTAAAAGATCTAATACCACATTTTACAAAACATGAAGGAGTAGACCCCCAGAAAAGTGTTTTATATTGTATCCAAATGAAAGCAAAAAGGGACATTTTCACATTCTCTAATGTGCTTGCATGCAACCTGATTTGCCTTTCAGTCTGTCTACAGTGCATATGGGAACAGGAGTGTTGTGTGTTGGGCAGATGTCACAACTTGTGAGTCTCGTTGGCTACATCTTCGTCGTTGTTTTTGCCCCCCCTGCTTGCTATATAGCGCACTTGTTGGCGTGTGCTAAGGCTGCCACCAAAAGGCCCTTCTTACAGTCCATTAAAGCTGAAAGGATTGAGCTGTGAGTAGCAGCGGCACAGAGAGACAGCGGAGGAATTAGGCAGGTCAAAAAGGCGAGGCGGGGAGACACAGGGACCGTCGCAAAGCACCTCCGGAAAACCAGCGCTCTGCCTCCACTTAGCCTCGGGTTAATATGTCTGATCTGATAGGGTTAGCCTGGGAATCGCTTTTATAAAGTACCAAGACAAAAAGCCCCCTCACTTTGGACACATCGTCTTGCTCCTACATTCAGTATAATTATGATGATGAGCAGTGAGTGAATACTAGCAATCAAAATAGTGGTTGCTACTGCATTAATTGATGTCCAGAGTCCCCTGGTGGCAGTTCTGCTCTGTTTTGGTGAATGTTAAACAGTTACGGTCATTTTGTGAGGGTCACTGGGGCCACGCAATAAAAAGTAAATGCATCCACGAAATTATCACATCCTTAGTTCATGTTTTACCCTCCTGTCACAGGGAACTACTTTTTGGGCGTAGTGATATGGACACTAAAAACAGTTTCCTGTGAGAGTGGTCAAAAATGTATGTACAAAGGATGTGCTAATATTTTAGAAATGGGTCAACAATACAGATGAAGTACAAATGTTTTTTTGGACTCATTTACTTTTACTGTGTGGCCCCCACAAAATGACGGCAACTACTACATATTTCGCTCAAACCAGAGCAGAATTCCTACCACAGGACTCAATTAATAGCCTACAGTAGCAACCACTATGGCATTTCATAGAGCTTAGCTAAAACAAAAATCTGAACCATCCCTTTAAGTACAATTAAGCTACAATTTTGATTTTTTACTTAATTGAGCATTTAAAATTTCCAAAAATGTTTTACTTCTATCCCACTGCATCTCAAAGCCAAAATTTTCACTTTAATTTCACTGGACATTAATTTGAAAACTATAGATACTAGTTAAATTGGATAGTTTAATATCTATTATAAACAAACATACAATAACCAGTTTTACCATACATATAGTACATTTCATATGGATGCACCTGGCACTCCTCCCAGACCTTTTTTCCCCTAAATTGGTCGCAACATCCCTAAAACGGCCGCAACCTATAAAAGAAGACGGACCTTTTTAAAAAGATGGCCGCAACCTATAGGTCGCCGTCTCTTCAGGAGGGCGTTCAAGCCAGAGAGAGGTGCAGTGAGAGTGAGAGACAGACAGACAGACAGACAGACAGACAGACAGACAGACAGAATGCGCCTATTATGTATGAGGACGTCTGCAAACTACTCTGAAATAAAGTATCTGCTAGTAATGATCACGCTGCTGTGGTGGTGTCCTTGCTTCAAGTACCATCATGCCCAGCGCCTTTGATTTATCTGGGTTCCTAACCTTGGCCAATTACCTACAAACACGCTGTGCCTGCTTGTTGTTTTTTCCCCCCATGAAGGAGAACATCTTGTGTATAACCCCCCATCCCCCCTCCCTCCTCCCTCCCCATACAGACCCTACACTCTCCTCCATGTCCAAACAACACTTTGTTGCCAGGCTTGCAAAAAAGAGAAGAAAGAAAGAGTCAAAAAAAGGGGAGAAAGCGGCTCCAGTTCCAACATTACGGGTTCGATATAAATGTATATGCACATACACTAGCGATGGGATATTAAAGGTGTACTAGGTAATTTGACTGGTGGTCACTGCTGGTCCTGCAGTGTTTAGATTTAGTCCTACCTGTGCCGTCATTTTCCCTGGGAAACAATACACCCCCATCGCTTTTTGATTGAAACATATTTAGAACAAATTAAAGATTTGTTTTGACAAAAAAAAGTAGTAAAAATGTTTCAGTTTAGGCTTTGGGAGAAAGAAAAGCCTTTCGTCCAATCGTGATAAGAGGGGGGGCTTCCTCCAATCAGGAGTGGGAGGTGCAGGGCCCTGGTGTATGTATGGTGTTGGCCTGTTGTACTTCCACCCACTGTAGTGTGTGCCAGTTTCCAAATCACCTAAATCATCGAATGCTCCTTTTAATATGAAATCAAACCTGACCTGCCTAGAATAGTCTAGCTGTTACATGCTTTTACCAAGTTATTTTAGTTGTCTAATAGGAGAATGAGATCATGTCGTCGTTGGTAATATTGTCATGGCACATGACAGACACACACACTAGGGGTGGGACGGTTCACTTATCCCACGGTTCGGTTTGTACCTCGGTATGGGGGCCACGGTTTCGGTTCGGTTTCGGTACACTTTGCTTTTTAAAGATTTTCAAAACAACCTTGTATTGTAAACCCATTATTTACAGAAGAAAAAGTGTATATTGCTATTTGTGCCTCATTATTAGGCTATTTTCAAAGGAAATATAAAATACCTAGGCTAATAAAATGAATGCATGTTTCAGTTAAGTATCAGGCAGGTAGCATGCAGACATGCAGCACTGTAGACAGACAACAAAGTTAAATTAGTTGAGTTTACAAGACATTGGTACCATACTATAAGTAAGGAAATGAGTCTGTCTGAACCAAAATATTGCGGTTCATTAGTGCGTATTGAACCTTGGACCCCGTATTGAACGGTTCGGTTTTTTTCGGTGAATTGTCCCACCCCTAACACACACACACACACACACACACACACACACACACACACACACACACACACACACACACACACACACACACACACACACACACACACACACACACACACGTCAAAAGCGGTTACATCTCAGCACACACATTCATTCAATAATGCAACCAATCTGCATGCTCAAAACGTGTTGCATGCACGACGTTGTGGCATGACAAAGCAGCGCAGCATAAACAAAAAAAAGTTGAAATATCGACATAAAGGATTCTGTCCAGGTTTCGGCCAGACTATTCCCTGTGGCCCTGTGCATACACACTGTGGATCGTCAATAATATATGAGAGTCTGTGTGCTGCGTGTATAGTGCAATGATGACTGTCAAGACAACGTCATCCTGAGTAAATGATGCCCAACCTGATGGGGGAATGGGACAGTCAGCAGTCTTTTCTCTTTTCGTGCATGCCTTAAATAAATAAATAACAATATAAACTTTTGTGTTAGATTTACAGTTGTGGTGGTGGTGTTGCTGCTGTCTACTGCGGTTGTTTTTGAGTCACTGTTTGTAATTTGCATTAGAAATGTGGTTTGAGATTATAGGGGGAGGAAGGCAGATGCGGTATGAGACAGAGAGACAGACAGAGGGGTAGAGAGACAGAGGGTCAGAGAGAGAATAATTGAGACAGTAACAATAGTGTATTGTTTCCTGGGTAGACACTGCCCTCTGGTGGTTGGACAGGATCAACACCACAGAAATCTCTATGTACTGTGTATACTGTATAATTATGTATAGACAACCATATCACCCACTTGTTTGGTTTTAGTATGGGTATTATAGAACAGTCAGTTGTCAAAGTTCAGTCAAAGGAAATTGATGTGTGAAAAATGGGAGCAACAGAACAGAAGATTTATGTACATTTTCAAACGAAATAAAATACATGTCTCACAGCTTCCATCCAGAGCTGGAAGCACCTTCACCAAAAAAATGCTTGGACAACGCTCCACACACCCCACACTCTTCTCCCTTCTTGACTTCAAAACTAAGGAATGCACTTCCTATTGTAAACAGAACTGCAGCTTCACTCCCAACCTTCCGCCGCAGTCAGTCGGAGCATTGGAACATGGCCCTAAATACATGTTTAATTTTACAGCGATTTATACTAGAGTCCAAATAAACCTCAGGAAATTACATTTGGCCACAAAGTATTGTAGGATCTACTGAATGTGACAAACTGCCATATTGAGTGTGATGTGCTGCCTCCTTCACATTCAGTTGCTTTAAAATTTTGTAAACAGAGGTTGAATAGAGAGTGTGGGCGTGCTTTTTTAATACATCAAATGGATGCAACCTGGGACGTGTCTTCAGTGATGTGTCCTAAGCTCATTGGGGTTTCGGGTCTCTCGAACATCATACCCCTCACTCAGGTGACCCAGCCGGGGTTCATGACGCCCCGACTCGTCCAGTAGCTATCCCTGATCAGTCCCACAAGGGAAAGGCCAAGGCCGTCCAATCCACCGCCCCTGAAATACTCCGCCAAAACTGGGAGGTTCTGATGCGTGGAGGGACTAGGCTCTGTGGTTTGACACCTGTCCGTGCCCCTCCTACGTCTCACCAGGCCCAATCCTGCTCTCACCAGGAGATGCTCTTTTCAAGGTCAGTGGGGTCACAGCAGGAGGGCTGCAGGCTGGCAGAATCAATGATCGGATTTCAGAGAATGGTGACAAGCAGGGCTGGATGGGGAAAAAAAACTGTGGCCCACTCATTTTCAGGTGAATTTTGTCCCAGACTGGCCCCACCACACCCAGCATGCCGATAGCAGAAACTCTAACCCCCCTGCGCTCCGTCAGTGCCCCTTAGCAGCCCCATTCTGGTACTCCCCATGGCCAGTCAAAGACAGAGACAAAGGAGGGACATTTGGTCAATAACATCCAAATGGGTAAAATATGAACTGAAACGACAGCATACTGTGTAAGGCCAGACAAAAACGCATGTTAACCGAGAGATCTCACATCAGGTGAGGTTTAGTCGACACTAAACCTTTCAGCAGACTGGAATGTGGCCAAAACAGAAAAAAAATGTGCAGGCTATTTAGCGCCAACGGGGGCATCCTTGACTACTGCACACATTTTCCCCTTGTGAGCGGTGGCAGCTGCTCCAACGCATGGCTTTGTACAGTATGTCTGTCCGTTTGAGAACGCGATAGCTGTGATTGCTGCGATAAAAGGAATCACTCTCTCTTCACATGAGTGATGTTTTATTTGTAGTGTATTTGTGTAGGTCTTATGTATTGATCGGTACCTTCTTTTAAAATTTTTGATTCCACAATCTGTATATGCATTTTTCAATCAACCAACAAACCAACTAAAGTAATCACACACACACACACACGTTTTCCTTTCTTTAAGATTTGGGTTTGGCTTCTGTGTTTTTATTGATCTGGCCAGAGCCTGTATGTACTGTATATGCGGCAAGAGACCGGACAAATTAGGCCAGTGGTGGGCAGTCCTGGAAACAAACAGAGGCCTGTTAAGATGTGATTAAACCAGAGATGGGAAAAGTACTCATTTTTTGTATTTAACACATTGACCGCGAGCGGATCTTCTTTGTTTCCTCTCCACTGCCGCGGCTCAAACCAGTTCGATCGGTAAAAAAGCCCTTATTTTGAAGCTCAGATCTCCTAAACAGGATGTGCTGTTTCTGTTATGCTGTGTCTGTTGTCTTGCCTAATCGATCATCTGGCGATCTGCCCCAAAACATCCGGCTCACAAGTCAGGAAGAGCTGTGTAGCCCTGGCTGCTTAACCCATGCGCCAGCGACATTGAGGGGGCAAACCGGAGGAGAGCCGTTTGAATGCATTGGATTGAATGAATGTCAATGGGACGGGGGGAAAAAAAAGTTGTACCCAATTCTGTCCCAAATGAAAGTCAGCAACGGGATGATCATCAGACGATGCGCAAGGACTAATAGTTGGATTAAAGAATGAAATCTACATTTCCGCGTGATACGAGCCGCCCGCGTTTTCGGCGGTGGTATTCCACGTGGATATCCACGAGCAGCGCGTGGACGGCGCCAGGAGAATTAAGTAAAAGTGGGGGGTCGCTGACCCTGGAGACTTTGGGGAAGGGGTTGTGTGGTGATTGGCTTGCGGGACGACGGTGGCAGGTTTAAGGAGGTGACGGGGGTGGAGGAAGGATACGAAAAGTATGGAGGATGCCGGGATGTTTGGGGCAGACATATATAGACTAGGGTGGATTGGTGTAGAGGGTGGAGATTGGCGTAAGGGAGGGTGGAGATGGGTGTAGGGCAGGTAGAGGGTGGTGCAGAAGGCGGGGTTAAGGTTTGTTCCTTCACCATCTGTTGTTTCAACTCCTGTTGTTTCAATTGGTTGGACGGTGTGGCCCCAGAAAACTCGGCTGTCAGCTGTGGAAGCGGCGCCAATGCGGAATGAGTGGTCTGAGAAATTTTCCGCCGGGAAACAGGAAATGGTGAGGATTCGACGGAGGTGAAGGAGGAACCAGCTGCAACTAGCAGTTGTTTTATTCTGATTGATTGATTGATTGATTGATTATTTTATTAGACAATTCACTGCAGTAAAAGAACAGTACAGAGTACAGTCACACACAGTAACAGTCCAAAAGGAGTCACCGAAGAAAGACCTGGTGGTCTTATTTCCATTCGGGTCCCGCGTACTCAATACATTCATTCATCCTCCTCATAGAATGGAAAATACATTTGTAAAATAGATTAACAAGTGGAAGAGGTAAAGAATAGTAAAAAAAAATAGTAATAACAGTAATATACAGCATATACCATATTAATTACACACATACTACACGTACATGCATGCATACATACAAACCCATGTACGAGCACACATATGTACACATGCATATACACGCATGCATACATACGCATACTGCACATGCATATATACACGTCTGCATGCACACATATACACATATCGTACCCATCCGCATACATATACATATACACAAGAATGACCATGAGCGTGTATTCTAAAGCCAGTTTCGGATTGCAACTAGCCGTAGATGTGCCTTGAGAGAGGCCTTAAAGGAGACAAGAGACTTGGATGTTTTTAAGCATGTAGGTAGCGCATTCCACATTCTACATGCATAGGAGCGAAATGAATTAAGACCCTTATTTGTAACGTATCTGGGCGGCACGAGATTAGTTGCACTCCCTCTGGTGAGATGCGAGTGGACTTCATTGACACTAATAAAGTAGTTAGCCAGATATTTGGGTATTCTGGCAGTTTTACGGATCTTGTATACCTGACACAATGAAAGATATTTCACCCTGTCCTCAACCCTGAGCCAACCCAGGCTGTCAAAGTGGGTGGGGGTGAGGTGGGTTCGGGGAGTGAGGCCAAGTAGCAACCTGACCAGCTTATTTTGGGAGGTCTGTAGCCTTGTTTTAATGGCTTTAGTGGTGCTATAGTACCAAGAGGTGCAGGAATAGTCGAAGAAGCCCTGGACAAGGGCCACTGTAAGGGTCTTCAAGGTGTTTTTGTTCACTAGAGAGGAGATCCTGTACAGGAATCGAATTCTTTGGTTGACCTTTTTGACTATATTTGAGGCCATCTTGTCACCCGAAAGGTTTGCCTCCAGGATGGACCCTAGATACGTAATTTCATTTTTACGTGTGATAACGTTGTTGCCCAGTTTGACTGTGAAATTATCAGCATTGCTGAGGTTAATATTTGACCCAAAAAGGATAGATTCAGTTTTTCCGAGGTGAAGCGAAAGTTTATTATCAGCAAGCCAAGTACTAATTTTACTAAGCTCTGAGCTGAGGGTCTTTTCGATTTGTAATTTACTCTTGTCCGAGACCAGCAGTGCTGAATCGTCTGCAAAAAGGAATAGGTTGCAGTCGCAGGCTGATGGCATGTCGTTTACATAAATTAAAAACAGTAACGGCCCTAGTATACTTCCCTGGGGCACTCCACAGTTCACTGGGAGGGGGGGGGACTGTGTCCCATTTATCTCTACGACTTGTTCTCTACCCTCTAGATAGGACTGTACCCAGCTCACTGAGATGAGATCGAAGCCGATGGCTTTAAGTTTGTTGATCAGTATGGAATGATCCACAGTGTCGAAGGCCTTCTGGAGGTCCAACATTACCATACCACAGTATTTGCCTGCGTCCACCTCGTGCTTGATGTGATCGGTCAAGTAGAGGAGGCATGTATCAGTGGAGTGTGACGTTCTGAATCCGGATTGGAATTCGTAGATTAGCTTCTTAGAGGTGAGGTAGTCTTCAATTTGTTCATATACTATTTTTTCCAACACTTTCGAGATGGAATTGAGAATGGATACTGGACGATAATTGGCGGGGTCTTGTTTGCACCCTTTTTTGTACAGGGGAGTCACCTTGGCCAATTTAAAATCATGGGGGACCTGACCCTGTGTAATAGATAGGTTAATTATATGTGTAATAAGCGGTGCTATTGAGCTGGCTGACTCCCTAAGAAATCTGGGAGGAATGTTGTCGGGGCCAGTGGCCTTGTGCGGTTGAAGGGCACTTAGTTTTTTGAGTACCTCCTCAGTTGATACGGTAGACAGTTTAAAATCATCTTTGCGGACACCTAATTTACTATAAAAAGCATTAATGTGCTCTGTATCAAAGTGTCCAGAGTGGGGGGGCAACTTTTTCACTAGTGTTGTCGCAATATTAGAAAAGAAAAAGTTAATGTATGTGGCTACATCAAGTTTTTGAGTAAGGAGGGTTTCACCAGATTTGTTGTTTATGCTTGCGCCTTTTGTTTTTGGCTTCTGGCCATAGCCTAATTGCTTGTTGAGAAGTTTCCAAAGCTCACAGGGGTTGTTTTTGTTTTCTTCTGTCTTGTCATTGATAAAATTTCTTTTAGCTGATTTTATCATGGCAATAACTTTATTTCTTAATCTGTTTCTTTGGATTTTTATGATTGCTTGTTGGGTTTGGAGCTCGCTATTATCTTGACTGGCTAATCTGACCTTACATTTCTGAAATTCCAAGCATTTTTTGTCTCTTTCTTTTATTGCTTTCTGTATATCTGAGTTAAACCAGGGCTCAGAGTGATTTTTGACCCTGGTCGCTCTTATTGGAGCTATGCTGTCCAGGACGGATATAAAGTTGGATTTGAAGCCCAGCCATGCATCTTCAGTAAGTGAGCTCGAATGCACGTTAGACCAATCTATGTTTCCCAATTTGAGATTGTCTCAATTGTCTCACTTGAGTAATTTTTGATGTTCCTAGTTTTAACATATTTATAACAACCGGATTTAACTTTTAGCTTTTTCCGTGTGCAAAAGATCATATAATGGTCGCTGAGACCACATATGATAACTCCTTTTGCGGAAATTTTAGATTTGTCTGATGTGAGAATAAGATCAATAGTGGTTTCAGTCCTATCGCTCACCCTAGTGGGTTTAGTAATTGACTGACTAACGTTGAGTAGATCACAAAATCTGTTGAGCGATTTGGAGACATGGGACTCTTTGTGTTGCGGCCCGATGTCTGTGTTAAGATCCCCAATAATCATTTTTTCCATGCCCACCTCCCCCATTAAGCATTCTTCTAATATTTCAGAAAAACCCTGCTGGTCGGGTGGTCTATAGACGGTGCCCACTAAAACTGGCTTTGCGTTTTTGAATATTATTTCCGCCCACACTGTTTCTATTTCAGCATGTTGTAGATCTGAGCGGATGGTGTATTCTATGTCTTTGTGGATATACATGCAGACACCTCCTCCATGCCTGGTCCTGTCTTTCCTGATGATAGAATAGCTTTCTATTTCTATCTCATTATCACTAATAGAATCATCAAGCTTGGTTTCGGAAAAACACAGAATAGAGGCTTTTCCATTGTGGAAAATTTCTCTAATTTCATCTATTTTTAAAGGTGGGATAGGCAACATCTTCATGAAAGCTAACCTGAAGCTAATCCTAACAATTCGCTAAAAATGAGTAAAGAAATGGAAAACGAAAAATAAAAACTACATTTTCCTCTATTGTGACTTTTTTCAAAAATGTCAACAAATATGCTAAAATAATATTTGAAATATTATTTCGACCATGTGACGGACCGTCACTGTTTACCTTTTTTAATATGGGTTTCTATGGCTCCATTATATATGAATGGAGTCGCATCATCCAATGAGGTTGCACGATTCAGGGTTGCCAATATCGTGCCTCGCCCTACAGCAAGTAGTCAAAGCATGCCTTCTCAACAGCAGACCACGACTTCCCAGCCAAAAAACACCAAAGTGGTGGTGGTGGTCGTGATGGAATGAAAGGTGTGCCGCCGTTGTACCGTGTCGTGCGCTGTTTCGTGGTGGTGGTGATAGAATGAAGCGGTCCGCGGCGTGCGCCGCCGTTGTACTGTGTTGTCAGTTCACCGATCGCCTCCTCCTCCTCCTGCGGTGTCGGCGGTGTTTTACTCTTTCTATAAACCAGTGGTTTTCATCTAGTGGTCCTTGGGGGTGGGGATTCCAGGCGGTCCCAGTTAAATCATGGACAGTTGGAAACCAAATGGACCCGGGAGGGTCCATTTGGTTTCCTAATAACTTTACCTTCCTTTGTTTTATTTGGTATTATTATCGCCTCCTCCTGCCGTGTCTTTCTCTTTCTATAAACCATACGGTTTTCATCCAGTGGTGCGGGAACCACCAGTGGTTCTTGAGGGGATCCCAGGTGGTCCCCAGCTAAATCATGGACAGTTGGTAACCAAATGGACCCTTTTAGATCTGAGATCGTAAAATGAAACCAAATGCACCCGCAGGGTCCATTTGGTTTCCTAATAACTTTATTTGGTGTTATGTATTTTTACAGAGCGCATCATCACTTACTATGAGCCGTCTCTGTAGGTGTCCCCAATTTGAAGAAGTCATTATGTCCCTCCATGATGTAGCCTAATCCATATCTGGATATAATCCAAACGACTCGTCAAAATTATCTTCCGTTATCCATTTTACCGATTGCTTGACTGACTGACTGACTGACTGACTGACTGACTGACTGCAAATCCATGTTAGATTTCTTCCAGTTGTATCCATGCCATTGTCCAGATATAGTACTCTGTTCTTTTATCTGATTATGCCAACCATTCCTATACAAACTATAGGCCTACAACGATAACTTTTTTGAGTCCAGTCCTGCTGGAATCCTATAGGCCTAAAATGGCTTTGTTTATACTTTCACTTTCCTGCTTCATCGATGATCGATGTGAAATGCGTCAAGCCCATATAGGCCTACAAGCGCCATCTAGTGGCCTTAAAAGCCCTGCATTATAAAAGAGGATTTAGGGTAGAAAAGTATAGTATAGTATAGTATAGTATAGTATAGTATAGTATAGTATAGTATAGTATAGTATAGTATAGTATAGTATAGTATTAGTATAAATCTAGTATAGCATAGTATAGATTCTATGCTATAGTACAGGGGTTTTCAACAGGTGGTCCGGGGACCACCAGTGGTCCTTGAGAGGGTTCCAGGTGGTCCCCAGGCTAAATGATGGAAAGTTGGTTAACCAGATGTAACTCTTGAGAGTGTGAAAATGAAACAAAATGGACCCGCCAAGGGTCCAATTTAATTAAGAAGTCTACACTGTTTTGTTTGCAGAATCCTGCCTGGAATTGTCAACAAAACCAAAAGCATTCTTTAGTTTTAGGTCTTTGGGGCCAGGTCCGTGACTCAAATGCTGAATAAATGGTGGTCCCTGGTATCAAAAAGGTTGAAAACCCCTGCTATAGTACACAGGTATTTAAAGGGCAAAGCAAAGAAGTCAAAACGTTAGCTATTGTAATATTGTAACATTGTAGCCTAATATACAACCTCAAAAAGTAACCTAAAATGTAACCCATCCGCTGATTCTAATGCATATACAGTGTTGTAGTGGGACTTTTAGAAGGGAGGGGACGCCTCTTAAGGGGAATTCCACCCATTTTCATTTTTTTTCTGAGAGTGTACAAATGTGAATGGACCCGCTTTATGGACCCGCTTTATACTAAAGCGGGTCCATTTGGTTCCAAGACAAAAAACATAGGCCTACTTTTGCCCCAAAAATATTTTAGATGTGAGAAGTGGGGGGACGCCATCTCCGCCGCATCCCCCCTCCACTACACTATACACGCCGCACCCCCCCCCACACACACTATATATATATATATATATATATATATATATATATATATATATATATATATATATATATATATATATATATATATATATATATATATTACACACTATACCTCATCAGAGTCAATTGACATCTTTCTCAAAGTGAAGAGTAAATTTCAGGTCACACCGTCACTTTCCATTTCAGTGAAGCCGTCAAACCTGGCAACACGGCAACTAGACGCAATGCAGCATTTCGACACTAGGTGTCGCCCTTGTTCATTTATACAAAATGTAAACATCAGTGAAATCCTGCCTATTGCACCTTTAAATAGATACTATTGATATTTAAATGAAAAATATGGGTGCCTTTGTTGTTGGTAATGGCGGTGTTTATGTCTGATGTAGAATAGTAATCAGTAGGTTGGTAATCAGTAGGTTGGGGGGGAGGCATAGTATCTACAGGTACATGTCGGTGGATACGAATTACATTTTTTATATTGACCCCATTTGGTCTGTCATTTTTTCTTGGTAGGCGTGTGGCTAAACCCACCACAGGAATGTTATTAGAACCAACATGCAAACACTTAATAGGTTCGTCTCTAGTTGCACGTTTACAAAATGCAGCGCAACTATCTGGCCACCCGGGGGCAGAAGCAGCCCAGCAATGTTGAGCAGCAGAGGATCGAAAGTCCGTCAGACCGGAAGAGACTGGTTCGCGCACGGACGTAAATACGTGTGGGACCGGAAGTCAGTTAGTGTGGCGCACAGTGCTAGCCACGGTGGCGGCGCTCAGAGTGTGCTGAATGTTAAAAGAAAAAGAGTTTCTCCCCAATACGCTTGGGTGCAAACCGTCCCGCGCGTAGAAGGCTGGACGCGCCCAGAACAGGTGGAAATTGTGTATGTAAACTACACCACAGGAGGAGCAGACTGCCTGAAGCCAGTAATGAAGGTCCAGCAGGCGTCTGAAGCGCTCCTCCCCCCTGCGCAACAGTGGAATAGGCCCAGAGATAAATAACTGTTTGCCAGAGCTAAGCAGAAGATCAAGAATGTTCTTAAAGTTATTTTTCGTGTCGATGGACTGCCGGTCATTCACTCCTACATGAAGAACCAGCTGACTGATGGATGGTGGAATCGACGCCAAAATAATAGGAAGTCTAGCCAGTATGAATTGTGTGTTTGCCCCTGGATAACAATAGGTCAGGGAATTGGGGACGTGTAGGTCACGGGCCATACTGTCTGAAATAATTAATACTGAGGGGGGGGTGGGGGAGATCGGGTGTGCTTTATGGCAGGTCGAACGCGACCAGACTGTGATACAGTGTTGGAGTGGACTGCAGCATCATTACGCGCACTATTACGCGCACCAGGCCGTGCGTAAAATCCGCGGCGGTCAGGGACTGGCTCCTCGCCCGATGGCAAGGGATCAACATCCCCAACATCAACAGCTGCACGGCGTACCTGGGTACGATGACTGTCCGTGCGTCCGCGGCGGTCAGGGACTGGCTCCTCGCCCGGTGGCAAGGGATCAACGCCCCCAACTTCATCAGCACGGTCACCAGGGCGCCTGTGGTGGTGAGAGGACCCAGCGTTGCCGTGAGGAGGTGAATAATTGCCGTCCGTCCGTGGCTCCTGGTTCCAGCTCTTCAGCCTTTTTGCCCTGGGGGGGGCCAGCCGATGTTCGTCCAGAAACCCCGCCAGTGGCGCAAAGCTGTTCCCCAGCACAAGGGGAGGAGAGGCAGCAGGTCCGCGGCGTTTTCTTCTGGAGTGGGTGACTGGCTTCCATCCATCCGCCTTGGTGTTGTCAGGGCGCTTCGGGATGGTTCCCGGCCCCCGCGGCGGTCCTGCTTCCTCCACGGGGGGACCCTTGGATAAGGGGTCCGCGGCCCACAGTTCCGACACACGGCCAGCTAGGCAGTCCGGGACAGAGTCAGGCACGGACTTCCCCAGCTTACCCGGAGTAGTGCGGGTACCGTCCGTAGCTGCAGTAACTTGCAGGGCATCGAGGTATTTTTCGTCCTCATGGATATCAAGTAGCAGCTGGATACGGACCTCCATCTCTTTTAATCTCCTCTCAAGCTGAAGGCATTTGCCACAATCCGGAGAAGGGGTGAGTGTTTCAATGACAGGATTAGCATCCACGCAAAGTTCAGTATTTCCCTTCATAACTGCTTGACAGTAGCGGAAGCAGCAACCGCCCGGCTTTTTAAAAATACAAGCGATTTAGGTATCCGATCGCTAAAATAACCAAAGGAATGTAAAAGCAACCACTTAAGGGCTGCTGAATTGAAGAGTGTGTGTTTAAAAATAAAGTATAAAATAGTAAAAATACGTTAAAAGACCAGGCGAAGTTGAGAGCTCTTCCAGGGAGTGTAGACGCTAGCGCATGCGCAGTTGTGAGACCAATCTATGAAAAGGGGGTCCGAGGGGGTGCCTGCTGGGATTGAGTGGAGGTGATTATCCAGGGGTTCGAACGGGCTGACGGGGGAGTTGATGCGGAAAAGGTAAATGGGGGTTAGGCAGTGCTGGGAGGATTTGCTTTGCTTCAGCATAAAGATGAGGGTATTGTGGTTGTGGATGGTGAGGTCCAAAAGGCAGGGATGGATCGAAGTTTAAGTTTGCGGCGGTGAATTCCAAACATCTGAGGAAACCAAGGAAAGCTAGGAGAAAAATGGATTGATCATTCTCTAGCGTAGCCAACGTATGGTGTGGATGCAGAAGTTAATGTCAGGGGTAGGCGCCGAGGAGGGAGACCCTTGAGTCTCCCTCCAGCTGCAGGCCCTTGAGATGGAGGGTGATTAGTTGGATGAAGGATGAGGAGTTCCGGTTACCAGTTTTGTGATGAAATTGATTCCGCATCGGTATGCTCTGATTGTAGTGGAGCGAGCAGAGAGTGAAGTGGCTATGGCTGATGAAAGTGTGTGATGGAAAGTGTGATGAGGTCTAGGGACGGAAGTGTCGCCGTAGTGTAGTCTGGGACTACTTCACAAAATCTGCAGCAACGGGGAACAAATCCTGTAACACTTGCCAAGAATGCCCCAGCACTGGTCCAGGACTAAAAAAAAAACACCAGAATACAACAAACCTTTGGAACCACCTTCAAAGCTGTTACAAGGAACTGTACATTGAAGCAAAAAATAAGGAAGAAAAGCAGAAACAGGCTGCTGCTGCGGTTGCAACTACAAGTACCTCTACTTCTCAGGCTAACATTGAGAGCGCTTTTGAAAAAGGAAGAAAGTGGGACAACTCGCATGACAAAACTAAACTATTTGACAAATTAATCATAGAGATGATGGTAACTGACAACCAACCGTTCTCCATGGTGTCTGATCATGGGTTTAGGCGACTTATGGCAAATGCTGAACCCAGGTACACACTGAAAAACAAAAAGTTTTATCGTACATCTATGCTTCCGTATGTCCATAAAAAGGTCCATGCTAAGGTTAAAGCCCTGATACAACCAGAGAATGCTGGTCACTCACTCGCCTTCACTACAGACTGCTGGTCCGGGGCAACAGAGTCACTGATGAGCCTAACATGCCACTTCATCGACCAGAGTTGGAGAAGAAAGCAGGTGTGTTTAAACACAAAGGTGATGGTAGGGTCCCACACACACCTTTATCTGAAAGAAACCTTCCTGGCCATGCTTGATTCCTGGGATATAGACCAAGACCGCGTTCTGCGAGTTCTGCGAGTTCTGCCCACCACCCTCCTCTGTTCCTAGTGAACGTGTCTTTAGTGAAATTAGTGACGTCTATGAGAAAAAAAAGGAACCGTCTCACTGGAGAACATGCAGAACAACTCTGCTTTCTGCATCACAACCTTGTGCTAATGAACTGGGAGTATTGAGCCCGAGGAGGCGCGCGCGCACACAGGTTCACAAAACGCCGTCACCATATAAACGAAAGGCACTTCTGATAAAATGTTTTATCGTCTTTACTCGCAAGCGTCTCTGTGTAAACGTGGCCTTAAAGTGTTCTTAAAGTATGCCTTTCCCAGAGCCTTCATCCTGTTCAGCTTTTTTGTAGCTACCTCTACCACTACCTCTACCACTACTTGTGCTGCTAGGAACCATTTATTTTATTTCAGTTTGAGAAAGGAAGAGAGGAGGAAAAAAGCACTTGCAACTGACCAAATGTGATTTTATTTTTTATTTTATTTTTTTTACCAAAATGCTGCTTGTTTTGTTTTTCAGTTTAAAAATGTTATGAGGATGCTGTATTAAATGCAGCCTGCACTGTAGTTCTCAATGTTGGTGTTTACAGTATATGCTGCTACTGTTTGCAATTGCACTACTACTGTTTGCACAAAAAAGGAGAGAAGTGCAATAAATTCTCCACTACGTTTAAAGGAACACGTGTGTTGAAATCTGTTATTGTTTCAAGAAATGCTAATAATCGTATCGGCCAATATCGGCTATCGGTCATTTTGATATTCCACTAATCGGTGATCGAAATAATCGCCCAAAAGCCTGATCGGTCGATCACTACTATCAACTGTGGTAATAAACCACTGCTGATAACCAAGGTGTGTGCCACACGTTGGCTTTCGATTAAACCTGCTGTGGCACGCATTTTGGACCAGTGGGATGAGCTCAAGTTGCATTTTAGCCAGTGTTGTTTTCGTCATGAGTGACGATAACGATAATAGGCAGGGCAAAAACCATAAAAACCTGATTAAAGGGTGTACCAAACTTTTCTCAGTTGTTCCTAACATGATTTTTAACGTAGAATCCAATTCTGCTTGATACATTTTTGTATCACGCATAGTTAATGAGATAATTAGCATAATCAATCAAATATGCAAATTATCTCATTAATTATGCGAATTACAAAGATGTACATTGCAGAAATGAATTCTACGGGACAAAATACATGAGGATCAACTGAGACAAGTTTGGTAAAGCCTTTTATGAATTTATTATAGATTTTTTCCAGTTATTTGCGCCCTTGTGTCAAGTAAATTGACATATGGGATAAAATAACAGGGAAAACCCTCTAACTATTCAATACTATTCTATTTACCAAACTTTTCTCATTTGATATTTATGTATTTTTTCCTGTAGAATCCATTTCTGCAATGTACATTTTTGTATTGTGCATAATTAATGAGATAATTACCATATTTGACACAGTGGTGGAAATACTGTAAGAGAAAAACCTAACAAATAATTGGGGAAATGGGTGTCAGAAACTGGTGGATAGAAGCAGGAGCAATCACAGAGGGATCAAGTGTACAAGCTGTAGAAGGCTGTCACTACTTCTGTGCAATTTGACTGCATAGACAGTAATTTGAGGCATTAAGATACTGAATCCTGACAATGGAAGATGACTTGTTTGGAGCAGAATTCAGACATTCACTGGAATTGAGACTAGAATACGAACGGCCTTCGGCCAGTCTCACTCTAGCGCCACGCCATCCAGGTGGCCGGTTTACTGTACTGTACGTACAGTATGGTGTGTATATAGTACAATATTCTACAGTAAAGTGTGCTACATTACACTACAGTGCAGTCTAGTACAATACAGCATGATACAGTACAGTAAGCCCTGATGCAGTACAGTACAGTACAGTATAGTAAGGTACAGTACAGTACAGTAGGGTACAGTACAGTAAGCCCTGATGCAGTACAGTACAGTACAGTACGGTACAGTACAGTAAGCCCTGATGCAGTACAGGGTACAGTACAGTACAGTAGGGTACAGTACAGTACGGTACAGTACAGTAAGGTACAGTACAGTACAGTGCAGTACAGTACAGTACAGTACAGTACAGTACAGTACAGTACAGTACAGTACAGTACAGTACAGTACAGTAGGGTACAGTACAGTAAGGTACAGTAGGGTACAGTACAGTAGGGTACAGTACAGTACAGTAGGGTACAGTACAGTAAGCCCTGATGCAGTACAGTACAGTACAGTACGGTACAGTACAGTAAGCCCTGATGCAGTACAGTAGGGTACAGTACAGTACAGTACAGTAAGGTACGGTACAGTACAGTACAGTAAGGTACAGTAGGGTACAGTACAGTACAGTACAGTACAGTAGGGTACAGTACAGTACAGTACAGTACAGTACAGTACAGTACAGTAGGGTCCAGTACGGTTCAGTACAGGAGTACAGTACTGTACAGTACAGTAAGGTGCAGTACAGTACAGTACTAATCCGTACTGTACTGTACTGCATAAGGCCTCACTGTACTGTACCCTACTGTACCATACTGTACTGTACCCTACTGTACTGTACTGTACCTTACTGTACTGTACTGCATCAGGGCTTACTGTACTGTATCATGCTGTATTGTACTAGACTGCACTGTAGTGTATGGTATATGGTGTATGGTAATTATCTCATTAATTATGCACAATACAAAAATGTATATTGCATAAATACATTCTAGGACAAAATACATAAATATCAACTGAGAAAAGTTTCGTAAAAAGCCTTTTATCGAATAGTTAGTGTTTTCCCTATTATTTTCTCCCACGTGTCAATTTACTTGACACATTGGCGCAAATAACTGGAAAAAAATCTATAATAAATTCATAAAAGGCTTTACCAAACTTTTCTCAGTTCATCCTTATGTATTTTGTCCCGTAGAATTCGTTTCTGCAAAGTACATTTTTGTAAGTTGCATAATTAATGAGATAATTTGCATATTTGTTAGGTTTTTCTCTTACAGTATTTCCACCACTATGTCAAATATGGTAATTATCTCATTAATTATGCACAATACAAAAATGTACATTGCAGAAATGGATTCTACAGGAAAAAATACATAAATATCAAATGAGAAAAGTTTGGTAAATGGAATAGTATTGAATAGTTAGAGGGTTTTCCCTGTTATTTTATCCCATAATGTCAATTTACTTGACACAAGGGCGCAAATAACTGGAAAAAATCTATAATAAATTCATAAATGGCTTTACCGAACTTTTCTCAGTTGATCCTTATGTATTTTGTCCCGTAGAATTCATTTCTGCAATGTACATCTTTGTAATTCGCATAATTAATGAGATAATTTGCATATTTGATTAATTATGCTAATTATCTCATTAACTATGCGTGATACAAAAATGTATCAAGCAGAATTGGATTCTACGTTAAAAATCATGTTAGGAACAACTGAGAAAAGTTTGGTACACCCTTTAATCAGGTTTTTATGGTTTTTGCCCTGCCTATAATGACTTCGTCACCGCCCTTTTTACACGTCTATAACGTGACGATGACGAACGAAAAGAAAATAATTGAGGACAAGACTAACGCTGACGAGATAAAACAGTGCTCAATGATGACTATAATATGACGAGACGTATATGTGTTATCACTGACGAGACGACACGAAAATGTTAGTGGATTGACTAAAAGTGATTAAATGCATGAACATGTTCCGCCAATAAATGATGCTCTCATTGCATGATTTCTCCTCCTCTCCTTGTTGATCACGCCCATCAGCTGCACACACAGGCACCGTGAGGCACGTACACACCCCCCACCCCCCACACACGCCTTATCAGTGTAAACTTTCAGACAAGTCAAACTAGTAAAAGAATGGCATAATGGCGGCGTCCACATCGCTGACACAAGGGCTTGGTGGTGGTCGGCGTAGAAGAGCCGACCTTTGGTCACATTTTAAATTCAATACAAAAGAAAACAAAACCGAGTGTGTGGTGCTGGTCCCGGGAGAAGACGCCGACAAACCCGCCGCCGTTTGTGGTTTTAAGTTGGGGGGCAAGAATACGACAAACCTCAAGCGACATCTGAAGAACAGGCACCCAGATTTATATGAAACGGTAAGTTGTTTGCAAACGGTACAACACTTCCCAAGTCCCAAAACGTTTTTATGCACAAACAATGCTGAGATCATGTTCCGAATAAAACGTTTAATAATGTTTGAGCGACTGCCGGAGTGGGAAAGATGTTACGTCCGCTCCTTAATGTTTCTCTCGATAAACTCCGCAGAAGTATATAGTGGGGTTTCGTCTCCATGTTAAATGTGGATGTCATTTACAACTCTTGTAAAAGTTTCACTTTCAGTCCTAATTTGTTGGTGAGGGTCTATAGAACCATTTTGGTTCGAGTGGCCCGCACACAAATTAAATATTTGGCCTGTAGGGGGCGTAACAAGGTGCCAACCCTACCAAAACATGTAAACTGTTGTAACTTTTGATCAAATTGTCCAATCTGTACATATGGGATATCTATGGATTCACAATCAGGAGTAGCATTTGCTACCTAAACCTAATTACACATAAAATATATTTTTCATCCATTATTGGTGTATATCGACAAAAATAGCAAGCAAAACAAGCTAAAATTAGCTAAAACCGAAGTGAGTTTCCATCTCCATGTTAAATTTAGTTGTCGTTTACAACTTTAAAAGTTTAACTTTCAATACTAAATTCTAGGTGAGGTAACCATTTTGGTTAGAGTGGCCAGCATGCAGATAAAGATTATTGGGGGGGGCTTCCAAAATATGATATAAGACTGTCGTAACTTATCCAATCTGAACATATGACATATTCACATTCAGAAGTAGTATTTAGTCATTTTTTAGACCATATTACCCCAGCCCCCTCCCCACCCCCTTGTGTGTATCCACAAGAATAGCACGTAGTCCAGCCTCTATGTGCAGTATTTTGATGATAACAGCATGAATTTTGGAACACAGTTGGAGCATGTCATTAGGAGCATTGTTGGCTATGGCACCATCACAGATTTGTCCCTTGGTAATCCTGACAGCTATTTTCTAAAATATTAATTCTAGTAAATAGTTCCACATTGTCAATGATGAGGAATTCATTGGTACTATTTACATTTGTCCTGTGACCATGGTAGATATTTCTCATAATGGCCACCACCTGCTGATATTTTAACAGTAATTAAAATTCTCTGATCCTGATTCTGGTAACTAATCCTACGTTTTCAAGGACGAGGTCTAAAGGATGACGTGGGGTGAGGGCTTCCAGCCAGAGTTTCTCCTCACTTCTTATGGCCTCAGTGTTCTGGGGCTATGTCAGCTATGTCAATGCCATTGTCTTTGCTGAAGGTTTCTTTCCAAGTCTCTAGCTCAGCCCTGCAAGGTCCAACCCAGACTTGTGCAGATGGCTGCTGGCTCATCTGGAGGCCCCGGTTTGTGTGATTAGGTGGGGTTGACTGCCGCAATCAGGATTAGGGGCTTGACCCTTTCAAACTGTGGCAGTCTAGCCAAGTGTCTGCATTTGTTTTGGAGGCTATATACAGGAGACAGTTTCTCACCAGCACCAGGTATCATGAGGTGAAGGCTCCTTCAATTGACATTGTTGTTGAGTCTTCATGGGGAGAAGCATTATGCATTCCGAACCATCTTCAAGAAGGACATGAGAGTCGAAAAGAATGGTCACCATGGTGCAATATAACTACTTTGAGTATGACTATTTTCCTGTCAACTAGCTTGTGTGTGAAGGTACAGCACTTCAGCAGGGGTTTTCACCAGACAGCTTTTACTGTATGGATCTGGATGGGATCTGGCTAGAAGTACACAGACTGGTGTTGGATCTGGGTGGGGATCTGGCTAGAATTACACAGACTGGTGTTGGATCTGGATGGGGATCTGGCTAGAAGTACACAGAATGGTGTTGCATCTTGGTGGGGATCTGGTTAGAAGTACACAGACTGGTGTTGGATCTGGGTGGGGATCTGGCTAGAAGTACACAGACTGGTGTTGGATCTGAATGGGGATCTGGCTAGAAGTACACAGACTGGTGTTTGATCTGGATGGGGATCTGGCTAGAAGTACACAGACTGGTGTTGGATCTGGATGGGGATCTGGCTAGAAGTACACAGACTGGTGTTGGATCTGGGTGGGGATCTGGCTAGAAGTATACAGACTGGTGTTGGATCTGGGTGGGGATCTGGCTAGAAGTACACAGACTGGTGTTGGATCTGGATGGGGATCTGGCTAGAAGTATACAGACTGGTGTTGGATCTGGGTGGGGATCTGGCTAGAAGTACACTGGTGTTGGATCTGGATGGGGATCTGGTTAGAAGTACACAGACTGGTGTTCTGACCTCACTGGGTACTGGTCAATTGGGTAGAGCTGGTTTGAGTTGGAGTGAGTACTAAGAATATGTCAGCTGATTTCATGGGCTCACTTGATTTTCACATATAGGGTAGAAGACATGGATTTACTGCCTACATCAATACATCAATATTACACATTTTGATGATTTGACTATTCTAGCCAAGTGTCTGCATTTGTTTTGGAGGCTATATACAGGAGACAGTTTCTCACCAGCACCAGGTATCATGAGGTGAAGGCTCCTTCAATTGACATTGTTGTTGAGTCTTCATGGGGAGAAGCATTATGCATTCCGAACCATCTTCAAGAAGGACATGAGAGTCGAAAAGAATGGTCACCATGGTGCAATATAACTACTTTGAGTATGACTATTTTCCTGTCAACTAGCTTGTGTGTGAAGGTACAGCACTTCAGCAGGGGTTTTCACCAGACAGCTTTTACTGTATGGATCTGGATGGGATCTGGCTAGAAGTACACAGACTGGTGTTGGATCTGGGTGGGGATCTGGCTAGAATTACACAGACTGGTGTTGGATCTGGATGGGGATCTGGCTAGAAGTACACAGAATGGTGTTGCATCTTGGTGGGGATCTGGTTAGAAGTACACAGACTGGTGTTGGATCTGGGTGGGGATCTGGCTAGAAGTACACAGAATGGTGTTGGATCTGAATGGGGATCTGGTTAGAAGTACACAGACTGGTGTTGGATCTGGGTGGGGATCTGGCTAGAAGTACACAGACTGGTGTTGGATCTGGATGGGGATCTGGCTAGAAGTACACAGACTGGTGTTGGATCTGGGTGGGGATCTGGCTAGAAGTACACAGACTGGTGTTGGATCTGGATGGGGATCTGGTTAGAAGTACACAGACTGGTGTTCTGACCTCACTGGGTACTGGTCAATCGGGTAGAGCTGGTTTGAGTTGGAGTGAGTACTAAGAATATGTCAGCTGATTTCATGGGCTCACTTGATTTTCACATATAGGGTAGAAGACATGGATTTACTGCCTACATCAATACATCAATATTACACATTTTGATGATTTGACTATTATCTAGCATTTTATAAAAAATCATAATCATAATCCTCCGTTTTGTCATCAGAATCAAGAT
>CM076966.1:12192769-12202769 GCA_039105355.1 Benthosema pterotum
TGCTTGGTGTACTTGCTCATGGAGTTCTCCATGGGGTTACACATACCCAAATATGGAGTGTGTGACGCACGCACGCGCGCGCACACACACGCGTGCGCATGCACACACAGAGTCTGGGTCCTCTCTGAGGTCACCTGATGGGCCACGACTGATTATTCATGCATGCAGCAACACACGCACACACATATACACACACGCAAGCACACATGCACACTCACGCATACACATACCCAAATATGGAGTGTGTGGCGCGCGCGCGCACGCACGCACGCACACACACAGTCCGGGTCCTCTCTGAGGTCACCTGATGGGCCACGACTGGTTATTCATGCATGCAGCAACACACGCACACACATATACACACGCACACACATATACAGACACACGCAAGCACACATGCACACTCACGCACACACACATTGGCAAGTCAGTTGGCAAAACATCCTCTCTCCTGTATCATCTATTTCCTGCCATAACTCCTCAATGCTATGTCATAGAGACATATGGGTGGCATCATTGGACTTGGGTAATGAGTCCCTGACGTTGATTGGTGTAACTTATTCCCGCCCCCTATTCTGATTGGTCGATACTATTTCCTGCCATAACTCCTCAATGCTATGTCATAGAGACATATGGGTGGCATCATTGGACTCGGGTAATGAGTCCCTGACGTTGATTGGTGTAACTTTGCCCCGCCCCCTATTCTGATTGGTCGATACTATTTCCTGCCATAACTCCTCAATGCTATGGCATAGAGACATATGGGTGACATCATTGGACTCGGGTAATGAGTCCCTGACGTTGATTGGTGTAACTTAGCCCCGCCCCCTATTCTGATTGGTCGATACTATTTAGGGTTTGCTACTACGTTAGCATAGCATGTTAGCATGCCAACTCCCGCGAAAGTTTGCACACACTTGGCGAGTGGCAGGCACACAGTAAAATTTCTTAGAAATTTTGTTTCTAGTTTATTCTGTGTGCCTGCCAGTATGGCAGAAGCACACAGGTTGTGATTCGTCAACTTAATCCATAATCATCAGACATCTATCTATCCGGAATTTCGACCGCTATGGCCGGCCGCACGGTTTGCACAACCCCCGCAATATATACATCAAAACGTGCGGCTCGGCCGGGAAAGATGTGCTTGTGCTTTTCTTTCCGATACGCGTTACCGTGCCAACGTAATTCGCAATAAACGACGCAAAAAATCCCCATTCGAAATGAATGGGGGCACACCGAAAACATCAGAAAAAGAAGTGCTTATTTGGAGCCACATTACTCTGGCACACTGTGGCGTAGAAACACGATTTTAACTTTAAACAGCAGACGCGGCTCTCGACTTCGTCACGGTTCAGGCGGTATTCGAATATGTTGCACGGTTTGTCCGCTATCGCAGTTCAAAGTGTGCATGGTTCGAGAATTTAGCGGAGCTTAGAGGCTCGCACGACCAGTGAGCGAGTGAAACAGCGTGCGAGATGCAGTGTCTCGAGGTTCGGGTCATGACCGAACAAATCGTCCTCACGGCCACAATATTCGCTTTACATGCGTGGTTTTCGGACATTTTGTAGACAAACTTCTCGCCTTTCACCCAATGTGACCATCAAAGCCCAGTCAGGTACAGAACCGGTGCTACGGGCCTCAGAGCGAGATGACGTGACCTCCCGTCCCCATATTAATTACATTGTAATGTGCTGCATTTTGGCGTTTGACGTTTGTTTTCAAACGCGAATTCTTAAATCGCTCTCACGACCACGTCTTTTATCGTACCAATACCACGATCGCACACAACATAGCTTGCGAAGTCGTAGCGCCCACATCGAAAAAAGTAAACGCTTACGAGTTTTAATTTTTGCGTGAGAGGCCTTTGTTCCAAGAGAGTGCTACCCATTGTCCATTAGTTTAAACTAATGGACAATAGTATCTGTACTGACACACTGAACACAGGTGTAACAGATTAGGCCCTAATTAGATGGCTGCCACTAGCCACACGCGCGCAGAGACACGCACACACATGCTATCCTCTCCAGTCTATGCTTTGCTGCATAATGTACTTGCTCATGGAGTTCTCCATGGGGTTACATATGCCCAAATATGGAGTGTGTGACGCACACACACACACACACACACACACACACACACGCATGCACACTCACACTCACACACAACCACACACACACGCGCGCGCGCACACACACATGCGCGCGCATACACACACACACGCACGCACGCGCGCACACACACATGCATGCGCATACACGCATGCGCATGCACACGCACACACACACACACGCGCACGCGCACACACACGCACGCACGCGCGCGCACACACACACACACACACACACACACGCATGCGCACGCACACACACACACACACACACACACACACACACACACAACCACACGCACGCGCACGCACGCGCGCGCACACACACACACACACACACACGCATGCGCATACACGCATGCGCATGCACACGCACACACACACACACAACCACACACACACGCGCCCGCGCATACACACACGCACGCACGCGCGCGTGCACACACGCACGCGCGCGTGCACACACGCACGGACGCACACGCACGCGCGCGTGCACACACACACACACGCATGCGCATACACGCATGGGCATGCACACACACACACACACACACACACACACACACACACACACACACACACACACACACACACACACACACACACACAACCACGCGCACGCACGCACACGCACGCGCGCGCGTGCACACACACACACACACACACACACAACCACACGCACGCACGCGCACGCACGCGCGCGCACACACACACACACACACAACCACACGCACGCACGCGCACGCACGCGCGCACACACACACACACACACACACACACACACACGCGCGCGCATACACACACACGCATGCGCGCGCGCACGCACACACACATACACACACACACACACACGCATGCATGCGCATACACGCATGCGCATGCACAGCACACACACACACACACACACACAACCACACACACACACGCGCGCGCACACACACACGCACGCACGCACACGCGCATACGCATGCACACACATAGTCCGGTTCCTCTCTGAGGTCACCTGATGGGCCACGACTGGTTATTCATGCATGCAGCAACACACGCACACACATGCACACTCACACACACACACATTGGCAAATCTCGGGAAATGAGTCCCTGACGTTGATTGCTGTAACTTAGCTCCGCCCCCTATTCTGATTGGTCGATACTATTTCCTGCCATAACTCCTCAATGCTATGTCATAGAGACATATGGGTGGCATCATTGGACTCGGGTAATGAGTCCCTGACGTTGATTGGTGTAACTTAGCCCCGCCCCTATTCTGATTGGTCGATACTATTTAGGGTTTGCTACTACGTTAGCATAGCATGTTAGCATGCCAACTCCCGCGAAAGTTTGCACACACTTGGCGAGTGGCAGGCACACAGTAAAATTTCTTAGAAATTTTGTTTCTAGTTTATTTATTTTTATACCAAAAATGCTGCTTGTTTTGTTTTTCAGTTTAAAAATGTTATGAGGATGCTGTATTAAATGCAGCCTGCACTGTAGTTCTCAATGTTGGTGTTTATATGCTGCTACTGTTTGCAATTGCACTACTACTGTTTGCACAAAAAAGGAGAGAAGTGCAATAAATTCTCCACTACGTTTAAAGGAACACGTGTGTTGAAATCTGTTATTGTTTCAAGAAATGCTAATAATCGTATCGGCCAATACCGGCTATCGGTCATTTTGATATTCCACTAATCGGTGATCGAAATAAACGCCCAAAAGCCTGATCGGTCGATCACTACTATCAACTGTGGTAATAAACCACTGCTGACACATGTTGGCTTTCGATTGAACCTGCTGTGGCACGCATTTTGGACCAGTGGGATGAGCTCAAGTTGCATTTTAGCATCACCAAAGCAACTGAGCACTGCTACATGGCTGAGGTTCTGTACAATATGTACAATGACCCACAGAATGTCCTCTACCTGACCTTTCTCAAGTTGGTGTTGGGGGAGGTACAGATGGCCATTAAGGCATTTGAGGGGGAAAAAGCAGACCCAGTCAAGCTGCTTGATTGCTTGATTAACTTGATCAAATCTGTGAGCAGCAGGGCATTAAATCCCTTGGCCAAGGTTGATGTCCTCAAGGAACCCATAGATGGGTTCAACAGCCCCAAACCATATCTTGGGTACCTTTTTGAAGCAAAGGCAAATGAGGTCTGCTTGCCAGAAGAAGTGCTAGTCAACAACAGGAGTAGATGTGTGTCATTCATCATCGCTCTGACCAAACAGCTTAGGGAGAGATTGCCAGAGAATATGAAAACACTTCAGGGCATGTCTTCAGTGTCGCTGGGGCTCTCCAGCCCATGAAGAGTTTTGAAGAAATCTTGAATATTTCCAAGCTCCTTGGGTACTCTGCAAATGATATTGACAAGATCACGCAGCAATGGCGAAATATCCACCTTTCCAAGTGGAATGAACTGGAGGACACCGTGGCCTTTTGGGGAGAGGTGTATCAGTTCAGAGATGCAGCTGGCATCAACCCATTTATTGAGCTTGCCATGGTTGCAATGGCTGTTTTGTCTTTGCCACACTCAAATGCTGAAATTGAGAGGGTTTTCAGCCAGATGAGTGTGGTAAAAACAAAACTGAGGAATCAGATGTCATTGCAGACCCTAAACTCCATCCTGTACATCAAATATGGTCTGAAGTTGTCTGGAGAAGCTTGCTTTCAGCACAAGTTGCCTGACACCATTTTCCAGAGGTTTGAACATCAGCAGCCTACTCTTTCAAATCAGCTCCTCGCACAGCCACAGCACCATCAGAGGAATCAGCAACATCTGCTGAAACATCTGCTGAAGCTGACCAAAATGATGATATAGTGGACTTGCTATATGCCAGTGATGATGACATTGACCTGGACGATATGTGAACCTGTGTTACACAAACACAGCATCCAAGCTGTGTAGTTGCGATTAAAAGAATTACACCCATGTTGATTGTGAAGTGAAATTATCCATCCATCTATCTATCTTGTTGGGACAAACAGTTAAATTCTCCTTTATTGGCAATGCCATTTAATGTTTGTGTTGGCATAAAATGCTGTTTTGTTGGGATGATGCAAATTCTTTTTTTTTATTCTTTGTAAAAGGCAAATGTAGGCCTATCAGGTGTTATGACAGAAAATCTGCATATATATAAAAACAAAAAACAAAAAAAAGAATATAAAATAAAAACAAAAAATATATATAAAAAAATGAAATAAAATAAAATAACAAAAAACCAACAAAAAATAATCCTCTCCTACGACCACCACCTTGGTCGAGAGGTTTGTGCACCCCAGTATATTGCAATCATGTTACTAATATGTATGTCAATCATGTTGCTATTTTGTACTCACACTTAATTCATGTTTTATTGTATGGTGTTGGAACAACAGATGTTCAGGAGGCGAAGAAACACACATTGACCCTACCCCTCACGCCTTTCTCCGCCCCCACACCAATTTACCTGACTATTTATACCTGCCCAATACCACCCAGAAACCTTCGCGGTTAGCCTGCCACGCAGCACTGCACACAAGCCACAGATCTACAGGCTTTCATATCCCACCTCCACCCCTTTCACCTCCACGGTGCATTCCTCTCCCTGCTCCCTCTAGTACTACATCTCTCATTCCCTTCATAAGGCAAACAAAAACAATCTCTCCTCTCTCCCATATCCCAGGTTCCTGCTGGGGGGGGGGGGGGGGGGTCAACGTCCACGCGCACCGCAAGACGATCGCCAGACAACCCCCTCCCCAAAGTCCCAGGGTCAGCCTCCGTTGACTCCGGAACCTCTACAGCCTGGCCGACGCCTCCCGTGCTCAATTCCATCCATCCATCCATCCATCCATCCATCCATCCATCCATCCATCCATCCATCCATCCATCCATCCATCCATCCATCTATTCTATCCTAATTGTCAATAAACCACTTAACCTTCCCAATGGTGTGTTTCTTCCGACTAGTGAATAGGAGACTGTATTTGGGTGGAGGCCTCGTATAAGCCCTAGGGCTTCCTGCCTCCTCCTAGCACTGTTTCCTTTTATATATACTGTCTGTGATATATTTATACTGCTCTCTTTTTATATGTGCTAAAATAAATAAATACAAATACAAATACATCTAGCTCCTTCTGTTATTTGGGAGTTGGCAACACTGATAATGTGAAATCCACATGCAACCTTTTGGCGAACCTGGAACCATTCCATCTCCTCCATCTCCCCGAGACTATTTAGTAGGCAGCCTGCAGCTGCAAAAAAAAGAGAGAGAGAAAAAAAAACGGGGCCTATGATGAAGAGAGGATTGCAAGCGTGCGCGCGCACACACACCACCGCTATGTGTGAAATCAAATAACCCAATCATTTATTCACCTTCACACAACACAAACGAAATAATTGAGAGTTCTAATAAGAAACTAAACCACAGAGGCTTTGTTACATATCCGCAGCAAATGAGCAGCCATAAAATACAACATTCTCAGTGCACAAGAGCCCAAACACACACACACACACACACACACACACACACACACACACACACACACACACACACACACACACACACACACACACACACACACACACACGACATGGCTACATTGTCTCCATCCCTGCCGGAGGAGGAGGAGGCGACAGTCACACAGTTATAAAGTAACACGAGAAGCGCCACAATGTTGCAAACAAGCCCAACATCCGCACAACACCACCACCACCACCACCACCGTGTACGACTGGAGTGCTTCTTTGTTTCGCATCACTTGGCGGATTTGAAACATTATAACGACGTGCCGTTACGTTTCACAGCATCAGAAGACCCTGTGTGTGTGTGTGTGTGTGTGTGTGTGTGTGTGTGTGTGTGTGTGTGTGTGTGTGTGTGTGTGTGTGTGTGTGTGTGTGTGTGTGTGTGTGTGTGTGTGTGTGTGTGTGTGTGTGTGTGTGTGGTGCCATTGTTTGGTTGTTTTCCTTCTACACTGGGGGGTTTTCTAGTCACACACACACACACACACACACACACACGCACACACGCACACACGCACACACGCACACACACACACACACACACACACACACACACACACACACACACACACACACACACACACACACACCATGAATAACAACAACCAGATAGAGGCTGCAACAACCAGTGACTAACCACCCTAGCTGGGTCGTATACATCACCATTTACTTAATATATACTGTAAAGATTCCTTACCATGGCTGCCAGTGTCTGGGTCTGCAGATTGCATCAAAAGAAAGTAATTCCTTAGTCTGTAAATCCACAACCACGTCTGTTTCTCTTCCAGTCATTTTTGTTCGTGAGTTATATCTCTTAATTTAGCCAGATAATTCAACCCATAGTCATCCACATCTGTAGGCTACATCATGAGAACTTAGTCGAGCAGAAACTTTGAAACAGTTGGGTCATTATTTCCCCAAGCTACCCTGGGATATGCTACAAGATTTTAACTTCATCTAACGCCAGTTAGCAGGTGAACCGGAAACGGTGGGCTTTTTATTATGGATCCCACCCGATTATCTGGCACAGAGGGTTTCTGAACCAATCAGAGCATGCATCCCTTCAGGCAATGGGATGGCATAGTGCAGGGGTCGCACGAGAAGTCGGCCCGCCGCGAAGTCGGCCCGAATCGTGTGGAGAGGTCGGGCCGCGGCTGTGGAGAGGTCGGGCCGCGGCTGTGGAGAGGTCGGGCCGGGGGAGTGGAGAGGTCGGGCCGGGGGAGTGGAGAGGTCGGGCCGGGGGAGTGGAGAGGTCGGGCCGGGGGAGTGGAGAGGTCGGGCCGCGGCTGTGGAGAGGTCGGGCCGGGGGAGTGGAGAGGTCGGGCCGCGGCTGTGGAGAGGTCGGGCCGGGGGAGTGGAGAGGTCGGCCCATGTCTGTGGAATAGTTAGTTACTTAGTGAGCTAGTGTCAGCTGTTTTAGGCCCTTGTATATCATTATCCTTATTATTGTGCACTTTTAAGGCTACAACAGAATGTAGAAGATTAATTGTCATGTTGATCTAGTGAATTGACTGCTTTGTTTCCCTGGTCCAGCAAAAGTGATGTGATTGACTGATAATTGCTGAGGGTATGTTCACACTTGGACCCGAGGTGAAATTGCTTGCTAATGGCTTCAATAACTTTAAAGTAAAATTAACTCCAGACAACTCTGACATGATCAACTCTATGAAATAACTCCAACACTGAAGCCAATTTAACTCTAAAGGTGTTGAAATACACTTTGGGAGTTGAAATCAACTCTGAAATATGTAACCCTGAAATTTTAACTCTCCAATTTTTGCTGTGTACTGTTTCCCACAATTGGGAAATGAAAATTACGTAATTCAGATGTTTAAGTATAATGTAACATTATACTTGGGAGCTCAAAGTGTATAAAAGTGATTATTACATTATTCTTGTCTAAAGTTCCGTTTCCTTTCCTCAACCCTAGTCCTGCTGCAGTTTGGAAGAACACATCCACAATGTTTCAAACTGTTTTAAATATGTGTTATTGTCTTATTACTTTAACTCTGGTAAAGAGTGAAATATGTATTTATTCAACTCTGGGAGTTCAGGCATGTGTCAACCTGTTAGCCATTGCTATAGTCAAAACAAACATTTTGTATCCTTTTAGCCACATTACTGCAATCTGAAGCATAGATTTACATGAATTACTTCAATAACTTTAAAGTACTCTGGCAAAGAGTGAAATATGTATTTATTCAACTCTGGTAAAGATAAAACATTTAATTATTCAACTCTAGTTGAGAGTAAACCAGTATTATTGAACATGCATATGTCTTGATAATGGTTGATATGCAGTGATAATGGTGCCTATACATGTCTATTGTCATGACTTGATAATGGTTGATATGCAGTGATAATGGTGCCTATATACATGTCTATTGTCACAACAGCAAGACATATCAAGCATAAAAGACTTGATGATGGTTGGTATATGGCCTGATAATGGTTGATATGCAGTGATAATGGTGCCTATGCATGTCTATGATATGCAGTGATAAAGGTGCCTATGCATGTCTAATGGGCCGACTTCTCCACACCCCCTGGCCGACTTCTCCACACCACCTAGCCGACTTCTCCACACCACCTAGCCGACTTCTCCACACCACCTAGCCGACTTCTCCACACCACCTAGCCGAGATCTCCGCAGTTTTGCTCGGTCCGAGTTCGCGGCGGCCCGAGATCTCCTGTCCCCGTGTAGGTGTCGGCAACCCAAGATGTTGAAAGAGCCATTTTCGACCCAAATGGACCAAATGGACCCTGGCGGGTCCATTTGGTTCCATTTGCACACTCTCAGAAAAAAAGGTCCTCAAAGAAAAATCATTAACATGGTGAAACACAACCTTTCCTCAGAAATGGAGTTTCTAAAAAATAAAAATAAAGGAGTTTTACAGAACTCCATTTCTAGTCCACACAACATCTCTAAGGTATATTAAAGGTAGGGGAAGTGATTTCACTTTTGTCAGATATCACCCCCCCAAAAAAATCTATTAAAATGCTCTATTATAATGTGCAGACCATATATGGAGTTTCCCCTCCCCCACGTTAGGAGAGGAGCTAATAAAAGTTCCCCAGGTGGAGGGTGAATTCTCCTCCAATCAGGATCGAGCAGCAGGTTCACATAGTGTAGCTACTCTTGGGCGCCCCTAGTGCACCAGGCTGGTACTACACCATGAATTTCAAATCACTTACCCTACCTTTAATGACATAGTAAACTGAGTAAACCTTTGAGAATGGGTGGTTCAGATTGAAAGCTCCACCTCTGATAACTGCTGGGCTTTTTTGACATGGCCAAGTGCTACTTTAACTGGCAACTGTCAGACAGCGCAACGCGTTTTGGGTGACTGAAATGTTTATATTATTTTGGTGCGGATCACCCCAGTGTGTGTATGTAA
>CM076966.1:12210269-12347769 GCA_039105355.1 Benthosema pterotum
TCCTTCAGTTGGGAAAAGGAGCATATTTCAAGTATACATATCCAGTCTATGATATGGATATATGGCTGATGTCTCCCAATGCTCAGTCGGAGCTAAAGTTTACCCTATGTGGACCAATCATTAGGATGATTTGCCTTGTGGTCGAGGCTTGTCGTTCATCCCTGGAAATGACTATGCCCACCATTTCAATTTGTGTGGCATAGGGACATCTTATTCATATTATATGGTCCTAACTCTCCCACTGCATTAGTAATTCTCACGGCTTCTGGATGGTACTGTAGTTTGTACTTATAGGGGCACTAGTCTCAACGCTACTATCTATATCATGTTGCTAAGGTGACATTTTATTCTGGATTTGTTCATTGAATCTGTTTCAGAAGAAGGCGTCGTCCTAATTTGACTCATAATTATACTGCAGATCTAGGTGTTTTCATGACGATCAGCACGACATACCGTATTTATGTGTTTTACTATAGGGTGTTTGTTCCGGGGGCTAAGCTTCATTTCATTGTAATCATAAGATCTGAATCAAGTTCATACATTTCTGGGGGTTGGGTAAATTAATTAATCTAGAAGTTAACTATTCAGTCAGGGCATTCTGGAAGGAGATCACATGGTCTAGTTTTTCGGGGGTCAAACTGTTGTTGTGGTGTTGCTTCAGTGGGGTGCATTTTTATGGCGCAGTGGATGACATTATGCATTGGCGTGGTGTTCGGTGTCTTGGCTCAGTGGGAGGGAGTGGATTCCTAGGTGCCTCATCAACTTGTATTCTCTTCAGATTGGCATTTTGAAGATCTCACTGCTTGAATTCTTACTGTTTCTGTTTCTGTTTCATGATCGAGATTCTGCCCTCTATGGTGATCCAGCGTGGTTGTCCTTCTGCCCATCACGGTTATTGCAAGCTCTTCTCGTAGCCCTCCATGGTGGTTCAGCGTGGATTCCTGTGGTCACTGCAAAGCCCTCTCCTGCTGCGGGACTTCGTCTGATCTCGGTCCCGCATCATTGCTGACCATGCTCAAGCGCACCTTGGTGGTTCACTTGGATCTACTTCTGAAGCCAGAGGCAGGTTATCCATTAATCCAACTGTTTCTGCATCAATCTTTATCTGGTCAAGTCTACTGAGTCATGGTGTGTCACTGATTGGAACTGTGCAATCACACGAGTGATATCTTATCACTTCAACATTCAACATTGTCTTAATATCTCAACGACACAATCCCTCGAGCTCAGTGTCCTCTCCTACACTCATACTTTACTCCTAAATTCCATTGTTTGATTATAAGGGTCCTGGTGGCTCGTTCGATTGAACCTTATTTTGCCCAAATGTCATTACCCCCCACCCTCTCCCGGTGTAACCGTGATTACGCCATATTCATTCACACTCAAATCTTGAGTAGGCTTAAAGATCTACGTTTAATCTTCTCTCATCAGGCCAGGGGGACTAGGCAGTTTAATTGTCCATGGGGTAGGAAGTGGAGGGTCAACCTCTTGTAGATCACATTGTCATATTCCGGGTGTCAAGGCTGCTTAAACATGCCTCGTCGGTTGTTCTGAACATTCTATTGGGATATCTTATTCATTGTAAGATCTGATGCCGCATTCTCTCCTGTCTCTCCTATGTCCCATGTCCTGCACGACGGTGTCACTCTGGCGGAACGGATCCCTCATAACAAGCCATATTCAAGTTCTGCTGCCAGGCGACGAGCCAGTCCTCACTTGGATCGGTGCGGCAACTTCAGCGGGGTCCCGTGTCCAGGGATCTACACTGAAGCCGTGTTGGATATCTGCTGCTGGAGTTGTATCCGCTAAATGCGGATGTGAGTCTTCGGATAAAGCTTGTGCATTTCTGTTAACTTGTATCTTGTATTCAGTAGCGGTTGCACATCATCAGCGATGTGCATTATAATTTGTGGTGGTATATTTCATTCTCAGACGATTTGGTGTACCATGGTGGTTTGACTCCTCGGTTTACTAGACTCCTGGTTAGTTCACCCTTGGAGGGAGGGGGGACTGTCGTTCATGTGCCCCGGTCAAAAGCTTCATGATGATATGGCGGTTAGTTCGGTCCCACTAAATAGGATATTCCTTCTATGGCGCAGGGGAGGGAATTACACATGGCTAGCTCAATCAGTTAGTATATTTCGTTCATATCAGGATCTGACTGCTCCGGTTCCAGTGGCTCCTTAACTTCCTTATGATCGGAATTCATTCACATAATTAATTCACATTTTATAGTATATTTCCGTTGCATCAGCCCTCTTAATTGCTTCCAGGCGTCTTTCATTGGTACTGCGGCACAGATTCGGTCTTGGACGCGAGGGCCAGGTTGCATTAATGGCATGTTTCGGAAATGCTCACATAAGCTAAATCCATGTAGGATATTTTATTTAAATCAAGGTTACGTGGGCCGTGCCTTCCTCATCAACCAGTGATGGGGGTCGCATTTTGCGCGCGCTAAATGCGGGGATTTAAATCAAATTGCATCATGCGGTGCATTCAACTGACTAACACTCCACTCTCATATAGTCGCACCCGTTGCATGGCTCCAGGTTGCTCACTGCTGTGAGCGTGTGTTGGGGGGTCGTTGATATCAGAGCTGCACCGCAGGTGTGCAGGTAATCGGAGATATCAAATGCGATATCAGACCTATGACTCTGTGCATAGATCGTCTGATATCGCATGTGCGGAGCCATGCCGCCATACAATCATGCAAAAGCTTGCAGCAATGGTCTATGGTCATCTGATTCTTGCAGGAGCGCGGGTTGGGGGGATTGGTGTTGGCGTGCCCGGCACGTCTAGTTGGTATGGCGGCTAGTTCATCTCACTAAATAGGATATTCCTTCCATGTCAAGTCACTACCTGGAAACCAGTGACTTGCATGTGGAAGGAATTACACATAGTTAGTCCACTAGTATAGTATATTTCAATTTATAGGATATTTCTGTTGCATGCCACAGGTTCATCCATTCGTCGCGGCTGTGCAGAATATCGGCAATGGATGAGAAGGTCCCGGTTGCTCCAAGTGGTTTGTAATGGAAATTCACATGGTTAATTTCATGTAGAATGTTTTGTTTAAATCAAGGTTACGTGGTCGTGCCTTCCCCGTCATTATGATGGGGTTCCTCGATTTAAATGAAATTGCACCATGCCGCTGCGGTGCTTTCACTGACTATCATTCCATTCCCATATAGCTAAGTTAGTTGTGGCTCCTGGTTGCTCACTGCCGTGAGCGTGTGTTGGGGGGTTGTTGATATCAGAGCTGTACCTCAGGTGTGCAGGTAATCGGAGATATCAAATGTGATATCAGACCTATGACTCAGTTCATAGATCGTCTGATATCACATGAGCAAGAGCCATGCCGCCATACAAACATGCAAAAGCTTTGCAATAAATGGTCTATGGTCAATCTTATTCTGAGCCGAAGTGCGTCAATGAAATCCAGCGAAGCGTTAGTTCATTGAGGCCGGAGGGCAGAAGGTTTATTTAATTCCCCTTATTTTCAATCAGTAATTCATTCTGTTCCTTTAAATCTGCAGTCTCTCCATGTCAACTCCCCTCACTCTCTTTGGCTGTCACCATGTCAACTCCCCTCACCGTCATTGGCTGTCAGCTAGTCAGTCACACCCACATTCAATCATGTGCTCTATATAAGCAGTCTCTTCTCTCTCCCTCTCCTCTCTGTCTCTTCCTGCTAAGCTGACTCTGTCCTGTTGATCAGATATGTGTTCAAATTTCCTCCACCTCCCCGGCCTCCTCCCTGTGGCACCAGTTCCGAGTACATGAGTCTCTGATTAATCATGATTTAAGGTTGTAACTATTGTGGTATCTAGTTCTGTTATGGTATCCGTGTTTACTGTGGACTATGATTTTTTTTTTTCCTCTGTATCCATGTAATTCGTGCATCTTGGATAATGTTGTAATGTCTCATGTCAGTCTGCACTGGATATGATGCTCATGTGTTAATGTCTTGTATTTTACTGTACCTTGGCTCTGCTCAGGGGGGGTTGTTGATATCAGAGCTGTACCTCAGGTGTGCAGGTAATCGGAGATATCAAATGTGATATCAGACCTATGACTCAGTTCATAGATCGTCTGATATCACATGAGCAAGAGCCATGCCGCCATACAAACATGCAAAAGCTTTGCAATAAATGGTCTATGGTCAATCTTATTCTGAGCCGAAGTGCGTCAATGAACTATGTTTGTTGTTTGTTATACTATACGAAAAGCCATGGCCTACTTGTGTACGTGTACAATGCGCAGTTCAAGTTTAATCTAAAATGCTCTCCCGACACCAATGTGGTAATGCAGGGGTTTTCAACCTTTTTCATCTCAGGGACCACCATTTATTCAGGATTTGAGCCACGGACCACCATTTGAGGACATTTCAGCCCCAAAGACCTAAAACTAAACTAAAGAATTCTTTTGGTTTTGTTCACAATTCCAATACACTGTTTTGTTTGCTGGATTTTGCAAACAAAACAGTGTAGACTTCTTCATTAAATAGTGCCAATTCAGATTATGAATATTTTAACTCTTGAGAGTGTGAAAATGAAACCAAATGGACCCGCAAGGGTCCATTTGGTTTCATTTTTACACTCTCAAGAGTTACATCTGGTTAACCATCTTTCCATCATTTTGCCTGGGGACCACCTGGAACCCTCTCAAGGACCACTGGTGGTCCCCGGACCACCCGTTGAAAACCCCTGTGCTAATGCATGGCCGATGACATTCTCCCAGACGCGTCATTCCGTCAGTCTGTGACAGCGACCGATGTGTTAACTCACTGACAGCCCAGAGAGTCACAGAGCGAAGCAGATGAACGTCTGATGGCACAATCACTCAGCACCAATACCAGGACACACACACACACACACACACAGATGCGAATGTGCACGCGTGTGCGCGCACGCACACACACCCTCTTGTTGACATGAGAGATGCGTCTAATGCGAATGCACTCGTTTATACGGAGAAATGTGCCTCGCAGGATGCATTATACAACACCTCGTAACCCTCGATCAGCAGGCATGCACGCACGCGCACACGCATACACGCACACACACACACGCACACGCACACACACACACACACACACACACACCCACACACACGCACACACACCAGGGGCGGATGTAACATGTCCCATTTTGGGGGGGGGGGGGGGGGGGGGGCAAGAAAACATGTTGGAGGGGCAAGGGAAAATGGTATGGGTGCGGCTTCATCGCTTCAGATCCTGAAGCCGCACCCATACCATTTTCAGTTCCAGGACTTTTATTAGTCAAGTAAAGCATCATTAATAAGTTTAACAGTCGGTTGTTGTTGAAGTTGCAACAGACATGTAGCATGCATAAAGCTAAAGGTCTGACTCAGAGAGTTTTCTGTTTTCAATGATGAAATGCTGTCACAGCTGTAGTTAGTTAGTAGCAGTAGTAGTGTTTCACATCATTTTAAATAGAAGCACTTTAATTTGAAATGTCTTGGGTTGTTTGGGTTGCATGCCATCGTGTTTGGTGGGGCAGACTGGGTATTTAGGGGGGCATTGCCCCCCATGCCTATGCCTAGATCCGCCCCTGACACACACACACACACAGGTTATGGCTGATGCCTCTTATGCCGCTGAGCTGAAATGGGCCACATAGCAATTTCATTACATGTCCACCCCATGGGCTTGTCTAATCTCCATGTTTAATATCCCCGTCTCTAAAGCTTCTTCATCGCTTGCACCGTCATAAGGTTATTTTTCTGCTGGCTATGCCCTTCAAATAAAATGACTCGCAGGAGTTTGTTTTCATTTTAATGGCGAGACACGATTACACGAGCTGTGTGTTTTGTGTGTGTGTGTGTGTGTTAGTGTTGCCACATGTCCCGGATTTTCCTGATTGTCCCGGATTTTCATAGTCTGTCCAGGAAAAAAATAAAATAAATCCTGGACACTTGAATGTCCCGGATTTTTATACATGGTCAAAAGTATTTTTTTTCTCCTTTTTTTTTTCTTTTACATGGCCAAAACTAGAGACCGCAACTAACCTGACTTGCGTCACTCACAGTCTCAGATCAGTATGATAGTCCTATTAAATTGTAGCGTGCCTGTACGTACCAGTGTTGCCAACTTGGCACATTTGTCGCTATATTTACCTCTTTCCCAGTCCCCTCTACCGCCAAAATTAGTGAAAAAACTCCTGAATCTAAATCTGTTCATCTAAAGATAACTGAGATGAGAAAAATGAAAACTGGACTGCTCCAGAAAGAGTTGGAAATTAATGGTTAAGTAGCCTAATTATTAATCTGATATGTAGAAGAGTAATAAAATAATGAGAGCAGTAACATTTCAGTGTAAAAGTGTGATATATTTCTGGGTTAGATGTTTAAAGAGATGTGTTGCTTCCGACCAAAAGGCCGATAATAATCGCCACCGATAATAGGCCGCCGATTGGATGGTCAAAATGTCCAGGATTTTTGTCAGACACATGTGGCAACCCTAGTGTGTGTGTGTGTGTGTGTGTGTGTGTGTGTGTGTGTGTGTGTGTGTGTGTGTGTGTGTGTGTGTGTGTGTGTGTGTGTGTGTGTGTGTGTGTGTGTGTGTGTGTGTGTGTCAGCTGTGAGGCGGGCGGGACCAGCGGGGATGGCGAGAGCCGACAAAGACTGCTGAAGTTGCCGGGTATGAGGGTTATGGTTATGGTAAGTTATCGTTATGCTTAGGGTAAGGGTTTGGTTAAAGGAGCAGTCAGTGATTTGGGTGACTTGGAAAACCCTCCGGTCCCGCCGTGGGGGGAAGTGCAATAGAGTAGACCAACATCACATACACGAACGCCAATGCCCACTCGATCCTGATTAGATAAAGGCCCCTCCCATCCTGACTGGACAAAGGTTTTTTTCACCCAACCTGCCCAAACTGAAACTAGTATTTTTTTTTATTATTATTATTTTTTTTAACCCAGGGGCTCACTGAGGACAGCGAAGAACTTCTTATATGGCCGACACACTCTATAGTAGGGAGGATGAGCCAAGAAAAAATAATATTTGAAATTGAAACCCTAGTCAAAAAAGCTGCCGGTACACTCACTCTCTCTCTCTCTCTCTCTCTCTCTCTCTCTCTCTCTCTCTCTCTCTCTCTCTCTCTCTCTCTCTCTCTCTCTCTCTCTCTCTCTCTCTCTGTGGTGGTTGGAGTCAGCCTAGCCTGGTCTAGCCCTCAATGATTTTGGCCTTGGGGGGCGGGGGTGTCGTGGTATCCACACGGCAGATGAGCTGCGCTCTGATTTGATCTCACTAACGTGTCGTCATCCCCGGCCCCTCCCGCGCCCGTCCACTGCTGTTCTACGTCACATCATTTACAGCGACGCCCACCCCGGAAGGTTCACTCCCACTTGAAGGCCACTTTCCAACGTGCGTTAGTCCAGGCTTTCCGTTTTCGCGCAAGGCGAACGAAAATGAAAGCCTGGGTGTCGAGGCTAGAGTCAGCCAAAGGGCCGTTCATACCGGTTTGTGACCCAAGACAGTGCTATGTTTACATAAATGCTATAAATCTACATGAACTGTTATCTAGATGTACACAGAAAGCGCTATCGAAGAGACATTGCATAAGTCAAAGAAGCTCAGGTATAAAGTACTACTGCAAGTGCTGTGGGCTAAGATGGAGCCTGAAGAGGTGCGGAAGACTGTGAGAGAATCTGCGGTCATTATCACAATTCAATCAGAGAAGCACTAGTCTTCTTCAATCTGATGGTGCACTGTGATTCATTTCTTCACAGCATGACAGTTTATTAAAAGCTCCAGAAGCCAGTGTGTCCTGTACTCCCCCAGCTGTCCTGTCTCCTGTCCTATTAGGACATGTGATTACAGACAGGGGTGTAGTGGAGGCGGGACGCAGGGGGGGGCGGCGTCCCCCCACTTCTCACATCTAAAATATTTTTGGGGCAAACCTAGGCCATGTTTTTTGTCTTGTCATTTACTGTTATGGATACAATTTTAGCATTGAAAACAATCTTTCTCAATATGCTATTCTTGTTTTAATAGCGTGTCTGTGTGTGTTGTGGAACCAAATTCCCCTTTTTAGAGATGTCCCCCCACTTCTAAAAGTCCCACTACAACACTGATTACAGAGGTTCAGAGGGCCAGTTGGCAATCAATGCCAAGTGGTGTAGCGATGTGATTTGGACCAAAGTTGTTGTTGTTATGATTATTATTAGGATCAGTATGATACGTATGGAACACGGTAGTGTGATTTAGGACTGCTGCTCTGCTCCCGGCATGTTCTCATCAAACCACATTCTCCACATTCATTCATTCATTGATATAGACTCTCTAGTCATGCATGCACACACACATACACACAAACATGTACACATCTAGCCTCAAGCCCTCATAAAACCCCTTCCTAATTTCCTCATACTGTATGCTACCCTATAGCTTTATGGACCAAAGACGGCAGAGCTAAATTGAGTCCATTCGTTTCAATTATCAACTGACACAAAAATCACACTTTGGTCAACATGCACTGACCTGTGTGTGTGTGTGTGTGTGTTTCTGCATGCGTGCGTGCGTGCGTGCGTGTGTGTGTGTGTGTGTGTGTGTGTGTGTGTGTGTGTGTGGGTGGGTGGGTGGGAGGGTTTTGGTGGGTGAGGTGGGGCTGCATACTGCAGATGCGATTTATAATTCTGAGAGCAGCATTCAATTTCATTGGCCCTCGTGTACGTCCAATCAGCAAGGGTGGTAGGTGGGGCTAATAGTGAGCGGGCGGGGCTAATGGATTTTGAATTCTGCAAAGGCAGCCATATTGGATCACTTCTGGTGCTGCTGCAACGCTTGCAACCCTGAGCTACAATCAAATTCTTCTTTTAGTTTAAGTGTGGTTGGTAAATGGCTTGTGTGAGTGGGGCAGTCTAGAAACGGTGCAACATATCATCTTAGTCTGCAGAAAACACATAAAAGAACGTCAACAGTTGTATGTTGAACTACAACATATCTTACCTGGGTTCTGTCTTGGGTATTACAAGCTTCTCTTTGTGGACAATATTGGGAGGTGGAGCGGAACAGGTCAGAACAGGATGTGTAGGCAAAGCAGTGATATTTCAGCACTCCACTGGATTACATGTAAGAATATGAGCTAATGTCGGCCTGTGGAGGGCAGTATTACACTTCAGCGTACATCCTCCCGAAACCTTAAAAGAAAAAGACTTATTTTTCCAACTGCTTGCCAGAGGTACAACTTTTAAACAGTATTATGTTAAGCTTAGCTAGAAATACATTTAGCAAGTCCTACTTTCATTAAGCTTAAGGTTTGCTAGTTAACCGACTCATTTCATTTAGCTAATGTTTGCTACTGCAGCTAACATCAAATCAAACCTAGCTGTTCATCCTCTGTGTGTAACAAACCTTTTTGAATAATTTCCAAACATAACACTTTCTGCAGTCAGGGCTCAGCTGCCCAGAGGGCAGCTCTTAACCGCTGCTCTCAGGGCAGATTACATACACACACAACCATGTTAATTTGCTGCTCTGAGGGCTAAACTTTGCAAAGCTACTCCCAGGGCAGCTGAGCCCTGACTGCCTTAATAGCCTGCCAAGTTTGAAAATGATTTAAATTCAATGCAATTTTATGTTGGTGTAGGTGTAGCCTAGAGCTGAAGCGGCATTCAGGTCAGCTTAATTTTTATTGGCTTTTATTGATGTGATCCTCCTCAAGTCATCACGCAGTATGTTTTTGTACGTTTTTTGAGTAAGTAGTTCAAATTTGTTTTTATGGACTTTTGATAAAATATCTATATTTTTTATATAAAAATATACAGAATTTTTGGCATCCATGGTTTATACAGGAGAGAGAGAGAGAGAGTGAGAGAGAGAGTGAGTGAGAGAGAGAGAGAGAGAGAGAGAGAGAGAGAGAGAGAGAGAGAGAGAGAGAGAGAGAGAGGTGTATGCTCCTCTGGTCAGAGATCAAAGGCTGTACTATTTATACTTTCTGTCCCACAGTGTTGTTGCGGTGGAACTTTAGACTAACGGCGCAGTAAGTAATTCAGCCTGAAGCTGTACGTGACACGCCCTCGTGTGACAAAGCTTTAATTAGCCTCCAGAGAGTCCCCTTGCTGCCAACGCGCGAGAAATGAATTTGTTCCCAGTGCAATAACTCTGCTAATGTGATCGATTTCATGCTGTGCCATATTGGAAGCACCTCGCCGACGTGTGATTCGAATGCGAGGCAGAGATCGCTCTGTGTTCTGTGGCATTCTTTAATTGCTTGTAGCGGCGCTATGAGACTCACTGTGAAATCGAGGGGGGGGGGGGGGGGGGGGGGGTGGCACAGTGGCGCCAGGGGATCTAGGCATTGGTATGTGGGGACAATGACCCCCTAAATGCCCAGTCTGCCCCACGATGGCATGCAAAACAACCCAAGATATTTCAAATTAAAGTGCCTATATTTAAAATTATTTGAAACACCACTACTGCTGCTACTAACTAACTACACTTGTGGCACCACTAAACCAACAGCACCTGGTGTTATTATTGAAGCTTTACCTGCCTATTAAAAGTCCTGTAACCGAAAATGGTGTGGGGGTGGCTTCATCGGGCGATGAAGCCACCCCCATACCCTTTTCTCTTGTCCCCCCAATTGGGAAATGTTACATTCGCCCCTGGGTGGCGCAGTGATAGCAGTGCTGTCGCCTCACAGTTAGAAGGTCCTGGGTACGATTCCTGCTAGGGACGTTGTGTGCTTTGCAGGCGGCGTGTCTCTTCCGCCACGTCATCAGTGCCCCTACCTGAGGCGAGGGTGTTGGTGAAAGGTGTGGGGTTTGCATGTTCTCCCCGTGTCCCCTAGGGTAAGTCAGTAAAGCATGCAGTAATCCTGATCTAGGCTTCCCTAGGGGCAGCTGATGGAGAGGACAGGAACTGGTTGGAATAACATATTCACACACTACGTCTCCCCTGTCAGGTGAAAAGAAGGCAGCTTGGCAGTCCAGTGCCTCCTCATGCACTGAAGGAAGCATGAGGCCCGTCCAGTGCCTCCCCAGGTTGGTGGAGGTTGTGTAGAGTCCAGGATCACATTAGGTAATTGGTACTGGTTGAAAAAAAAATGGGTTACAAAATCGTGGGATGAAATTTTAGGAAAACAAGAACCCCCCTTGAGATCAAACATACACTTTTGGCCGAACAGTGGGAAACATTTATCGGTTCTGCTATGTCAGATTTCATGCAAATAATGAGACCTGCTTACAAACCATCCCTAACACTTCTGTGACCTGTGAATGTTATTGCCCAAGTTCAATCCTTAGTCATCATACAAAAATACAAGACCAAGAAAGGGTGATTTCACTATCGGCTGACAAAGTTTGGATTATTAGCATAGCTGAAGCAAAGACCCTCAGAGACCCCCCTGGGTGGTCAGGAGTCTCAGGACCACATGTTGAGAACCGCTGGAATAGAGGAACATCAGTAGAATTCCCAGCATGCATTGTAGAGAGAGACATATCGCAGCACGCCACTTTTAAATTGAACATTACCTTCTACAGGGAAATGAAGTGAGAGAGAGAGAGAGAGAGAGAGAGAGAGAGAGAGAGAGAGAGAGAGAGAGAGATAAAAGGCACAAACCCAGCAATCAGGCAGTTTCTTTGCGCAGGGCAACAATAAAGGGTCACAGTGGGAGGGTGGCACGTTGCACAGGTGGTCACTTTTATTGGGTCTGTTTAATTAAAAGAAGCATTAAGCAAAAACAGCTTCAGAGCCCCACGTTCCTCTTTAAAACATAATTTCATAGTTCTGTGACCTGTAAGAGGGTAAAAAAAATAAATAATAATTTTCATAACTGACATGCAAGAGGGTCATGCTCCATAGAGTAGTGTAGCAGAGAGAGAGCGAAATCCAATAGTGACCAATGTCTTGGTCACAACCTGGTTGTGGTTACTTTATTGTTTCTTGTGGTTGTGACAAGTGAGTGACTATGAGTGAGTTGCTTATGGTCCTACTTGCTTATGGTTCATGGCTGGTTTATAAGTCGGGGGAGACCTAAGCCTGGATAAATGTGGAGTAAAATGTAATACTGCATATATGGTTATGTGTTGAAGTAAGATAGACTGGTAATTGTGGAATCAATAATGGTTGGTACGATCCAGTGGGAGGGGCTTAGCCTATTCAAGGCCGTGGTTACACCCCAGCGACAAAAGTCTGGCGTCTTTTCCGCCATGTTTGGAGTTTTTGAATGGATGTGGACGGGAAATAAAAAATGGCCGTTGCGGAAAAGTGCCGCAAAGACCAGCGTCCTTGGGACGCCCGGCCTGGTGGAAAAAAGACGCTGCCTACAAATGCGCGTCACCCGGCAGTGATAGACACCAGCCAATGGAACAGAAGCAGCTAGCAGCTTCTCCACCGTACGTCCACAGCCATCTAGTGGAAGAGTGGCGTCATTGATGGGTTGGAAACTGAGCGCCCAAGCTGCTGTTCATGCAGCCTGAATAGGGACAACGTGGAGTTGGAAATACAATTTGTTTTCAACAAGGGCGGCGCAAATAAGAGCTATTTTAGGCATGTGTGAAACATGGCAACTGTTTTAAAGTACTGTACAGTAACAACTAAATAAGGGTGTACTATAGCTACAAAACGATCTAAAATCAAAGTTGGGCTGTTGCCTGAGTTGAATGCATTTCTGCCTAGTTGTCACAGTTCAATAGAGGCCTATGTGGAGCAGTAGCTCAATACACTTTTGGACGGGAGTGTTGTAACTCTGTCCCACTTTGGCTCTGCTGTGCGTCTCCTCTCAGAACCGCCCAAAGCCTCGGAAGTATTTCAAAGAGCCGCTAGTCCAGACTGTTAGGGGAGAACTGCCACACCTGAGGCAGTTAATGAAGGGCTGTTAAAGGTAAGGGCCCTAGAGCGCCAACCATTCCAGCAGTGTATGTAGCTGTACAGTTACTCTACTTTTTGTTATGTTTGCCACTGGACACTAAAGGTGAATTTTTAAGCGTTAAAAGGACTCTTTCTTAAAATTACTCGGTCATATTGCAGAATGTCCCATTTTCCCATTTTGAAGTGGTTAATGTGTGTTTTATTATCAAAATTTAAATCCCCAAAGTAAGTTTTCAAATAATATGTAGTGAAGTAGAGGTAAAAGCATTGGAAATTAGAAATACTGAAGTACAAATATTTCAACATTGTAGCTTATTAACAAAATTGTACACTGCATTCCTGCACACACCTCAGGCTGCATGAGATTTAAAAAGGAGTATAGTGGTGTGAACAGCATTTCTGTTGTCCTTGTTCAGAGAGCAAGCCAAGGTTATATCTGTCCTGTCCCGTTCCAGGCGGGTGCTTTTTCTTTCCACTACATCTAAACATCAAGGCCTTTCTGTTTAAAATACCGCATTTAGTTTTTTTTTGCAGTTGCTCAAAACCTTTCATCTAAACTTCAAGGGCTTTAGTTAGGGAAAGTTACGAAAATCTGGAATCTCAGAAAACATACCTTGGGCTAAAATGACTCTTCTAAGTAATATTGCCCAACACTATTCGTTACAAGTACAAATACAGAATTGAAAATATACTTGAGTAAAAGTCCAATAGTATCTACAACAAAATTAAGTACTAAAAGTAACATTACCCATATGATGAGCATTTCATCAGTTCCAAATATGTACAAACTCTATTGAAAATAGCAGATCTCTGTTGCATTGCAACATGACGCTTTGCAAGTCTGTTGTCACTAGTTCTCGTCCCGGGAAGACGTCACATCGCATTTCTCTTTTGAGTGGCTTGCTAAAAAAGTTTGTGGACCACTTCTGGTGAAGACGGCTGGTCTCATTACTGAAGTTAATTACTGGGCAATTATAACATTAAAAAGCTTAATGGGCTATGGCAAGACAATAGAAGGCTAACATCCATCCTAATGACAGACACTCGTTTAAGTGCATTAGTCATGCAGTCCTCGGCGCTTCTTCTCTTGTTAAAAGACAAAACAAGAACAGACCTCAAAACAATGTCTTCATTGTTGCTGGTTAGACTAAACATCGCTCCAGTATTGTGTGGTTCACAGTGTTTAGACAGGGTGTCAGAAGTGGGATTAAGGCATCATTAAAAAAAAATGATGGACATTGATTTACTGCAGTGGTGCACCAATCAGTTGAGTGAAGTCAGCCTTCCTGTTTACATGTGGTCCACCACAGTCTGTAATAAAGTTATAGGACATTGTCGTTCTGCAGTGTTTTGAACACATTGTGCAACTAGAAACACCAGATAGTGCCCACCATACCCTGTTGTCTACATGTGATACTAGGGCATTAACCAACTAGTTGACTAGTCGATTGTCAACAAGTAAAACCACTAGTCGACCATGTTATTACTAGTTGACTAGTCGATAAGAAATTAATAAAAATGGAGGTATTATTATTTTTTATTATTAATATTGTTTTAGTCTTACAACATAAATCTTAGCTGGATTATAGTGACCAATGCAGTTTTCCTTTTACAATAACAAACATTATAATAACATGAGCGAGACGCTCGCCTCTGCCCCAGAAAGGTGCTTTGCTTCGAGTGGCGTCTGACCGTGGCTTAAAACGAGCGAGTGCCGTGAGCCCAGAAGGTCAGGGGCAAGTCTTCCCCCTTCTACTAGATGCCCTCGCCGGCCCCACTTTTTTCTTTATTAATATGATTATTTTTAATACCAGGTACATTAACGACTAGTCGACTAGTTGACTAGTACACTAGGCAACTAGCCGACAGGCAAAAATCACTAAAAGTGAATGCCCTAGTAGTGTATACTTTACTTTAGTATCCAGACCATGGTGTCTTTATGCAGGCTGCCGATATAGGATTGCACACGTGCAATGCTATATCGCTTATGCAGAACCATTTGGGGGGGATCCAGAAAAGTCTACTGTGTTACAAGATGCAGCAGCAACAGCCTACAGTCTACGAGAATATGCTATTTTGACCGTGGGACAGCAGCAGGGGATTCACAGCAGGGTGTGAATAATATACAATTATGTAATGAAGAAGTTGTTTTTTTGGCACCCGAGAAGGAAGGTGAAGGCATCATTATGGAGCAATGCTGCGCAAAGACGCCCAGGCAGGTGGACACACGTGGGCGAATGAAGAGAACATAGCAGCCCTTATTGCACACGTCATCATAGGCTTATATACTTTACACAAACAATGCAGGGGACAGGATATACAGTTTAGCAAGATAATGGAGGCAATTACGCTCCATATTGCAAATTTGCACAACGTTAGTTTCCCTGATGGTAACGGACAGACGGATGCACACCCACACGCACACACTGCAACCTCCTCTAATTTAACTATTGCCTATTATATTTCACTGTTTATGAATTGAACATTGATAAAGGTCCCTGCTGTGTTTCCAGTTGCTGTGGATGACAGTGCAGTGTGAAGGTAAACTGTAGCACATTAAATATGCAAGAATCATAACTTTTCCCCCCATTTGCATCAACTCTACCAAAGTATGACGTGAGAATGTGACCTTAAACTTGAACTGAATCACAATGTTTCTGTCAAAATCAATACTGTGTTCTACCAACCAGTTTCCTGTAGTGCATTGTGTGTGTGCATTGTGTGTGTGTGTGTGTGTGTGTGTGTGTGTGTGTGTGTGTGTGTGTTGTGTGTGTTGTGCGTGTGCGTGTGCGTGTGCGTGTGTGTGTGTGGGCGTGTGCACTCCCAGCTTTCCACTGCTTCTTCAGACAAACTACAACATTTTGCCTCTGCAGAAACTCTTGACTTGACAGCAAGCAACAAGCCTTGTCAGAAAAACACCAAAATAACAATAGCAAGGCCCAATAGAGCTCCGCAGTGACGTCAGAGTGCCTGATTCTGGTAGTGAATTCCCTGTCCATATTTCTCAGAGACTTTTCAAAAATTATTTCTATAAAGACGTTTAGGCCTCGGACAAAGCCAACTCGGGTTGTGGCAAAATCATGACAACAAACACAATATTTTGGACTGATCAAATAATTAATTATAAACAAGTAAAAACGCTGATATTACATAATACTGTAGATGGACATCATATTTGAACACTATGTATTTTTCTTTCTTCAGGGCGGTAGTGGCTCAGAGATAGAGTCACCGTCCGGATGGTAACCCCAAGCAGGGCTTGACACTAACACTTGCCCCTTGCCCGGGGCAAGTAAAAAAAATGGCGGGCAAGTGAAGACTGCTACCTGGTTGCCGATCGGGCAAGTGTGTGACTTAGTGCGCTATAACACAACACAAGATAAATTTGACTTGAAGGCGGTCATTGCGACCTGGGCTAATTAAGATGATGAATTTTAACTCTTGAGAGTGTAAAAATGAAACAAATGGAGCCTTGCGGGTCCATTTGGTTTCATTTTTACACTCTCAAGAGTTACATCTGGTTAACCAACTTAGCTGCCGACCACCTGGAACACCTCTCAGGGACCATGTGTTGAAACCCCTGGTTTAAAGCACCAAGTAGAAAGTAAACTTAAATGCAAAATTTACAATATATTTTGGGGGGGCAAATGACCATAACCTGAAGTAGAACCTGACTTGCACTTGCCCGATGGGCAAGTGCCTCAGAGATCTTAGGGTCAACCCCTGCGGCCAAGGTTGTCGGTTTCAAACCTGCATGGGCTTCCCCCAGAGTTAGTGTCGAAGTTTCCTTGAGCAAGGCACTGAACCTCTAAATTGCTCCTGATGTGCTGGTTGTGCCTTGGATGGTGTCCGCCGTTATCCGTCTATGAATGTGCGTGTGAATAGTGAATGTGATGCATGATCTATGTAAAGTGCCTTGGATAAAAGGCGATATATATGTAAAATGCACAATTCCTAAAAGTGCTCCATCCAATGCATGAAATACTTAGTATTGGTAAGCATTCGATACCAATTCTTTACATTTCAAAACGATGCAATATTTTCTGTTTACATAACAACAGATAGATAGATAGATGTCCCAATATCTTCAATTAGGGCCGATACTTTTCAGATACGATACAGTATCAGGACTTCTCTCGTTTATACTGTAAGTAGGCTAGCAGTAACGCTGAGCAGCATGCAAACCCAGAATAATTAAGGGCAGACTAGGGCCCTGTGTGTGTGTATGTGAGAGACTACAGCTATAGCTTCCATCCAAACCGGATTTGTAGGTCACCGATTTCAGTGTAACGCAGCACAGGAATACCCCCGCTAGAGCGGGCCATCCAACAGTTTCTTAACCAGAAAGTCCAACAAGTCTCCCCCTCCCAGTGGGAGTTAATGGGTTCATTCACTGGCCGCAAAAAAGTGCCGTTTTTGATTGTATTATATGTGAAGCAGTGCATGCACAGGGGCTTTAGATTTGGTGCATAGATCCCTGGCTGTCGAAGGGGTTGATTGGACTGGCAGCCATGCGTGTGAGTACGTTTCAGCTAAACCTATAAGTAGACATCACTGGCCTGAAAAAGCAACGCAGTTAGCCTAGTTTTACATTCTATTTTAAGGCAATCCTCCTGCTAAGCGCAAAGAATCAACCTTAAGAGTACACAGCAGTACAGCTGATTTCATGACAGCCTAATGAGGTATTAACAAAAAACAAAACAAAACAAACAGAAAAGAAACTCGAGACAACACTAGTATGTCCATATATTAAACCATTTCATTACACAGCTTTGGAATGAATGCTTGATTCTGCTCATGTGTGATTAGAGCTATGGACCAGAGCTATAGCTGCTCAGGTGGCATTAAAGCTATGGACACCTTGCTTCTGTGCCTCTATTTAAATGCCTTTAGCTCGTAGCCCCAACGATCAATTGTAGTCAGTGGTGGGAAAAAAGGTACTCAATTCTAAAATATTTGAGTTTTAATCAGCTAATTTTCTAAATATTTACAAACTTGAAATGGCACATTCTGAATCGTGAGTGCTTAACTTCTGGTACTTGATTAAGTCCATTTTTATGTCAATATATTATCAAGTACATTTTCAATTGTGTACATTCATTTGTAACGGAGTAGTTCTGCAGAACACACCAATGTTCCAGTCAGCATCACCGGATAAAACTAGCTGATCAGCTATTTTCAAATGGTCTGAAATGTATATACTGTATATATATAGAGAGAGAGGCGAAGTTTTCAAATAAATGCAGCATTAAAGTAAAAACTTGGAAATGCTACAATTTACAAATGCTACTAATAACTCAATAACTTTTCTCCAGTAACATTTAAAAGGAGTCCTGACTAATAAGACATTATACTTGCCCTCTATAACTAAAAAATGAAAACACCTTCTTCACTCTTTCACTCAATAGGGAATGCTCCTGTCACAGGTTGATGGTATCATACTGTATGTCCACGACTACACGTGTGGTCTAGCCCTGGAATTATGGAATGCAAATGCTAATAATAGACAATATAATACTTCCTAAAGTTAATACGAGCATCAAAAGCAATATTTTTGTTATTCTATAATTCTATAATGACATAATCAAAAAAAATAAATTCATGATTTATGATCTATTTATGAAATAAATCAATTATTTAAGGCTAGTATAATGTCTTAAGACACATTTATCTTTTACCCAGAGATCCTTTTGAAAACTCAGAGCATAACTTTCCAATCAACAAAGACAACAAGGCAGAGATCACAACCTGTATTTCAGGGGAAAGCAGCAGCTGTTTGGCTGGTTCAGGAGAAAATGGACATTCAAGTTCAGAGACGCTGTAGTCTCGCATGGCCAGACCGTTAAGCCTCTCGAAATGTCATACATACGGAACATACATACGGAACAAGTTACAATCTAAGCATTTAGCAGCAACAGAACATTCAGAAGGTGTCGTTCCAGACTCTATAACATTCAGGCTCTACGGTATAACACTTGGAGATTTGTCTGGCTATGTGAGACTAGAGCTGCTCAAAAAATAATAATCATAAATGTTTTCCTTTCGTGGTGAGTGGTAGGCTAGGCTAACATCAATACATTCGTCTTGTAGTCATTACTGTTTTGTTTCTTGCAATCTACCGGCATTTTCAACTAAAGTTCATGTATATACTGTATCTCTATTTAGAAAACAACGTGTTGCACAAGTCCCTTTATACTTGAAACATTAGAGATAATGACAAAAGGTAAATCCCAGTTTAAACTGACCAGATAATTCATCCAAAAATAATGTCAAAATACATTGTACAGTAATTATACTAAGAAATAAAAAATATCATTAAACTGGCTAGGAAAAAAAAGAGAAAACCAGTTGTCAGACATTTAGTATTTACGTTGTCACCTGCTGCATTAACAGTTAAGAAAAATCCAATAATTGAACATCTCAGTATACATTAATATTATAACAATACCATAGAGTAGAATTTTAAAACGATATAGATATACTTTACTATTGTTTTGTACTTTAAGAATTCATTTATATTGTACAGTGAAAACACCAGAAGTATGTTGTATAATAAAAAATAAAATAGAAGAAGAACATGAACGACTTCTGAATGGCAACATTCAACTCTTAAAGGTGTCGCGATGACACAGTGCTTTTACGAAACATCAAAAGTCCTTATCGTGGAGTCCGGGGAACACGTGTTAAAAGGTTTTAACTCCCCAGAGTCTTCTTACGGAGTCCTACGGAGTCTTCTCAGACTGCAGGCACACTACAGATAACACAGCGTTGTGATGTCACCGACGTGTTTTATACAGGCACTGGATGGAAAGAGACGTTGGACGCAGCTTCGTTTTTTTTTTCCCCCTGCAAGGGCAAGCGTCTCCTGGGAAGCTGGCCGATGCGGCACTTTGCCGCTTGGGGGCGGAGCTTATTTCGCATCCACAGCCATTCTGAATATCCACAAAGTGCGTTGTTCACGTCAGCTTCCATTACGCCAGTTGTAATGAGCTCACGGGCCTTTTAAGTCTTTGTTGGCTGCATGGCAGCACATCAGACACAACAACACAGAAATAAACAGCCTAGCCTAGAGCACTGCCTGTCTCACTGTGCACGCAAGGCCGCCTGCATGAATACATTTTTCATAATACATTTTTTAGCCTACACGCACCGCTCGACACGTGGCAGTAGAGAAGGTATTCACAGAGAAATATTTGATGTGACTGATATATACTAACTTTCTTTTCAGATAGAAAGAGTCGGTTTACTTTTATGTCCCTGCAGCCATCAAGAGTTTCAACTCATGATGAGCAAAGCAGAGAGGGTACAGCAAGGATTTTCAACCTTTTTGATACCAGGGTCCACTATTTATTTGGAATTTGAGCCGAGGACCACCATTTGAGGACATTTTAGCCCCACAGTCCCTTTTTGCTTTTGTCCACAATACCAGGCTGGATTTGGGAAACAAAACTGTCAAACATACAGACCAAAATGACCATTAGTCTTCTACATTCTCTAGTTGTGTAGACTTGGACTAATTCACATGATGAATATTTTAACTCTTGAGGGTGTAAATATGAAACCAAATGGACCCGCAAGGGTCCATTTTGTTTCATTTTTACACTCTTAAGAGTTACATCTGGTTCACCAACTTTTCATCTGGTTAACCAACCTAGCTGGGGACCACCTCGAACCATCTCAAGGACCACTGGTTGAAAACGACTGGAGTACAGTAACATATCTAATTGGAATATTTGGATTGACGGGAGGGATTACACTGACTCTCTGGCCTTGGATCGTCTTGGGATCCCACAGGAGGAAGTCGCTAATGTCGCGATGAAGAAAGTCACCACTCACTTCACACGTTTCTCTGCAAATAGAGACGTGTGAAGCTTTTGCTATAATGCCACGAGTCAACAGGTGTGTGTGGGGTAAAGGGCAGACCAGAAGAAGACTCCGCCAGAAGACTCCATTAGAACGGTCCTTTGGGAAACACGGCAATTGTCTCTCATGATTGTTGTGTAATCCCGGAAAAAAGACAATTTGGAAAAATAATGACTTGCCTGCCAGTGTCACTGTTGAGGACTGTTGCGTGTGTGTGTGTGTGTGTGCGCGTGTGCGTGTGTGTGTGTGTGTGTGTGTGTGTGTGTGTGTGTGTGTGTGTTGTGTGTGTGTGTGTGTGTGTGTGTGTGTGTGTGTTTGTGTGCGTGTGCGTGTTTGTGTGCGTGTGCGTGTCTGAGGTGTGTGTGTGTGTGTATGGGGGGGGGGGTTCTATCCCAGCACTTTTCTGAGTTTATAATTATTCATGGAAAAACGCCAGACCACAGAATGTCCGCTGAATATTACAAGTTCCATTTTTTGGAAGGGAGGTATGATTGGAGTTAGTAACATTACAAATATAAAAATAAAAATAAAACTCGTCACGAGGCCGTTTACGATAGATAGAAGGCGCTACACCGACGACGATCACGCAGTCGTTTATCCATAAAAGTCCCGTGACGGGAGTCCAAAGCTGTGAGATCGACTCAACACCGCCCCCATCTGGCGGAGTCAGGCTATAAAGCTGTGAGCTCAGATCAGCCACATATCCGATGTGTTTGCGGAAATCGTTCACACAGTTGCATCGAGAGGGGTCCAGAAAGCATCTAGTCCAGGTGCCTGTTCCTGTTTTTTAAGCCGCTGGTGGACACGGAAATAACACTACTAGAGAGCGGCTTCAACTTGTAGCATCGGCAAAGCATTTCCAGGAAGACACGACTGCTCCAGAGCCATACAGTAGAGTGAGATGGGAGTGAGAGTGAGATGGGACATTGAGGGGTCAGAAACTGAGCGCTGTGCAGCCTGAATAGAGACGAGCTGGAGTTGGCATTTGTGGAACATACCAACTGTGTTAAATGTATTGTACAGCAACAACTAAATTCTCTGTAATGTTTATGTGGCATTACTCTTACTACAAAACAATATCAAATAAAGGCATCAAGGATGGGCTGTTGCTTAAGAGTCTAATGGATTTCTGCCTACTTCCAGCTCAGGACTTGTCCCTATCTGTTGTCCCAATTCACAATAGAAGTCTAAGTAGAAGAGCTGATATTTGTATTACTTCCCCTCCTTTTTGCCCATTCTACAGACATCTATTAACATCTAACAACAAATAGGGACATGTCCTAGACCTAGGAAGTGAGCAGAAATGCATTGGACTCAGACAACAGCCCATGCAGCTTTAATGATCTTAAACCCTTCGTTTTAGATTGTTTTGTTTTGTAGTAATAGTACACCATGAACATTACAGAGACTAGATGTTTCTGTACAATTAAAAACAGTCGCCATGTTGCACAGATTGCCTAAAATAACCGCCTTCGTTGAAATCAATGGATTTCCAACTCAAGTTTCTCCCTATTCAGGCTTCATGAACAGTGCATGAAGCCTGTTTTTGACCTCTCAATGTCAAATCTCTGTGATGTGTCGCTCTGTGATGTGTGTGGCGGTGATGTCACTATGACATCATCACGACGTCATGGTGCGTAGGGTGATGATGTCACTATGACATCATCACGACTTCATGGTGCGTAGGGTGATGATGTCACTATGACATCATCACGACGTCATGGTGCGTAGGGTGGTGATGTCACTATGACATCATCACGACGTCATGGTGCGTAGGGTGATGATGTCACTATGACATCATCACGACGTCATGGTGCGTAGGGTGGTGATGTCACTATGACATCATCACGACTTCATGGTGCATATGGGCACGACAATGACCAGGATAACAGTGCACGTTGCGGCCGCGATCAGCGCCCCGATCTTGCACGCCTTGGCCCGGCGAAACTCCCTCTCCTTCCTTTTGAGCAGCGAATCGTAGCCTGGCGTGTAGACGTCCTCCATCCAGTACTCCAGGTGGGTGGGGTTCAGCGACTCTGGAGTCTGGAAAAAAATAAAATAAATATATATTATTACTTGCACAAGCAGAGCGGCAAGTGATGTGGTTGTAATTGTCTCCACCGTAAGGTGGTGACTACGTTTCACCCCCTCTCCGTCTGGCCGTCCGTACGTCACCCTGCGGGTGATGTAACAGTTGCCTGCCGAGGTGAAGCATAGTCACCACCAGTGACTATGTGAGGGTGACGTAACAGTCACACTGTGGGGGTGACTGTTGCCCTCATAAGGTGATGTGACCTGAGCTGGGGGAGGCCTGTGCTGTCTAGTTCGATTTTATATTAATGTTTATGAATGTGATTTTTTTAAGGTTTGTTGAGTCTTTTTTGATATTTGATTTCAAGGTTTTACAAATAGTCTGTGTTTGCTTGCTCTGCTTGCGCAAAAGTAGGCAATCTATTTTTACTTTCATATACAAAATATAGCAGTTTATTTTTTTATTATTTATTATAGTCCTACTAGACCTAGTAGGGCCTACTAGTTGTTTGCTTTAAAATATTTAACTCTGTATTTATTTATAGTGGGGCCCACAGCAGTGTATTACTATGGAGAGCAAGTTGTTTTGCCAATCAGGCACTCTCAGGGCAGAGGACACGCCCGCACGTGCATGTACTCTCCATTTGAAATGAGGGACTGTCCCACGCAAAGAGGGACATCTGGACACCATACCGGAGGTGGCACATAATATGCTGTTGTCCACATCGTGCCAAACAAACGGAACCCTGTCTGTCTGCCTGCCTGCCTGCCTGCCTCCCTCCCTGCTTGCCTGTCTGTCTGCCTGGAAGTCGAAGGCAGCCAGGCAGGCAGGCAGACAGGCAGGCAGTGGTCCAGCGCGTGCACCCACTCACCCCCGCGGGGCGGCGCGGCGTGCAGTCAGAGTCTAATCCTGTCTCTCTGAAGGACGATGGCAGCTCAAGGTTAACCTGATTGTTGTTCCTATGTCTGCTGTGTGTGGAGGGATATACCCAGTATTGATCACCGCTGGGTTGTTCTTTTCCCATGGTGGAGCTACGTATCGAACATCGATCAGAACATCTGGAATCAATACCACCACTGAAGGTGACCCGTGCATGCATTCGCCAGCCGGTTGTGTTTACTGATTTCTGAGGAGTCTGTCCATTACTATAGCCTCGGAAACACAACAGACCCTTTTTATTTCCACGGGGAGAAAAATAAAATGAAACGAAAATCCGGCCTACAACTGAGTAGCGAAAATGTCACTCAGTCTGCTGATTTCTGAATGTCTGTACAACACCTACGCGTACACACACACACACACACACACACACACACGCACGCACGCACGCACGCACGCACGCACGCACGCACGCACACACACACACACACACACACACACACACACACACACACACACACACACACACACACACACACACACACACACACACACACACACACAAACACACACACTCCTTTCTTAATTAGTCTCATATCCCGCAGTTTCTCCTGGCGGATTCTGCCGGGCGCTGCAGCCTACACCACGAAAAAAAAAAAATCAGACATGCTTGAAGTGAGTGAGGCAACAGCGAACCCTAAACATAAAGATATACATAGGGACGGATATTGCTGCTGCTGCTGTTTGCACCACTCAAAAAGCGTAGCTGGCTCAGCTGCAAGCTAGCAAGAACGTGTGCAAGGGGAATTACTGCATGTTTCTCATAGTAGGGCTGTTGGCAGTTCAAGAAACAGTCTGTGTCTCAGAGGAGGGCTGTGCATGGACACTTCAGAAACCCATCCAGCATCATCGATGGGGAATCCATGTTAATAGAAACTGCAGATTTACTATTCCTGAAAAGCATACATTCTACAGAGGATCCCAGAATACAGATCACTATATACGTTCTACGGGTATAGAGAATCTTTGAGCCACTTGATCACCTCACAATGAAGGCTTGATTTCAAGCAATTTAATTAAAGGGGAATTTCACTGCAACCAAGGGGAATTTCAATGCAACCAAATGAACCCTAACGGGTTCATTTGGTTCCATTTGTACGCTCTCAGAAAAAAGAAGCCTCTAAAGAAATCCATTGACATGGTAAAAATACATCTTGATGTCATCAAGATGTTTCACCATGTTAGTGGTTTTCTTCAGACCTCCATTTCTTGGGAACACAGACTGCCCCTTTAATTTGCATTCTATGGGTGCAGTATAAACGTGTTGCGCTTAACAATGAGCAATGTTATTGTCACTCTGGGTGATTTTTTAGGGACGACCAAAGGTAACGAGACGCCCCAGCCATGTCAGCCCATTAGCTAGTAAGTAATGGCTGTCTGTCAAACAATGATTGATTGACTCTGATAATAACACCATGTGCGAAACATGAAGCAATTTGCTTTCCTTGAATGTAGACGAGAGTTCTTTTTTTCCCCTTTTTTCATTTCCAAGCTAATTAACAGAAAAAAAAACTGATGATGACTAAACCTAAGATTAAATTTGTTGACAATTTTGTCAACAAATAAAAATGAGACTAAAATGTGAATAGTGAGAGATCACAATAGAGCTAATGCTAATGCTCTAGGGTGCCGTCCACAGTAACAGTATCTGTATTGAGTTGCGCTTTCATGCAATATGCAGCCATACTGCAAAGTTCAATGAATCAATTAATCAAAACAGTTATTTGAACGGGTATGGGTATGTATTGTTCTTTTCATGACAAATACTGGAAGAACAGTGTGGTTCCCATGCGTTTTCATGTCAAGGACCCCCAAATTGACACTCATTATTACCCGCTTTGAAAATACAAGCCAAGGAAGCCCCATAAGAGTACATTTTTACGACTCTGTGATCGCCACCTATTTCCATATCATTTGGTTCCATTATGTACATTCTCTTGTGTGACAGACCCATAAGGGTCCACTTAGTTCCTAATTATCATTTAGCTGTGTACCCCCTGGAACTCCCTCAAGGACCCCTAGAGATGCACTACTAGTGCAGCAGGTAATGTTTTCCAGTATTCAGTGGACACACAACATCCTTTTCAATGCACTTGAGTTATTGAGGGGAAAAAATGCTGATTCCCTCTTTTAAACTAAATGAAATCATATTCTGTCCAGACAGGTTATCGTGACGTGACAATACCCGATACGTCTTGTCCATCACCCCGTGTCTAAATCTAATATTCTGGGCGAACAAGAAAAGGAGCGAGACCATAAGTCATGTGTCGACACAACACGACAGGCCCTGTTGGTGCTGGAGGAAAAGCAATGCCAGAGTCAGCAGAAAAAAACATACGCAAAGCATCCACACTCTGACAGGGAGGCTCTGCACGCAGGGGCGGATCTAGGCATGGGCATGGGGGGGCAATGCCCCCCTAAATACCCAGTCTGCCCCCCCAAACACGATGCAAAACAACCCAAGATATTTCAAATTAAAGAGTTTATATTTAAAATGATGTGAAACACTACTACTGCTACTAACTAACTACAGCTGTGTCACCACTAAACCAACAGCATTTCATCATTGAAAACAGAAAACTCTCTGAGTCAGACCTTTAGCTTTATGCATGCTGCGTGTCTGTTGCAACTTCAACAACAACTGATGTTATTATGGATGCTTTACTTGACTAATAAAAGTCCTGTAACCAAAATGGGGGCGGCCCCCATACCATTTTCTCTTGCCCCTCCAACATGTTCTCTTTCCCCCCAAACGGGACATGTTACATCCGCCCCTGGCTGCGCGCACACACACACACACACACACACACGCACACGCACACGCACACGCACACACACACACACACACACACACACACACACACACAGAGAGAGAGAGAGACACAGTCTGACAGGGGAACGCACACGAAAAAAAAATGCAAATAAGCAAGGTTTGCTTGTAATCCTTGAAGGATGATAGAGGCTGGTTCCCTCCACCCACCCATCCCCCCCTCCACACTAGGCTTCCACTCCACCCATTCCGGCTGTCACCCGTATCTCTCCGGTGGTCACCAGACTATACCCGCTTAGTGTATTCCTATGAGTCACTATGAAATAGAACAACTATAAATAGAACAACACAAAAAATATTATAAACGTTGCATGGATGCGACCTAGGATTGTATCCTCAGTGATAGTGTACAGTTTAGACTCCAGTAAATAATAAATAATAATAATAATAATAATAATAATAATAATACAGAAATCGTTGTGAAATCTAAAGAAATCGTTCAATCTAAAGGAGTCAGCAAATGAAAAAAGTTTTAGCAGTCATCTGCTCCAATAACAACCTAAGACATGGACCCTGGTTGAAAACAATCAAAGTCGTCATTTAAAATGTGTTGTGGACATGCATGTCCAGACAGACAGATAGACGGACGCACAGACAGACAGACAGACAGACAGACAGACAGACAGACAGACAGACAGACAGACAGACAGACAGACAGACAGACAGACAGACGCACAGACAGACAGCCAGATGGGGTGCCACTCACTCAGTGACACACCTGTGATATCATCTCCTTTTTTATCTGTGTGCATTGTTTTAGGTTGTTATTAGACAAACTAAGATGGTGCTAATTGTTTTACATTTGCTGCTTTATTTAGTTTTTTTTTTCTTTCTTTTTTTTTACATAGAGGCATTATAGCATGCACCTAATTATGGTCCTACAGGGCCTTACATAGGCCTATATGAGCACAAAAGATCACAGGCCATACTGAGCTTTTTTTTTTACACACTGATGTGTAACTGTTAATATCAACAACAGGTGCCTCTACCTTCACACTGACACTTCACAGTAGATCCTGTGAACATTTGTGGCAGATGTTTCCTGGGGGTTATTAGGATTATAGTAGGTTATAAAAATAAATAAATTGCTATAATATTTTGTAAAGCAATACATGTTTAACCTTGTGCTCGAACACCCCTGCCCCCTGTCAAAACCAGCTAAAATCCCTAAGACTAACTAAGAAAGCGCTGATGTTCTGTTTACCTCATAGCGTTCCTCTTGTTCTTGGTCACCCTCCTTGTCCCCGTGAGTGACGATGTTATTTGTAAATCCAACTCTGTTTGCTTCCATTAAAATCACTATTTCCCCAGTGTCGTATCTCAAAAGCATCCATTGCTGATTATGCAGCCTACTTTCGGGTATGTCTATTGTAAAGAACTCTCCCACAGCTACCGACATCCAACTGTTTGTGGTGACAGCCAAAGAGCAGCAGCTAATGCTAACACTGTCTGCTACCGTCATAATAACATCCTGTGTAATCACAGGATGTTAGGCCTATTAACCCGTAAGGTAGAGTTCCAGGCCCGACCCGACCCGAGGGTCGGGCTCGGGCCTAAAATGTATGCAGATCAGCATAGGGCCGGGTCGGGTCTAGGACTCCATGAAAAAAGCAATATATATTGAATTATTTTATCATGATGAAAATAATAGTTCTGTTCTGTCTGTCTGTGTATACCTCTTATGAAGATGGTGCTGATTGGTATTTTCACTTTTACTCTGTGTATAGTGCTCAAATTCTACCCAAACCCGACCAGACCCGACATTGTAGGGCCGGGTTGGGCATAATCAGTTATCAGTTATGCTAATTGGTCGGGCCGAGCCGGGCTTTGGGCCTGATCAGTTAGGGCCCAGTTAGGTCCGGGCCTCAATTTTCAGGCCCGTTGAGAACTCTGTCGTAAGGGTAACAGAGAGCGAGAGAGAGAGAGAGAAGGTATACCTGCATCTGTTTGCTCTTCTCTCCTCCAGAGTTCCTCTGGTACTCTTCGATGGTCCAGGACGGCTGGCCGCTCCGCTTGGCCTCGCTCAGCCTCAGGTGGGTGTAGAGCGGGCTGCCCTTCCCGTGGTGAGGGTCTCTGACCACGTTCCCGTGGTGGGGGTCCCTGATGCCGGTGCTGGGCGGGTAGAACACCTGCTCTATCAGGTAGGAGGACGAGGACGGCGGGGGGTCCTTGGGGGGTTTGGGCGGCCGGTGGGGGGCCACCTCGGCGTACAGGCGCTCTATCCGCTCCTGAGGAGAGGAACGTGAGGGGAGGTCAGAGAGGTGGTCCGCTCAGACTTGTCTATTCCAAGGACCCCGGCGAACCTCTAGGGCAGGGGTTTTCAACAGGTGGTCCGGGGACCACCAGTGGTCCCTGAGAGGGTTCCAGGTGGTCCCCAGGCTAAGTGATGGAAAGTTGTTTAACCAGATGTAACTCTTGAGAACGTAAAAATGAAACCAAATGGACCCTTGCGGGTCCATTTGGTTTCATTTTTACACTCTCAAGAGTTAAAATATTCATCTGAATTAGACATTTTGGAATGTATGTTTTGCTTGTTTTGTTTCCCAAATCCAGCCTGGAATTGTGGACAAAAGCAAAATAAATCTTTAGTATTTGGGGTCTGTGGGGCTAAAACATCCTCAAATGGTGGTCCGTGGCTCAAATCCTGAATAAATGGTGGTCCCTGGGATGAAAAGGGTTGGAAGGTAGGAACCTCTAGTGAACCTCTAGTGAACCTCTAGTGGTGCACAATACGAATGGGAAGAAGACATTGGAGGATTTCACAGCATTGTTGTAAAACCCTTTATTCTGCCCTTCACAAGTAGTGGCAGAGGTGGATATAGGCATGGGCATGGGGGGTGGGGGTGGGGGGGGGGGGGCAATGCCCCCCTAAATGCCCTGTCTGCCCCACCAAACATAATGGCATGCAAAACAAGTTAAACAACCCAAGATATTTCAAATTAACGTGCCTATATTTAAAATGATATAACACTACTACTGCTACTAACTAAATACAGTTATCTCACCAAACCAACAGCATTTCATCATTCAAAACCGAAAACTCTCTGAGTCAGACCTTTAGCTTTATGCATGTTGCGTGTCTGTTGCAACTTCAACAACAACTGATGTCATTATTGATGCTTAATTGCCTAATAAAAGTCCTGTAACCAAAAATGGTATGGGTGCGGCTTTTTCGCCCATGGCGCGAAGCATTACGGGTGATGAAGCCGGCCCCATACCATTTTCTCCTGCCCCCCCAATTAGGAAATGTTACATCCGCCCCTGTTGTAAACCCTTTATTCTGCCCTTCACAAGTAGTGGTGGATGGCCACGCACGTGTAAATAGCATGTGTGCTGTACTATAGTTTATGCATCAGGGTGTCTGTATATTTGGGCAAGTGAGATGTAACTTTGGAAAGACCTTATATTTAATATTACACCGCCAGCATTTTTTCTTTCCCCTTTTTTGAGCTTTTAAAGAGCCAAGTTTTTACCGACAGGAAAGTTGACATTGTATATCAGCGCACACAGTGTGCCTCATTGATTCCTTGTTTACCTAGTAGTAAGATGTCAGCTTCTATATAGTCAATTCATGACTGGTCTGAGCCGTGGGATATATGCAGTTTTGACCAAAAATGCCATATCTGGGATAAAGAATAAGGAAAAGATGCTAACGGCGATTCGCATTTGAAATGATGAAACAATATAAAGGTATGTTTGCTGGTGATTGTCGGATGTACAGTAACAATTATTATATATCAAATAATTTATGCCTACCATAGACAATGGCAGATCTTGTGTGTGAGATCTTGTGTTAAAAGGCATGTCAGCCTTAGTCTTAGTCGTGACAAAAGAGTCGCTGACTATTTAAAGTCATTTTAGTCAGTTAAGCACAAAACGCCTCTAGTGCACATAAAGTGCAATACTTACACTATGTAAATGTACTTAATTCCACCAGTGGGGAAAGAAAGGCTGATGGAGATCCAGTCTGAGACAGAGACATACAGTAACAATATTTCTCCAGAGAGATGAAAGTGTGTGCTTTATAATGAAAGCATTGCGCTCTGTCTTCTGTTTGTGTTGTACAGTGAAAAAAAGGTGTTTTATTTCCCCTCTGTGAAAGAGAGGGACACCATGGGCTGGGTAGAAACTAGAATAGCATATCACTTAATGTGTCACTGGCTGTGATTACACAGCTTTTAATGAGAAACACAATATTTAAACACTGTTTATGTGTTGCAACAGCTCAGGTGACAAGTAGTGTAGCTAGGAGACTTATATGGGACACGTCACAGCGAATGTGGGACAGCCCAAAAAGTTGGGGATTTTGGGGGTCAAAAACGCATAGATAACAGCATTTTAAGCATCTACAACAGACTATACAAACACATTAGGCTACTGCCTTACACTTACAGTAACAAGATTGTAAGAACAACTCATGATCGGTTTTGCATTTGAGACATACATGTGAGACACATTTTTTGGGGAAAAAAGTGCAAAATCAGAACTACAAACCAATAAGGTGCAATTGAAAACACACACGCACGCACGCACACACGCACGCACACACACACACACACACACACACACACACACACACACACACACACACACACACACACACACACACACACACACACACACAGAATGGTCTCCACACACAGGGAGACTGAGCGGTCCTAGTGCCCTTACTGGCCAGGCAGACAGTCAGACACAATGCGCGGCGCATAAAGGAAAAAAAATCGTAAAATATATGCTCCTTCCTTTCCCTGTGCGTCCGGGACAAAGAGTGTCCCGTCCGGACCGGGATGCGCTCTTTTTGGCTCAAACACGTGACGTCCTGGCTAATACGGGACTGTTGGCAACCCTAAGTGTAGCTAATCTGCCTCGCTCATTCCAGCCAGCAGGAAAATAAATAAAATGTGTATTTCTCATCACCCTACAGTAAAAGGATCCCTGGCTAATACAACAAATATTTCTTAAAACATTCTACTTGCCTTCAATATTTCAATATTGAAGGCAAGTAAATATTGCCTTCATTTGTTTTTCTTTCATAAAGAGAGAATCTTATTTTATCAATATAGGAACTGCTCCTGTCGCTTGTTGATGATGTCATTATGTCCATGAGTGGTCCAGCCCTATGGAATATGTGGAATGCACATGCTAATAAAATTGTTAAATATTACTCTGATGCTCATTAAATTTAGAAAGTATTATCAAATGTATTCCATATATTCCATAGGGCTAAACTAATTTTGCTAAACTAATGCTTGGAATGGATTCAGCATCTCAGCACCATGAAATCCCCCTAGTTAGACATACTGTATAACATGCTACATAAGGGATGATGGCATTTTGCATGTTTTGACTTCTAATGGTTAGTGAATGGTATCCCGACTTGGACCTGTTTTTATGAGGTTTCCCACGGGTGTTGAATTTCAACATTTTAGTGCATGTATAGACACCATTAGAAATTTTATTTGTAACAATTTAGTTCCCAGATTGGTCTGCTGAAATTCCCTAACTATGTGGGGTTGTGGAATGTGTGTGTGTATTTGAGCTTGGTGGGGCGAGTTATGTGCATTACAGATTTACATAGATAGATAGATAATAATAATACATTTTGATAATAGTCCTCTCAACCAAAACCCTGTTACAGCCGGATAAGCAATGTGTTTACATAATGGCAATGCACTGACATAATTAATTTGTTTTCATATGTAATTATTCCACTGCACTCCATGGTAACTGCTCAGAGCCGTGTCTATCGCCAATCATAGTAAACAATGCCTCGTCATTATCCTACAAGACACGGTTTCTACATTCTTTTAAATTGATTCCTGAGGAGCAGTAAATGTTTTTGCGTAATTGCACATTCTTCACGTTTGTCTTGCATTGTTATTGTCTTCCATTAAGCAGGATAAACTAATTTCAATGAGTAAACATTGACTCTATTCATTTTACCAGCCATTTACCAGCTGTTTACCCACATGTTTACCCACTGTCCATTGTACCAAGACATCAGAGACACATACTGTCCATCCACTGTACCAAAACATACTACCAAAACACCACAGACACTTAGGCGTAGATTTTTGTCACCACTAAACCCTGTATCCCTGAACTTCTTTGCCTTTTTAAACTATTTTAAAAATCATTTTTCCATAGTTAAAATGGTCAGTCCACAAGCTCACAATGTGTCAGTAGACTGGCACATTGAACTATTTCAAAACCTTTTTCAAAATAGTAAAAAAGAAGGCAAAGAAGTTAGGGACAAGGGGTTAGCATGTAATGAAAATGGAGCCCTTACTGTCCACTTTACCAAGACATCAGAGACACCTGTACGAAGGCATCAGAGACACATACTGTCCACTGTACCAAGACACAAGAGAGACATACTGTCCATTGTACCAAGACATCAGAGACACATACTTTCCATTGTACCAAGACATCAGAGACACATACTTTCCATTGTACCAAGACACCAGAGACACATAATGTCCACTGTACCAAGACACAAGAGACACATACTGTCTACTGTACCAAGACATCAGAGACACATACTGTCCACTGTACCAAGACATCAGAGACACATAAAGTCTACTGTACCAAGACATCAGAGACACATATTGTCCAGTGTACCAAGAGATCAGAGACACATACTGTCCATCAACTGTACCAAGACATTAGAGACACATATTGTCCATTGTACCAAGGCATTGGAGACACATACTGTCCATGGTGCCAAGACATCAGAGACATACAGGTATCTGTCATCGCTGTGTGTGGTGGATATTTATGTCAAAGTTCTGTCAGAAAGTTTTGTCAGAGACATACAAATATTAGCAGAAACAGATCCAAGAAGCACCTTCACACGTTCCAGACAATATAAAGGGCTAATCTCTTGTGTGCACCCGTCTCAGTGGCTCAGTTTCCTGGCCGCTGTTTTTTTTTTTCTTTTCTTTTCATTACTTTCTTGTTGTTTGCAGTTTTCTCAGAGCAGATCAAGTGTAGCAGCTGGTGGTCAAAGCAAACAGACATGTCCAGACATTCATACCGCCTTCCTTTATTCCCCTTCAAAGTTGGTTTCTTATTTTCATCGGGTGAATAGAGGCGACTCTTTTTTTCTTTAAAGCCCCTGTGAAATGAAAAATACATTTTTCACATTTTTAGACCACATCCGTGATCATTAAATGGCCATACCAAACAATCCATGCCCAACAAAGGGGACATTTTTCACTGTAATGTATTTCTTTGAATCAAAAGTACAGGGATCAGCCGCTTCTCCAACGATCTGACCTTGAATTGCAACCTTATGATGGGGCTTAAACTATCCCATTGTCTAATCAAACAATGCTGAATGGTGCATTTATAAAGCGCCTTCATCCAAAGAGCTTCACTTTGTGCTTACATTCACCCATTCACAGACACACTCATACTGATGCCATTGGAAACCAAGGCAATTTATCCGTAATTATCGCCTCCATTTCTCACTGCTGTCACGTGTCATAGTTTAGTATAATGGTTCTGTCTCCTGTGATTTGTCTACTTGTCTTGTATTTTAATAATGACATGTTTGTCTTTGTATGGATAGTTTTATAACTACTACTTTTCGAACAGTCTGCTGCTAATAGGGGGACTACAAATGAGAATTAGCTTCTGGATAAGTCACTCTGGCTCATTTACATAGATGTGAAAACCGTCTGGCTAACTCTGGCTCATTTGCATAGATGTGGAAGCTGACATGGTGATTAATGTGCAGTGTCCCGGCCGGGGAATTATATGAATGAATGAAATGAATAGAAATAAAATATATCCTAGCCCCAGGATATTGCATGAAGCCACGGCGGTACGGCCTAATAGACGTTAAGGATTTTAAGGTTATTTCCCCTATTTTATAATACATGTAAACACTCACTGCAATTATTTCTCTATTTTTAATCCCATGCAAGATTTTGTGACAATTGCCTAAAACTGTAATCCTGCATGGGCAATGTAGCCTACTCTCCCTCTGTGGGAAGATCTGGCCAGGGGGAGGCAGTATAGAGACCATGATTACTGCATGTTTCAGTGACAACTCTTCACCCAGGAGAGCGATATCTTTGCGAGTTTGGAATACGTCACACAGTTGAAAAATAACACCAATTAGCCGCGACCGTTCGCCCACCCGTTGCAATGGAAGACACCATTTCTACATACTCAATGTTAAATTACCATTGATTTGTCCCAGACATAGAAATGCCACTAATTGGGTATCCATAAAGTAATATATCTTTTCTTATGCGGGTCCCTGGCATTTCTTTTCAAATGGGGGGTCCATGGGCTAAATAGTGTCAGGGGGTCCTTGACATGGCAAAGTTCCAGTTCTGCACCATGCAGTGCAAACCTGCTCCAACCTCCATGTTCAACATTTGCACGTCTTTTTTTCATTAATTTAACTCGTCAAATAAATAAGGGTTTGTGAGCCTGTCAATGTCATCACAGCCGAAACAAAAGATTTATATTGTCAGCCGCCAGAACCTAATATCGTAAAGATCCCTGACGTATGAGCAAAGGTTTTTATGGGAAAGGCTTGGCCCAGAGCAGGCACTGTGAAATCCTCAGCGCTGGTTTCACTCCAGAGAGTTACAAAATGAAGCCGACCTGCACCAAACTCCACACTATTTGGGGACCATCTATACGTTAATTACATTAACAGGAGTGAGGATTTTACCGCTGCATGTGTAATAAGAAGCAATTACCGACAGAGGTTGAGCCATGAATAAATTAAATACTGCATGACCCTGTTTGCCAGGAGAGAGAGAGAGAGAGAGTGAGAGAGAGAGAGAGAGAGAGAGAGAGAGAGAGAGAGAGAGAGAGAGGGACTGATCACATGCTATCTCTACACATGAAGTGCAGGGGCAGATGTAAAAAATTCCCAATTGAGGGGGCAGGGGGAAAATGGTATGGATGCGGCTTCATCGCCCTGTGTCGCGCGAAGGATTTTTCTGGAACTTTTCTTTTAAATTTCTTTCCACTTCCAATTTGAAAATGACATGATGGCAAGTTAAATAAACAAAACGTAGCCTTTAACCAACATAGAAGACGGTAAGTGCTCTGTGATGCTTTAGCCTGTACTGTGGTGAGATGACTCCACCCTCCTGCTTACATGGGGGGGGGGTCTCAAAGGTCACAGTCCTTTTCAATGATCACACACGCCATTTGGCTTTTCCTTCTGCCTTAAGGTCATCGGGCAGCTGAACGGTCATCCATCGGGCAGCTGAAAGGTTATCTTGCTGAACAAGTCGCTTTGCTAAACACCTCCCAGAGTGACCGATGTGTTGGGGTGGTGGGGGTTGGGGGTTGTGTTCTTTTTGTGTACCTTAGTTTTTAGTTTTTAACAAAATTTGGTGATCTGGTAGAGGGTGATGCCCAAATGGTGATCATACGAAGCCCATGACCATTGGCCAAGTGGTGGCGCTATAGCAAAATGCAAAATTTGAACACTCGTATCTCATGAAACGCTTGACCGTTGGCAATGTAACTTAGTATATTCACCTATGCATCTCCTTATGCCGAACAACTTTTGTATTTTGACTTTTGACTTGACCTTCAGATGACCCGGCATCTTGAATTATATTAAAAACAGTTAAAATCCTACAATCTTTGATCAAAATGGATGAAAATAACCTGTACCTGAACTTTCAACCCATATGAACATGAAAATCGGGTGTGAATTTTGTTCAAGTGAAAAAAAAATGCATTTTTACGAGCCAATGAAAATTGCTGGTTTGTGAAAATTCTTCTATTGCCCCTAATCTACACATGCAGCGTAATCTTCTTGGAACAAAAGGCTGTGGGTTCAAGTCCAGCTACTGACAGTACAATGTGTGAGACTGTGAGTCATCAAGAACCCTGCCTTGCTCCCACAATTACATGATGTATTTCTCAAGGTCAGTCTTCCATGTTTCTATGGCTTATTTGTGTACGTTGTATATTGTTCTGACTGCTTATTGCCTTAGCTGCTTGCTTGGTCCCGTCTTATCGCTGCTTGCAGCTATATTTACCCTTGTTATCACCCCACTTTCACAGCTGATGATCTGGTCTGAAAACAGCCAAACTGCTGACGTAAAGGCCAAATGCAAAAAAAAAAACAAAACAAAAAACAGGCTGACCATTTGGTTGTCCTACTCGTAGGGTATTTTGTTGATCCGCCCCACCCGCCCCCTCCTTATGAGAGCGCTGTGTTTTCCTCAGGCAGATTGGCTATTTTCACTGCTTGTGAGGATGCACACACGGCTGCTCCTTATTATGCAGTAGAGCTGAGGAGAAATCAGTTATTTTGAGGGTCGGCGTGACACTTTTGGGCACATTTGTTGACCCCCTTGGAGCATTGCTTTACACTCTTTATCTAGCGCTTCTATCCAAGGTGCTTTACATGGACCGATGGCAGTGGAAACCATGCAAGGTAACGTCCAGCTCGAGAGCAGTTAGGTGTTAAGTGACTTTCTCAGGGACAACAACTCTGGAGGAGCCTGGGTTCGAACTGGCAACCTTGTGGTTACCATTCAGCCACTCTACCCCTGAGCCACTGCCGTAGCGATGGCACTGGAACGTAATCATCAACAACAAAGCTAACAGTCCTCTATAAATAGAACAAAAAGAACATTTCAATACCTCTTTGGCTTTACTCCTGTTGTGTCTGTCTTTGTCCTTCGTCCCCTCGTCCCCCTGCAGCACCCCCAGAGGACGGGACGAGTAGGACACCGTCCTCCAGTCCCGGCGGGGCGAGGTGGTGTTGTGGTTGACCTTCATGGAGGGGTCGGTGGCGTAGACGGGGTCGTCGTTCTCCTCGTTGAGCGAGCGGGAGGACCTCTGCATGGCGAAGACGCTCTTCTTCAGAGCTCTCACCCTCAGGCTCTCGGCGGCGTTGTTGTTCAACCCCGGCGACAGCGTCCCGTCCGGAGCCACGGGGCAGCACCACTCGCGCCCAGAACCCGATCCAACGTTGTCCACCTAAACACAAAACACAACATCTGTGTTGATCTACGTCAATTGAAAGCGATTAACACAAGCACCGCCATTGGCGTTGATAGCTGCCAGTTTAACATTATAAAGAAATAGTTACGGCCATCGCCTTTGCCAACGATCAAACAGCAATCACTCCTTTATAGCCCTTTTTTTGATCGTGTCAAAATGCTACTCACCTTTAGCATCTTTAGCATCGATTTGGAAGCTGTTGTGAACATTATGGAATCGCGCATCGTGTCCATAAGCAGCCATTCAATCTGTTCTTTTCAACCGCCTGTATCTCCGATTTATTGTCACAGGTCGCACTTTTTTTAAAACAGCGTATATATTCCACGGCTCAGAGCAGTCACCATGGAAGCTGCCATCTTACTACGGGGGGTCGATCATGTCCACAGGAAGTAAGTGACTAAGCATCGTCTGACACGTTAGAATGAATCCCATAGCCTGCCCTGTTAAAATTAGTGCACCGCCACGGTTCCCACGTTGTAAACCTGATTTTAAAGAGCCAGATTTTCCAAAACCAGATGGTATGATGAGTAATGGTGTGTGTGATGACTTGATCGAATGCCGTTCTTCCCCTCTGTGCAAAAAAAAACCAAGGACCGCGGGTCTCCCGGAGAGTGAAAACGTCTGGTCTGCCAGAAAAGCAGACCAGCAAATTGAGGTGGCAGAATCTGAGATAATAGCGATTCCAATGCAAACCATACAACGGACAAGGGGCACGTGCATGTGTGTGAGTGTGTTTCCCATCTGAAATGCCCTTTATTTCTCCAGTTCAAAAAATAATTAAAAATGCTTCCAGTCTGCAACAACCTTTTTACTTTCAGTTTTAGTTATCGTAGCTTTAGTTTCCATCTAGTTTTTGTCATTGGGACAAACAAGGTGGTGGACAAACATGTTTGGTCATAGTATTAGTGGGAGTAATCCACACTGACCTTGACGTTGTGTCCCGTGGTGTGGCACTGGTACAGGTGGGCGGGGTTGTTGTGGGCGTGGTCAGGGGTGGCACTGGCCACGCCCGGCGCAGTGTCATGGTGGTTGTTGTTGTCGTTGTTGTCGGACGTCTCTGACGGTTCCTGGATCTTCTCGTCCAGCTTGTTGAGCTTGGAGAGAACCTGAGAAGAGAGGAGAGCAATTCATGTGTAATGGAGAGGAGAGCAATTATTTTATACTGGAGTTGAGAGGAACCATAAACAACACAACAAATAGTTTTTCTCCTCTGGTGAAAAGCTGGAGCATGACAGACCCTCAGGCGAATCTGGTCATGGATTGATTGATGTATTTATTAATTAGCAATTTGCAGATTTACATTATGCATTGACTGTTAACTGTGAGTGGGACGACACCATTAAGCATGTCTTGCTTATCCACCGTGTTCATTTCATCAAGACATTTAGAGATGTACAAATATTCACTTCTGAAGTGAATGGAGAGGGGAGAAACGGATGTGTCTGGCTATCAGATTTCACGGAGGCCAGTTTCGAATTGCAGACCTCTGTAGGTGCCCTTTAAGAGCAGTTTTGAAGGAGACAAGGGAGTCACATGTCTTAATAATGACTGTTGGTAGGGTGTTCCACATTGTGGGTAACGTCCTATACCTAACCTAACAGTCATACGTGGTCACATACTGTATGGGGTGGGCAATTATTTTTCCCAAGGGGCCAAATGAGATACATAAAATATTGTGGAGGGCCAAGACTAAAGGCTGAACTAAAGTCTACGTAATATGAATTTATTTTCAAGATAAAAGTAAGACTAAGACCAACCATTTTGACACCAGGGCCCTCTATTTATTCAGTATTTGAGCCACGAACCACCATTTGATGACATTTTAGCCCCACAGATCCCAAAACTTTCTTCAAGATTTCTTTTGTTTTTGTCCACAATTCCAGGCTGGATTTGGGAAACAAAACAGGATAACAAAAATGACCATTCTCTTACATTCTCTGATTGCATGTGTAGACTTTGGGCTAATTCAGATGATGAATATTTTAACTCTTGAGAGCGTAAAAATGAAACCAAATGGACCCGCAAGGGTCCATTTGGTTTCATTTATACGCTCTCAAAGAGTTACATCTGGTTAACCAACTTTCCATTTTTAACTTGGAACTCTCTCAAGGACCACTGGTGGTCCCCGGGCCGGTCAGAGTCAGCCAAAGGGCCGCATTTGGCCCCCGGGCCGCATAATGCCCAGGTATGGTATATACTGTACCTGAGAGATCTCTGTTCGCACGCCGCTCAGAGACTCCAGCTTCTTCTCGATCTCCGAGATCCTGGTCACCAGCTTGAAGACGCTGGCCTTCAGCTGCTCGTCCGTCCCCTCCGTCTCCAGAGACAGGAACAGTTGGTCCAGCTTGGACTTGGCCAGCTTGACCGTGTCGTTGTTGGTCGTCCGCCGCCGCTCGGGCGAGCTGTCGCCCTCCTCCTCCGACCTGAGAGTGACCTGTATGTGGCGGTACTTTTTAGATTTGGGTTTTCAGTCTGGTACCAAGTTACCAACAACAATTTGGCGCCACTGGTAACCAAATGGACCCTTATAGATCTGTAAGGGTCCATTTGGTTTCATTTTACGCTCTCAAGAGTTAATTTATATTTAAACATCTGAATTACCTAATTTTCAAGAATCTACACAATTAGAAAATGTAGAATAATTGCTATTTTGATCAACATTTTACCCAGTTATTTCTCCTAAATTAGTCTAAGAGACTAGTGGGCCCTGGTAGGAAAATGGTTCTGGAATTTTGGAAGTGCCACGAGTGCATTTTGGCAGTTGGCAACACTGGGTACCGCCCACATTCAAAACAAACATCGGCATGGGTATTCAATCAATCAATAAATCAATCAATCAATGCTGACCTGAGACAGCGATCCATTGCTGTTGTAGAAGGAGGGCGGCTGGGCCATGCTCAGCGATTCGCACACGCTCATGTCGTCCAGGAAACGGAAGATGTCGCTGATGTCGTCACTGATGATCTCCTCCTCGTCATCATCGTCGTCAGAGTGTCTGAAGGCGCGCGGCGCCGCTGCGTCTCTCTCGCTGCCGACTCCGAATTTGGTGGGATAGTCGTTTTGGGTTTTCTTCTTCTTGCTCCTCTCCGTCTGAGTTCCTACGCTGGAGGAGCTGTCAGAGGCTCCTCCTCCTCCGCCTCCTGGCGGAAAACATAATATACAACATGCATAGTTTCCAGGAAGCCATCTCTTGGTAATCTTGGAGAGTAACTGAGTCGTATCACAATTTTGAGGTATTTGTACTTATTACTTGAATATTTCTAATTTCCAGTATTTTTACTTCTACTCCACTACATCCCAGAGCCAAAATTAATTTTGATGAGAATACATACATTAACCACTTCGAACATATATATCGGCAATTTGAAAAAAAAAATGCTAAAATAAAATAAAATAAAATAGTAGCTAGTTTCTGCTTTCACTTGTCATTGCAGCTCAAAAGCCTCCCAAACCCCACAGAAAACTCCAGACCACAGGTTTTCCGGGTGTAATTGAGATCATAAAAACTAAAACTAGAATGTCAAAAATAAATAAATAAATAAATAAATGAAAATTAATGTCACAAAACCTTTGAAATTAAAATGGATTTTATGGATTTTGCACCCCAAGCTATCCATCACTCCTACCTCCTCCTCCTCCTCCTCCTCCCTGGAAGGACGAACTCTTCATGTCCCTGAATCGTTTCCCCGCCGCCTCTCTCTTGTCGCACGCCATCGCCGCCGTGACCTCCTTGGCGTTCATCTCGTTGGCTCTCTTCTTGGCGAACGCAGAGGGCGAAGACGAAGACGAAGCCACCGCTTCGTTCTTCTCCTTGACGGGGCTCTGGAAGCTCCGCTGCTGGTGGAGGTGGTGGAGGTGGTGGTGGTGGTGGTGGTTGTGGTTGTGGTGGTTGAGGTCTTTGAGCGGCAGCGGCTTGCTGTTCAGAAACGACCGCTCATAAAAGAAGTCCCCAGCGGGTCCTCCTCCTCCTCCTCCCAACACTACCTCCTCCTCCGCGTTGAGGCTGAGACTCTTCACCGGCCAAGATGGCTGCCGGTTCCCCGCTGACTGCCTGCTGTTGCTGGCGTTCCTCCTGACGCCGCTGCTGCTGCTGTTGTTGCTCACACACTCTGACACGGTGGTCGGACCGAAGTACGTAGAGGCCTGAAGGTGTATGGTGGGAGCTCGTTATTTCTTATTTATAACAGCACCTTCAAATCAAACTTTATTTGTACGGTACATTGCTAATGCCCAAGGTCGAACCAATGTGAACGTTTGGCATAAAAACAAACATAGAGGCATAGAAACTAGAAGAAAAGGATGGAATAAAAGACGAAAGCAAAGGGTAAGGAAAAGCAATTAACTCAAACTGTTTAGACATCATAAAAATAAGCAGTATATGAGTCGGCTAAAAGGACCGAAGTAAACTTAAGAGACATTAAAAGAGGCAAAATGTGTCTTTAATAAAAGCCGTCTATATCCGGACAGAGCGGACATGGAGTTCGTTCCAGAGACTGCATCCGGCCACACCAAAGGCATGGTCTCCTCTATATTATTTTGTGGAAAGACACAAATGGGAGGCAGTAAATTCCGAACAGAACAATTATCTTTTACTACTAATTCCCTTTTCACACCAAAGGGTCACCATGTCTTGACCCTTTGGTGTGTTAATGGGCATTGCATTGCATTGAATCAAAACACTATTAGACTGACATGTTTGTTTAAGCATTCGAGCACCTTGAGTCTTGATAAAGCGAATGCTTATTGGTGCTGCTTATTGGTACTGGATAGGCCCAAAGTTTATCGGGTACTGGATAAGCCGGAAGCTTGTTGATACCAGATACTGGATAGTTTATTGATACCCAGCCTTGACACCCAGGCTTTCATTTTCGTCCGCCTTGCGCGAAATGGAAAGCCTGGACTAATTTGTTACCCACAGTGGCCTAGAGGGAGGAGTCAAGCATCTGGGGTGGGTGTGGCTCCAATGATGTGACGTAGCACAACGGTGGAGTAGAGGGGGAGGTGCCGGGGATGACGACACATTAGTGAGATCAAATCAGATCAGCTCATCTGCCGTGTGTAACCCACGGCACCAGGTTCCCCCCTAGGCCAAAATCATTTCAGGTTAGGCCAGGCTAATTGATACCAGGTACTGGATCTTTTTTGGAGGGTATAGTTTATGCCATAGGCGATTTTAGGCTGTCCCAGAAGGGGGGGGGGGGGGGGCACTTTGTTGAACCATTGGTAACCAACCGTGCGGCACAAATATTGGGCCCTGGTATGAAAATGCCTGAAAACCACTGCTGTAGAATATAAGCAACTAAATATGCAAGAGAAGTACTTGTTTTTTTTAGACACTGTTATTTATTTACTCGTTTTGGAATATACTATAGCCAGTCAGCAGGGCTGTGTGTGTCATGTCAATGTCAGTCAGGTAATATTGTAGGTACTCATTTCAAAACATGAATGGAATTAAATACATATGTACAGTACATTTGTATATATATATACAAATGTACTGTATATATGTATTTAATCCCATGCAAAATTCCATGTAAAAATAAATATAGCCAATTATAGGCTATATTTATTTTTACACTGGGGGGCAAGTGCCCCCTGGCACCAACCAAAGAATCTCCAACGGGTTATGCCTACCTGCAGGTCGTCCAGACTCTCATGCTTGGCACGCCGTCTCTCAGTAATGGGTGAGTTCAGGGCGCCCTGGAAGTACGGGTTGTTGTACGGCAGTTCAAAGCTGTGGTTGAAAAAGGTGGGCGGCTTGTGGAGCTCCCTCCGGTGGTGGTAAACAGCATCGCTGCCCTGTCTGCTGTCCACCTGAAAAGACAACGACAAACGAAAAGGTTAGAGTCCCATATTCAAAATTTACTCCAGAAGCAAAGTACATTCAAGGCCCCCTATGAACTAGGGATGTCCCGATACTGTATCGGTATCTGAAAAAGTATTGGATCGGCCCTTATTGTACCAGCAAATGTACCAGTCTAAACTGTAACGGTCAATTTGGACCATATAATCACAAAGGTTCCCCCGACCCAAAAAATGTCCAACACAAGCCTGCCGATGACGAGGAACCCTGACCGTTCTTGATCAAAACATTTTCACCGCCACCAACCAACTCAATCCACCTCTTTATGCGCAAAACACGACAAACAAAACAAACCAACACACCTGCGAGAGGTTGTGGAAGTCCTCCTTGAAGATGTTCCTCTTCTGGACGCAGGAGTGCACGGAGAACGGCTCCGACGCCCGGTGTCCTCCTCCTCCTCCTCCCATCATGACCCCGCCGTGCGGCATGGACCCCTGCTCCGTGATGGCGGAGCCGCCGTCCTCCACGTCCAACGTGGGGCCGTAGACGCTGCCCTGCATCGGGCAGGGCGGCGAGTGTCCGCTGCTGGGCGGGTACTGGGGGCTGCCGGGCGGGTACTTGGGGCTGCTGGGGGAGTACTGGGGCAGGTGGTGCAGTTTGTCCAGCGAAGACGCCCTGATGTTGCTGCTGCTGTTGCTGCACTTCAAGTCCTTGCTGACGACGGCGACGCCCAGAAGAAAGTTGGGCTCCTCTGCGGAGGGAACGACGAACTGCGGGACGCAGCCGTCGCATTCCGCCGACATCGGAGCGCCTCCCGGAGCCGGAGGAGGCTGGACGTTTTGGGACGTGAGGGGTCGATGCCGGGACGAGTGGGGGTGGTGGTGGTGGTGGTGCTGGTGGTGGGGGTCCCTGGGTGGGGGTCCAGGTGCTCTGTGGGGGTGGTGGTCCACGTGCTCGTCGTCGTCGTAACCCCGCCTCCTCCTCCGGTCGTAGTTGTAGGCGTCGGTGTCGGAGCGGCTGGACTCGAAGGACAGGTTCTTGTGGAACTGATTGGCTCTTCGCAGCGGGACCGCCGCGCCGGTGGGACGGTGGGGCGGCGGCCCGGGGGCGACGGTGGTGGGGGGGAGCGGTGGAACCCCCGTGGAGGGGAGGAGCTTCTCCTGCTTGGCTCCGCCTCCTCCGTTCATCTGGATCAGGTTGAACATGGTCACGATGTCGGCCGCCACCATCAGCTTCTTGGACTGTTGGCCAGATAAACAATAACACACAAGAGGTCTCAGGTTACTGCATGGGGAATTAATAGGCGTAGTGAGACACCAGCGGGTAGCAGAGGGTCTCCAACACTTCCCAGAGATGCAAGGAACACTCCCCGTCCCTTCCACCTATGGGACAATGTTAATAGCTGCGCTGGGAAGCCAACCATGACACATTTTTGCATTGAGGTCCGTATTATCGTGGACCTGACCTACTAGGATCCCCTTGTGGCAGGCCTGTAAAAACGCATACTTGGGAAGAAAAAGGTTAATGAACTGGTTTGAGTGACCACAAAAAACACAATTTTCCTATAGTCTTCCTATAGTATAATCATTATACTTTTTCACTGCTAGGTGACACTAACGATCAGCTCAAGCCAGTGTTCATAGAGGAAGACTAGGTCATAGAGGAAGACTGCTTGTCTCCAACTCCCCAAAATAGCAGTGCTGCTGCTGCTGCTCGCACGGATCGCATCATCTCCTTTGGAAGTCTTTAGAAGCATTCATATGCAGGAGTCCACCGGGACTTGCTACTGGAGTAACCATGAAACTGACTAAAAATGCAACAACTTTCCTTTCCTTTTCTCTAATAGATTGTGGGTTGGCTGAAGGGAAAGCTACGGATCAACCATGACATTAGCCTGGCCTAACCTGGAATGATTTTGGCCTGGGGGGCGGGGTGCCGTGGGATCCACACGGCAGATGAGCTGATCTGATTTGATCTCACTAACGTGTCGTCATCCCCGACCTATGCTACGCCACATCATTTGGAACGACGCCCATCCCGGAAGCTCGACTCCCCCCTCTAGGCCACTGTGGGTAACAAATTAGTCCAGGCTTTCCCTTTCCGCGCAACGCAAATGAAAATGAAAGCCTGGGTTCGAGGCTACCATGACATTAAAGGCGCGGTCAGACAATGGTATGTGCTAGGAATGTAGGCGTACTTGGACTACATGTTTCCACACAATGTTACAGTGTGACATCAGAACAGCTGAGTGAATGTGTTGACTGATGACAGTGACAGACAGAGCCAGACGTTATATTATCTGAAAGGGCATGCATGCAGTGTAACTATTGTTGTCTGTTCGTTCAATGGGGCGCAGAGTGGAGAGGGGGCGGTGGGGCCGGGGCAAGATTATTTTATTTAATTTATTTCTATTTAAGGACTGTCTGGCACAGGGTTGGACTGGGACAAAAATTCAGCCCGTTCATTTTTGCGTGAATTTGGCCCAGACCGGCCCATTTTTGTGCACGTTTCGCCCAGACCGGCCCAACACAATCAATGGTGACCGTCCAGCAGATGCCCCTGCTTTGTCGGTGCACACACACAAACGAACAAGCCATAATACCACCATTTCAAACAACATCCATACTATTATCCATACTATAAGGAAATGTCTGAATGATTGTCTGTCTGAAACTGCCATAACTCCTCACTGACTGCAACAATCACTCTGTCCAAATTAGAACCGACAATCCATACATCATTTGGAGTTCACATATTCAACGGGTAAGGTCCTTGTAAATTATATAGACCCACAGACACCTATACAACCCTTTGTTGCTCTCACTAGAATGAGATCCAAGATAGAAGAGTCTATTTGCCACTCACTGATACAGGTACAATGTACAGCATTTTATTGCCTCCTAGCGGACCCCTATGGTCGCCGCCCACGGCTCACCGGGAGAGCTCCCGGTCAGTGGTGCCAACTTGGCACATTTGACGCTATTTTTAGCTTTTTCCCAGACCCCCCTAGCGCCAAAATTAGTGGAAAAAAAGCATTGAGTGCTTTTTTGCTGGCGACTTGTGGCGAAATTGGTTGACAGGCACCAGAGTCCTCCTTCCTTCCTAGAAAGGACCATTGGTAATCAAATGGACCCATCTGTAACTCTTGAGATCGTAAAATGAAACCAAATGGACTGTTACGGGTCCATTTGAGTTAAATTATATTTAATTAATTCTGAATTACCTAATTTTCAAGAATCTACATATTTAGAAAATGTAGAAGAACTGTTATTTTGACCAACATGAAAATGCAGGTCGAAAACCTCTGCCCTAGCGCATTCTAGTGCATTTTGGAAGTGCCACTAGTACATTTTGAATTTTGGCAGTTGGCAACACTGCTCCCGGGACTCCCGATATGGCCGGTCCGGCCCTATAGCAACCCCATCTTTAAAAAAAAACACACACACAGTAAACAAAGTGTTTTACCTGTTGGTCGTCGGCGGGGCAGCCGCTGCCGCCTCTCATCTTGTCACGGAACATCTGCGCGGGGAACGCGGGGTCCAGACACGCCGTGTGGAACAGCAGACTGCGCAGCTTGGCCAGCTGGGCCACGTGGAAGCGGTCGCACAGAGAGTGGCACAGATCCTGGTAGGACATGGAGCCATGATGACCGTCCAGCTCCTCCAGGAGCCGACCCAGGAACAGGGAGTACTCCGGGAGGGGGTCCATGGTGGTCCACGGGGCTGCAGGAGGATGGATGGACTGATTGAATGTTTCATTGATTGATTGATAGATTGATTGATTGATTTTAAATATTGGAGCATTAACTAAATATTTGACTATTCGATTATTTGACTAGCAAAACACTATTTGATATTATTAATTCATAATTGATTATTCACTAACAGTAATTTTGCATGTAAAAAAAAATATATATATAACATACAGTATATCATAATAGACTAGTAATTATTTGACTACCAATGATATTAATTATATTTTAATGACAATAGATGATTCAGAACAATTTAATGGTGGTCTTTGTTGTGTAATATGTGGTTTCAGATATTAGAAGTAAGCCCATTGCCTCTGATTGCACTGACACTCACTCCTGCACTACAATTCCCATAATTCTTTGATGCACCACACCTCCTTGTGGATAGGGGAGGGGCTGACTTACTGAGACATGTCGTCCATGAAGTACTGTGTTGGTGACATCATGGACAACAACATAAAAGCATTTATACTTGGTCATTTCATCAAAGCATTTAGGGAACTGCAAAGACTCACTTCTGAATAGCCAAACATAGTGGAGCTAAAAAGGGAAAGGGAGGTAACATAGACAAGGGGGGAAGAGAGTGGGTGGGTAAATCTGCTCTGCTCTTGAGAGCAGTCTAGAGGGGGTTTACATGTCTACCGACATCAATACAGCATGGAACTGTTATCTCTAATGGCACAGACATCACACAGCATGGAACTGTTATATGTAATGGCACAGACATCAACACAGCATGGAACTGTTATATGTAATGGTACCGTGCACATCAATACAGCATGGAACTGTTATATCTAATAGTACCATGCACATCAACACAGTATGGCCCTGTTACATCTAATGGCACAGACATCTACACAGCATGGAACTGTTATATCTAATGGTACCATGCACATCAACATGGAACTGTAATCTCTGGTACGATGCATGCACTTCAATACAGCATGGAACTGTTATATCTAATAGTACCATGCACATCAACACAGCATGGAACTGTTATATCTAATGGTACCATGCACATCAACACAGCATGGAACTGTTATATCTAATGGTACCATGCACATCAACACAGCATGGAACTGTTATATCTAATGGTACCATGCACATCAACATGGAACTGTAATCTCTGGTACGATGCATGCACTTCAATCCAGCATGGAACTGTTCTCTCCAATGGTACCATGCACATCAATACAGCATGGAACTGTTCTCTGGTACCATGCACATCAATACAGCATGGAACTGTTTCTCTAAATGGTACCATGCACATCAATACAGCATGGAACTGTTTCTCTAAATGGTACCATGCACATCAATACAGCATGGAACTGTTTCTCTAAATGGTACCATGCACATCAACACAGCATGGAACTGTTTCTCTAAATGGTACCATGCACATCAATACAGCATGGAACTGTTTCTCTAAATGGTACCATGCACACCAATACAGCATGGAACTGTTCTCTGGTACCATGCACACCAATACAGCATGGAACTGTTCTCTGGTACCATGCACATCAATACAGCATGGAACTGTTTCTCTAAATGGTACCATGCACACCAATACAGCATGGAACTGTTCTCTGGTACCATGCACATCAATACAGCATGGAACTGTTCTCTGGTACCATGCACATCAATACAGCATGGAACTGTTCTCTGGTACCATGCACATCAATACAGCATGGAACTGTTCTCTGGTACCATGCACATCAATACAGCATGGAACTGTTCTCTCTAAATGGTACCATGCACATCAATACAGCATGGAACTGTTTCTCTAAATGGTACCATGCACACCAATACAGCATGGAACTGTTCTCTGGTACCATGCACATCAATACAGCATGGAACTGTTCTCTCTAAATGGTACCATGCACACCAATACAGCATGGAACTGTTCTCTGGTACCATGCACATCAATACAGCATGGAACTGTTCTCTGGTACCATGCACATCAATACAGCATGGAACTGTTCTCTGGTACCATGCACATCAATACAGCATGGAACTGTTCTCTCTAAATGGTACCATGCACATCAATACAGCATGGAACTGTTCTCTCTAAATGGTACCATGCACATCAATACAGCATGGAACTGTTCTCTGGTACCATGCACATCAACACAGCATGGAACTGTTCTCTCTAAATGGTACCATGCACATCAATACAGCATGGAACTGTTCTCTCTAAATGGTACCATGCACATCAATACAGCATGGAACTGTTTCTCTAAATGGTACCATGCACACCAATACAGCATGGAACTGTTCTCTGGTACCATGCACATCAATACAGCATGGAACTGTTCTCTGGTACCATGCACACCAATACAGCATGGAACTGTTCTCTGGTACCATGCACACCAATACAGCATGGAACTGTTCTCTGGTACCATGCACATCAATACAGCATGGAACTGTTCTCTCTAAATGGTACCATGCACATCAATACAGCATGGAACTGTTCTCTCTAAATGGTACCATGCACATCAATACAGCATGGAACTGTTCTCTCTAAATGGTACCACATGTTATCTGTGGACAAAATCTCATCCAAGGACAACAGAATATTCTTTAGTTTGGGGTCTGAGAGGCTAAATATCATCCAATGGTGGTCCATGTGGCTAAGTCATATTGCAAAGGCCTTGATGTACTAAAGGTTGAAAACCAGTGCCCTATAGCAGGAGCATTCTGGGAGGGGGTCCTTGGTGGCTACGGGTTGGGTCGGGTCAGTGATGTGAGGAGGGTCCCATCTTTAGAAGCTGTCCCTGACAGGAGATTTCTTGGCAGCTAGAATATGAATTGCAGCTGCTCTTTTACTGATCAGATGGCATGTATTATAATTATTATTATTACTACCCTTATTTATTTATTTATTTTCCCACCCTAATAACAATGCATAACAATACAAAAAAGACATCTTAAACAATATGAATTCAAATACATTCCCTGCATAATCCCTGTTTGCATGTTAGACATAACGTTGTAGGCTACCATGTAGAATAAAAGAAAAGTAAAAGCATTGCTGGTGGAATGTGTTGTCTGTTGTGTGTGTGTAATGTTCACATACATGATGCTGCAGGGGGGGGCACTAAACATGTCAAAAACAAACACATCTATGACTGCATGAGAGTGAAGATTGTTCAGCTATAGAGACAAACACGAGGGGTCGATATTAGTCCAGTCCTGGATGAATATCATTGTCTTGGATAAGACGCCCCGTCCCGTTCGCATACACACACACACAGACCTATCACATAGCTACACAATATAGGGCAATAATAAACATGGTAGCAGCGCAGCGGGAATTACCACAACGCAAAAAAAGAAACACAATCCTACTCCAACAAGAATTAAGGGGGGAAATACATATTGCCCTTAAATCATTATTTCTCAGCCCGCATCTGCACAGTTACTGACTCACCTTAGACGACACGGCTCTTGCGATTAAGAATTCACTTGATCATCTCAGATCTCATCGCATTTCGTTCCAGACGTCGCTATACATACTAACCATCCCAGCAGCAGCAGCAAGGAAAAGGAACGTATAAAGTCCCACAGCACGGTAGCAGAAATTCATTCATTCTCTCCCAGCCCGAGAGGAGAGAAGAGAGGAATGGACGCTCCGCACAGTGTGTGTGTTGAGTGTTGTGTGTGTGTGTGTGTGTGTGTGTGTGTGTGTGTGTGTGTGTGTGTGTGTGTGTGTGTGTGTGTGTGTGTGTGTGTGTGTGTGTGTGTGTGTGTGTGTGTGTGTGTGTCTGTGTGTGTGTGTGTGTGTGTGTGTGTGTGCGCGCGCGTGCGCTAGGCAGAGGAGAGGAGCTGTCCAGGTACTGTGGTGCTGACGAACAGAATTCACTGAATTCACTTGCTCATGTCAGCTGTTAACGCATTCCTTCCAGACGATGTGTTTTCTGTCGCTACAATCCATCCCAGCATGGCATGCAGAAAAAGGAACGTCCCAAGCAGCTCGGCAGCAGCAGAGGTTCATTCATTCTCTCCAGACCGAGAGGAGACATTAAAGGAATGCTCCACACACACAGTCCAACGATAATGTAGTCCAATACAGCCAGGCGGTCAGAATGACAGAAAAAAAGGGGGGGAAGACGCTAGGCAAAGTTGAACCGTGTTTACATTCCATCCATCCGGACATGACACCAATAAAGGCTAAATGTAAAGTGCATCTACTCGTGAATTCAAATGTGTGTGGTTTAAACCAGAATATATATATATATATATATATATATATATATATATATATATATATATATATATATATATATATATATATATATATATATATATATATATATATATATATATATATATATGAATGTTCTATGATTTGCAGAATTCCACACACACACACACACACACACACACACACACACACACACACACACACACACACACACACACACACACACACACACACACACACACACACACACACACATATATATATATATATATATATATATATATATATATATATATATATATATATATAATATATATATATATATATATATATATATATATATATATATATATATATATATACACACACACTGTATATTCCCTATGGAATGCACTCAGAACTGCAGACCTCACTCCCAATATTCACGGAAAATTGTGAGTGAATCTGCAGTTCTGGCAGAACTCGTTTAGCTGGGGGACCCCCTGTAACTCCCTCAGGGACCCCTGGGTTTCGACTCTTCCAACGCAATGTGAAAACACTCTTCAGATTCCATCTTAGTCCAGAGCAATTGCAGTACTTGCCCTAGCCTCGACTTGCATATGCAAAAAAAACAACATCAACAAAAAAATGTATTTTATGTATCATATAGCATTTACTGTAAAAACATAAATGACAAATGTAATCAGTGCAATTTACAGTCACACATAAATGTAATCAGCACAGGTATACATTCAAACATAAATGCAATCAGTACAGGGTACAGTCAAACACAAATGTCAATGACAATGTGCTCATGCTTGTTTTGAAAGTGGGTGCTACCAGAAAGACTATTGTTCTTGCTTCTTCCTGTATTGTGGCTGTGGGAGTCGCTAGCCTTTTTGAGGTAGTTTCTCAGGTGTGTATACTAATCCATCCATGTGTGTACCACCACATTGAGCCTCGAATCTGATTTGCTTAAATGAGTCACGTGACCTGTCTGACCAATCAGATTTCTATCTTGAAGTGACACAGATCTGATTCCAGCTAGATTTGGCTGCAAGTGTAGATCAGGCCTAAGTGTAGGCTACTCTAAATTTGATTCAGATTGGCTTCCAGGACACACCCTCTGTGATCATTAGGCCTAATGCTTCATTGATGGTACTGTAATTGGAAAGACAACTTTCAAGAACGAGACAGCATGAGACAGATAGACAGAGAATGTGTGCATGTATTGTAGGTGTGCACGCACGCACGCACGTGCATGCGTGAGTGAGTGCGTGCCTGAGTGCGTGCCATGCATGAGTCTTGTATCCGTGATTTCCACTCCTTGCTTATTTTAATGAGAACCGAGGCAGATTACCGCTACGGTGAAAAATGTGCAATTATAGCGTTTCGTATCACAGGATCCCATCTGCAGAAAGACAAGAATAGAATCGTCTCACACTGAAGACATACCTGAGCTCAGAGTGAAAGCGCAGGACTCATTGTGTGTGTGATCTGTAATTCAGGGATGCGATTGTTATCGGGGAAGGAACAAAAATGACTTGGAGACTCTCTAATGGAGGAAGGCTACGAGAGAGAAATGACTTAACATAAAGCGATTAACCACTTGGAACCATATTCCATTCTTCTCACTTGTATTATTATTCCTTTCCTATTCTGAGAGTGAACATCCAGTAAAAAATATTCACATCTGTCACGGTTGCTAAACTGCTGGTGAACTCAGAAGCAGAGCCATGGTTATTTATTCACAAGCTAAGTATAGGTGTCAAGAAATCAGAGACACATACTGAGTGTGCGACACTCAGTATGTGTCTCTGATTTCTTGACACCTATACTTAGGGTTAGTTTGAAACTATGACCAACGACAAAAAAACTCCCATACCTATTTGAAGAAACACCGCAATCTGCAAACACAACAGCAAGATTTGTGACAAAAAAGATTGGCCAAAGTAATACAATCACCCAAGGACTATACTGTCTGTTCTATCTAGACCATACATGTAAACAGAGTTGCTATACGTTTAAACTGTCCTTTAAATCTGATTTTGTTTTTCTACATGATCATCAAGAGGAAAAGAAGAAAGAAAAAACTCTATGTGTTATAATGACATGTATAAAACAATGCAATGTTACATAACTCTGTTTACAAAACCCTGTATCCCCCCCAACTGTATATACTTTCCCCATTTTCAACTGTTTGGAGGATTGAAATCCACCAGCTGTCTGCAGAATGTTGTCTAGTTCTTGCCCATAATACCGTAAGTGTACAACTTCTATGATTCTGCCTTGCAGTAGAGCGATGGCTAAATCCATGTAATCGCACAGATAATACTTGAAAAGCCTCTCTTCTGTTGTGGGGATCTCACAAAGGGTTTACCTACTCACCAATACAGCTTTTACGTACAGCTTTTGTATTTAGATAGCTTAAATACTCTCCTTGGCCCAAAAGTGATTGCTTTTCACCAGGAAAAACAACAGGATTTGTTCTACCGACTAGGTATCGAGATTTCTACAACTGAAGAGTGGCTTTTTAGGTTTTATCCGTTATATACAGGTAACATTGATTAAGACATGAAAACAAGGCTACAGACCGGACTGTTCAGGCTATTACTTGGCCTCATTTCCTGAAACCACATGACCCCTGCCCACTTCAACAGAAGGAGTTGCCTTAGGGTTGATGATAGAGTACGACAACTTGCAATGGGTCTTGTCCACCCCAACGACACCAGAGGGCATTCTACTAACCATGTGCAACCCACATTTGACACAAACATGTGAATCCCTTGACTCTTTCTGGCCCAACAGAACTGGCCTCCGTAAAAAAAATAGAAACAAATCTCAGCCAACGCCTTTCCCCTCTTTGTACATCTCTCTTTTCCCTCTAACCTCCACTATGATTTGCTGCAGCTTCTGACTTAGACGTAAATGCTTTACTTCTGTGAAGCACTTCTTTCCAAATGTCTTAATGAAATGAACGAGGTGGCTACTATTGTAAACAAGGGGAACGCTATTGTGTCCAGTTGTATTGAATTGGACTGTACAGTAAATCTCCAATCTGTTATCACCTTTGTGGTAGGGTGTACTTGTCTATTGTACTATGCTTCTCCATTTCTGGTGCCAGAAATGGAGCGTCCAGCCAGTGTAAAGACGCTACCAGCGTCCAGTGTCTTTATGCGGCCTTCAGGAGCGTAGCTATCAATTCTGGCCCCCCTGCAAAGCTTTTCCACATGGGCCCCCCTTTCCCAGCGGCGTTAAAGGGGAATTTCACCCATTTTCAACATTTTTTCTGAGAGTGGAACCATTTTTTCTGAGAATGGAACCAAATGAACCCGTTTGGGTTCATTTGGTTGCATTTGTACGCTCTCAGAAAAAAATAAGCGTCTAAAGAAATCCATTAACATGATGAAATACATCTTGATGATGTCATCAAGATGTTTCACCATCTTAGTGGTTTTCTTCAGACCTCCATTCCTAGAAAACACAGAATGGGGAAACGTTTTTATCATGTCCGCCCAGCACTTCTAAGGTATATCAATGACATATTAGAATGTTGAAAATGGGTGGAATTCCCTTTTAAAATCCTTCAATCTGGTGCACTTTGGCGTCAAATATTTTTCTATAATAATCAATAAAAATAAAACCTTATTAATGCAAGCTTTTATTGTCCCCCTGGTTTTGGGCCCCCCTAAAATTGTCTAACTTTTCCCCACCTATCAACGCCACTGGCGGCCTTTCCATGGATGCTCAGATGTGCTCATATATACCACTCACTGCCTTTCTCCTTCATTGTCTCTCTATATTGTCTACTGCCTGCATGTCTGTCACCATGCTGAAAAGGTCAGGCTGATCTCTCATCCCCATCTGGTTAAATGTTGTGGTTAAATGTGCTCGTGGATGAGCGACCGTACATCTCATCTGCATAATTAACAACACAGCTCGAAGATACCAACGGGGACGATGACGAGACACACCCCCTCTCTTTCTCTCTCTCTCTCTCTGTGGTCTGGGGTGAGCGGAGGACAGTAAACAGAAACGCCAGTGGTGTGTAAAAAGTTCTCACATATGTATTACCTATAAAGTATCATTATACTGCAATATAGAAACAATCTGTTACAAGTATAAGAGCTCAGACTTGTCAGTCGTCTTGTGTGAGTGCATTACAGTGTGTAAGTAAATGTACTTAGTTACTTTACACCTCTGAGTAACACTAGACTGCAGGGAAGTGCAATAATATGCAAATGACTCCGAGCTTGTTAACTAAGGAGAGAATCTAATCTAGTGTTGCTCGTGCTTGTGTTTATATGTGTGTGTGTGTGTGTGTGTGTGTGTGTGTGTGTGTGTGTGTGTGTGTGTGTGTGTGTGTGTGTGTGCGTGTGTGCGTGTTTCTTTGTTTGTGGCGCTCTGTGGTCTCTTAGCTTGTTAAATGTCACCGTACCTTTGTTAAGCCGCGCAGGGACCAGGAGCGTAACTGGATTAAAATGTTGACTGGACAAATTAGCATCGCTTTTGGCAGCATGCTAATGTGGGACCATTTAAAACAAAGGTGGCTTGCTGCATGGTTGGTGTGATTTTGGACATGTTGGTTACAAGAAGCAGCACTTCTTGTAAAGGAGACAACTTAGGTGGTTCAGGAATCTGGTTAGGATGCCTCTCGGATGTCTCCCTAAGGAGGTCCTCGAGGCATGTCCCACTGGGAGGAAACCGTGGGGCAGCCCAATGACCAGATGGATTATATCTCCCCTTGTATGAAACTGTTGCGCAGCCCAATGACCAGATGGATTATATCTCCCCTTGTAGGAAACTGTGGCGCAGCCCAAGGACCAGATGGATTATATCTCCTCTGGGAGGAGACTCCAAGGCAGACCAAGGACCCGATGGATTATATCTCCACTGGGAAGAGACTTCGAGGCAGACCAAGGACCAGATGGATTATATCTCCTGAGGAGACCCCAGGACAGATGGATAATAGGGACTTTAAGAAATCGTCTCTAGGACTTGGACACGATGAGAACGTAAGCGTGCTCTCTCACAGTTGCGCCAGTAGCCCAATATAGTTAAGAAAGCAGGCAACACCAACGGAGTCCACCCCTTCCACTGGCGTCCCTGGTTTCCATGGTGATGGTCCTCTACAGCGTACCTCTTGTCGATGTTGTTAACAAGACGCCATAACTGCGTTCTGCCGTCAGAGGGGAGGGTCCGACGGCCATGAGGCTTATATATCGAGTACCAAGCCATTCATCAGCAACGTCGTACATCGCACGTCTGATGAATCTTAAACTGGGATAAAGCTCCACTGGGAGGAGACCCCGGGGCAGACCATGGACCTGGGGACTTGTCTTTTATTCATAGACCTGACATTACATTAAAAATGTCTTCTAAATCAGTGTTTCTTTTCTCAAACTATTCATGTCAAATTCTTTCATGTCAAGGATCCCTTTTTTCCCAGTATGATGTTTTCCTTTTAGCCACTTTCAAAGTGAATACTTTTTTTGTTCTTTTTGGAGGCTTGTCAGCTCTTTTCTACTCTACAAATTGGCTTCATGTTATTGACCTGCGAGGAAAAGGTGAAAATTACCATAAATTACCATATGAGTACGCAGTGGTTACATTACCATACGCGCACTTGATGCATTTAAGGGAATTCTCTGAGAAATAATCTGACTGTCTGCAAATGTGTCTCACAGACCTGCAGGCTTATTACAGCTGTGGTCTTGGTTCATGGCAAGGACCTGATTTACTACAGCAAGTCTTGATTTATTTCTCAACATCTATCTGTTTTGTCTAGTATGTTTTGTCATATATGACGAGGTATATGATTTTAGTTGTCTAACTCTTTGATTTATTGATTGAATGATTGATTAATTGTGGTAAAAAAGCAAAAAATATGTATTTTGGCGGTAAAATTATGTGGTCATTTGCCCCGTAGTTTCATGCTGAAACAGCTGATCTACAAAAAAGGTTGTGAGTTTGTAGGAAGTCTGTTGAGGCGTGACAGACTGACAGCAATGTACTGTACATATGGTGGCGGTTTTGCAGGTTTTCATAGTAATCTACAATTTATGTTAAAGTTCCATGTCACCACATGACATGTCAATCACATGCCTGAGAAGATAAAATAAATAAAAACCCTGCTTTCTCAAGCCTGTAGGTGTTACAATACCACATATTGCAGTCCTCGTACATGGACAACTGCACACAACGCTCACTCTACGCAAGAGCCTGTAGCTTTCAAACCCTTTGTCACATATGGATGATTTTCTAATTCTATAGCACATATGGAGTCACGCAGAAAAAATGTTGTTAATCATTCCAGTCCGTGTGTTCTAACAAACAGTTATTGTGCAGTGAAACAGCTGGCAGCACAGATGAAATAATATGTGTTGTTGTTGTTTTTCATTCTTCTCGCTTTTCACAGTCAATTATAACCTCATTAATCTGCTTTGTGGACACGAAAACCTCCCTGGAACCAGTTCACTTCACACTCTCTCACTCTCTCTCTCTCTCTCTCTCTCTCTCTCTCTCTCTCACTCTCTCTCTGTCGAGAGGGCGGGGGGGGGTAGAGATGTTTCTTGCTCTTTCTTTTTCGACAGCTTTACAATTACAGAGCAAGCATGAAATGTTCACATTTCAAATATAAAGCGCTCTGCACCACGGGGTCACAGGGTCACAGATGTTTGAATCTTCTGGTATGTCATGATTTTGCAACCCATTGTTTCACCATATGTGCCAGTTATCTAATGTGATCCTGACCTCTATACACGCCCTGCTCCACCAACCTGGGGAGGCAGTGGACTGGCCTCATGCCTTCTTCTATGGATGAGGAGTCCAAAAAAGCCTTCTTTTCACGTGACAGGGGGAAGTTTCCCCCGATCGTAGTATGTGGAAGGAAAACGTTGTTTCAACCAGTTCCTGTCCCCTCCATCAGATGCTGATCAGGGAGAGGCAGTCTATAGAGACCAGAATTACAGCATGTTTTTGTGAGGGCACCTACACTAGGGGACACTGGGAGAACATGCAAACTCCACACAGAAAGGCTCTTTTGCCAACCTACCACCTGGGTATGGGCACTGGTATGGGAAGAGTTTCAAAGCTTTATTGCCATATAAACAGAGTTGATTGGAATTTGTCTTTAGTGCAAATAAAGGAGACTTTACAATACAGACAAATGGACGGGCTGATAAAAGAGCAGAGAAAAGCACATTAAAGTGCCATAACAATAGAAATACAAAACAATAAATAGGAGTAGATGAGGAGAAAGATGGGAGGTCGAGGCCAATAATTTTGGACACTGTGCGGACCACTCTTTCCAATTGTTTTCTATCAGCAGCAGATGTGTTGCCATACAGTACCACACTGTAATTGAGAAAACAAGGACACTCTCCACAGTAGCTCTGTAGAACTGCACTAATGCAACAAACATAGAAAGTGAAGCCTTTGGTGGGCTTTGCACAGAATGGTTTCGATATTGAGCTCCCATTTCAACGAGCAACATATAGTGGTGCCAAGAAATTTAAAACTGTCCACCCTGTCAACAGGTTGGTCGGTTTTAAATTTAAAAAGAGGAGAAACGCCACCAGCACCCAGTGGTCCCAGCCGGAATCAAACCCAGGACCTTCTACATATGAAGCGGCAGCACCTTGCGGTTGATGAGGTCAGTGTGACCTTCATAATATTTGTAAGGGTCTCCATGATGTACCGTCATGTGACAAGGGTTGAAATTGTTGGGGGCGCACATACAGACTTTTCCACCTGGTTTACATATGATAGTAGGCTAATAAAGTTCACTGCGTTAGCAACAAATATCCATCTGTGCACACCTTGATTTCAGACACAGTGTAAATAATTTCAAAGATCAGAAAGAAAGAAAGAAAGAAAGAAAGAAAGAAAGAAAGAAAGAAAGAAAGAAAGAAAGAAAGAAAGAAAGAAAGAAAGAAAGAAAGAAAGTCTAGCAGTGATGGGTCCTCGTTCCAAACTTATGATTTCCCTCAAGGACCACTGGTGGTGGTCCCTGGCTGGACCCCACTTTGGGAATCCCTAAACTAGAGTCAGTCTGGTTTGTTTGGGTTAATGTTTTGCTTATTTATCTCACACAATTTGGCAACGTTCTCTTACACAATCTGGCAACCACTCCCGTCACCAGTGTTGCCATGTATGCTTATTATAAGCGACTTTAGGCTTGCTCTTCTGTATAGTTTTAACCAGGGATTCTCTCACGTTTTCATGTCAAGGAAGTCCACTTGAATGCATTTGTCCAAATCCCTACATAAAAAATCCCTACATAAAAAACTGTGTGTGTGTGTGTGTGTGTGTGTGTGTGTGTGTGTGTGTGTGTGTGTGTGTGTGTGTGTGTGTGTGTGTGTGTGTGTGTGTGTGTGTGTGTGTGTGTGTGACTGTGTGTTTCTGCCAGGAACCCCCATACAAGATTTGTGTTGAATACCCAGGGGGCAAAGGGGGTGACCTGCATTTGCCATAACATAAAAGGTTGTCCACCAGAAATATTATCTATGACCCTGTAGGATCACAACCTATATGGACAACCCGGTCAATTTTTTGCTGGAAACCCAATATGGCCGCCGCAATATTAGCCCCTATTAGATATAATGGGGGGTGAATAGGGCAAAATTTTAAACTGAAAGATATTTCCACAAAACTTAACAGGTTGATCAATTATATAAATACAAACATTTTTTGTATTGGAACTTTTCATGAAATCCAATATGGCCGCCACAATATGGCGACCACAATATTAACACACAGAAGTAAGGTTTTGGCTCTAACCTCTGAACCAAATGAGCTAAAAACACAAATGTGGTGTCTATTGAAGAGTTTCTGACCATGAAAGACTCACAGGAACAGCTATTTTTATCATTGGGCATAGTGTACCCTTATTGTGCATATTTACAAGATGGTTAGCTACAGGAAATAGTGATTTCACTCATTTCTAAAATGATTGTTGACTGTTTTGGCAGCACATGCAAATGGTTTTGGGGTTCTCCAGATGTTTCTTAAAGGAGAGTGTCCTGTCCTGTCCAAGATATGTGGGTTGGGTACTGTTGGACAGTTGGTGACCATCCCCTGTGACACTCACGGGGGATCACGGTTCCTCGGGTGAATAGTTGGGTTTTTGACAGGTTGGGTTTCAGGTGGTTGTTATTGTAGTAGCTTGACATTTCTTGGAGGGCACTTTCAAGGGTGGATTTGATCTTCTGGAAGTCTGCTTGTTGCGTGGTAATGCAGAGGTTATTGGCATAGATGAAGCATTCTGGGGGTAGTGGCTGGTCTAAATATCGTAAAGGAGGGGGGCGAGCACACTTCCTTGTGGGAGGACGTTCTTTTGGGCTTTCCATTTACTCCTCTGGTCATTTAGGTGGGCGTAGAAGCATCTGTTGTTGAGAAGGCTTTTGATGACCTGGCACAGGTTCAGGTCACCAGTCATGTTCAGTGGTTTCCTGACCATTGTGTGGTGATCGTCGGTGTCATAGGCAGCAGTGAGATCTATGAATGCTGCCCTATTTGCTTTTCTTCAAACCCATCCTCAATGTGTTGTTTGAGGTAACTGTCCAGGGCAGAAACCAGCTTGGTCTTTAGTCAGCATGGTGTCTATGATTGGGATGAGACGTTGGAGCAGCAGCCTCTCATAGAGCTTGTAGGTGATGCAGAGGAGGGAAATGGGTCAGTAGCTCTTTGGGGTCTTTGCCAGGTTTGGGGATTGCAACAACATTGGCCTTTCTCCAGACAGAAGGGATGGTTTTCTGCGCTATGCATGTGTTCAGCATCTCCAGGAGCCAGGACTTTGCGTTAGGTCCGAGGTGCTGTAACATTTTCACAAGTATGTTATCAATCCCTGCTGTTTTCCGGGTTTCAGCTTTCTGATTGCAGTTTTGAGTTCTTCTAGGTTGAAGGGTTTGGTGAGAGGACTGGCTAGTTGTGGTTGTTCTGATACCACTGTACAATGGTGTTCTCCTGTGGATTGGCAGCGGTGTTGGTTATGACCGTTGGCCATCAGCTGCGTTGCAACAGTTTGCTGTGACCGTTGTGATTATGGGTGGTGTAGTGTGATCTGCTCCGAGACGACGGATTGTGGCCCATGCCTTCATGCTGCTGTTTGTCATGTTGGTGTTCTCTATCAACTCCTTCCAGGCTTTCCTTCATTCTTCCCCAACTTCACTGATCAGGGTCTCTCCAAGTTCCGTGGTGGTGGGGAAGAAAGGGTCCTTGTTGTACTCTTCATAGTAGCAGGCTGCTGGATATTTCTGATAAGCCAGGGATATACTGTGTCTGACATCATCTGGGTATGTGATGAGTCTGTGAAGTTGGAGTAGTTATTGGGAAGTAGTGGTGTGCTAGATATGGACTGCTTTCCGTAGGTTGAATCTCCTACGGAATGGGACAGTGGTTGCTTGGAGAGAAGATCCAACAGTGATGGCAATCGGCCGGTGCTGGGTGTGGGGCATATGGTCCAGAACTCAGTTCTGGATGTGAGGTGAGGTGTTGCTTACAGGCAAGGTCTGGGTTGTATCCTCGCTTGTTATGGATTAGAGTCAGATGTTTGGAAACAAGCCAGGTTTCGACTTCATGATGTACTATGAGCATTGAAGTCGCTAATGCTGATGTGGTCTTCTTGCATCTTTCTGGTAGTTTTGTGTGTAGAAAAGGGGTTGCAGGTGGTTTGTAGACTGATGTGACAGACATCTGGATTTTGGATGGGTGACCATGATGGTTTCCATGTGCCCTTCTGTGATGTGGGTACACTACAGACCTCCTCAATCTTGAGGTTTGGCCTGCTGAAAACAGCTGATCCATACTGTCTGTGTCGGATCTCAGCGACCAGTTTCATTCCAGCGATGGTGGGTCCAGCGATTTTGTGCATGGCCGATGTAGGTTTCCTGCATACGGAAACAATGGCAATAGTTGCTAGTATCTCTGCCTTGCTTCTGGAGAAACCTTCAATGTTGATTGAGACGACTGACAGTGCAGGTCCTGAGTGGGGCAAGCATCTGTGACACTGATGAGATGCGGCAGGCATCTTCATCTGTTGATTGCGCATTATAGTTATACAGAGTTGTAGTTATACCGATATTGTCCTTTTGGCAGTATTAGATTATGTCCTCTTGGATGTATATCTTATTCAAACCAACGTTTCCCAGGCTGCACCACAGGGAGGTTTCTGTATTTGCAGCCTGGAATGTTACTTGAGGTACTTCTTCTTTGGTGTTTTAATTGATTAGAAAGATCACTAATAAGCACAGGACAAGTTTGACACTGATAATGTCAATCCAATCAGCTGTGCATGCCCAATTAAAGGAGAATTCCTCCCATTTTCAACATTTTACATGTCATTAATATACTTTATAGATATTGTGTAGAGATAATAAAAAGTTACCCCATTCTGTTTTTCCTAGAATTGGAGTTCTGAGAAAAACCTTTAACACTCTAGACACAGTCCATATATATAGCCTATATATGGACACCCGGCATTACACGTGTTACGCGTTACACCTTTTCCAGAACTCAAATGTATAATAGGATTGGGTGGAATTATAGAGGAAGAGGTTAATTTAGAGATCTGGATGAGCTCCCCCATCATGGATGAATATTAATATAAACAGTAGGACTAGGCTAATCAACCTGCAGCTGGAGGGATGTGTGACATGTGTCTTTCTATAAGGAAACAGCACATCAGCACACAGGAAAATTAGGGCTAAAATGATTATATAGGTACACTTAAATTTTAAATATGGGCTATATGACTAGTCTCTTGTGGTCAGAGACTCTAAAATAGACACCAAGTTTGTGTTTCTAGCTCATTTTGTTCAGAAATTAGAGTCAAACCTATTTTCTAGGTGCTAATATTAAGTCGGCCATATTGTGGCGGCCATATTGGATTTCATGGAAAGTTCCAATACAAAAATTGTTCGTATTTACATAATTGATCAACCTGTGAAGTTTCGTGGAATTATCTCTCAGTTTAAAATTTTGCCCTATTCACCCCCCATTATATCTAATAGGGGCTAATATTGCGGCGGCCATATTGGGTTTCCAGCAAAAAATTGACCGGGTTGTCCATATAGGTTGTGATCCTACAGGGTCATAGATAATATTTCTGGTGGACAACCTTTTATGTTATGGCAAATGCAGGTTTCCTAAAAAAGGGGTAGTTTGCCCCCTGGGTAGAATGTAGCTTTGAAACCAAAATGTACATCTGCTATGTTCGGTCTCTGAGCCAGACTCGTTGAGGCTTGTTTGGATCTGGTTGCTTATTTCTTTCACAGAGTCTGGCAACACTGTTTGCGTCATACGGAAGGAAGAGAAGAGAAGAGGAGAGGGGAGGGGAGCAATGCAATAACATTGGAGAGGAGAGAAGCATGCTTGTTTTGTTGTTAAATTCAGACACAACTATAACTGACCCAGGCGTAGTGTGTGCGTGCATTGCGTGTATATGTCTAATATGTATACTTTCCGGGTTGTAAGACAAAATGGATTATAGCAGAACAGTGGATTCACTAACCGCTGCTTACAACAGTGTGACTCTGGTCACCGGTAGAGAAAAACCATGCCAATGTCCTGCTGGGGAGCTGGCATCTGTCATCAGCTCCAGTGTGAGCGCAGGACTGTCACTGCTGCTGCTGCCTGGAGATGATCATGATGTGCATGGAGAATGCAGAGACTCTTCATGCCCACCCAGGGAGAATTCTAATAACATGCGGGCGGAGGTGGAGTTGGCATGTGTTGGTTTGTCTCTGGTGGAGAAGATCGCCTCCAAGCTGATGATGTGTGACAGCGGCAGCGTGATGTCTGATGATCCACACAGCGCACAATACCTCTGGGAGCTGTGGAGAGAGTTGTTCCAACGACACCAGCTCATGGCCACACTGGTGAGTTGCAGGGGTGTAGTGGAGGGGGGACGCGGGGGGACGGAGTCCCCCCACTTCTCACATCTAGGATATTTTTTTGGGGAAAAGTAGGCCCATGTTTTTGGTCTTGTCAATTTCTTTTATGGATACAATTAGGCATTTTAAAGAATCACTCTCAATATGCTATACTTGCTACAAATGCCAGTGTGCATGCAAGGGTGCATCCACTTATTTTCAATATTTTACATAAATACACCTTAGATATGTTGTGTGGGCATGATGAAAAAAAAAAGTTCCCTCATTCTGTGTTTCCTAGAAATGGAGGTGAAAAAAAAATCATTAGCATGGTGAAATACATCTTGATGACATCATCAAGATGTGTTTCACCATGTTAATGAGTTTCCTTTTTTCTGAGAGTGTACAAATGGAACCAAATGGACCCGCTAGGGTCCATTTGGTTCACATTTGTACACTCTCAGAAAAAAAATGAAAATGGGTGGAACTCCCCTTTAAGAGGCTTCCCCCCACTTCTAAAAGTACCACTACAACACTGGTGAGTTGGCAGGAAAAGTCCACACTGCAAAAATGTGTAATAATAAATCAACCCGACTTTGATTTGATAAGTGTTCTCTTATCATTATTAGCCTACTTTATTATCCTTATCGTCTGATCTATGATACTTTTTCTATCAGAGAGGATTTCAGTATCTTATTTATTTCACTAATGGTGTAACGCTGGCAGACTAGCCTGAAATGCCTACGTTGTCTGCTCTGTGAATTGTCTGCTTTGGCATAGCTGCAATGCAACTCTAGGTCCATGTATAATTGGGATTCAGCCCACTTATAAAAGAATTTAGAGTTGCATTGCGGCTAGCTTTGGCAATACTTTCTTCCCTCACATGCTAAGCAGACCCCACGCCCTCCCACTCCCACCTTTTGGCCACTAGGTTCAGTGTTTCCGTGCTGAAGACAGGATGGTATCTCACCTGGCTGCAAAGAGTGCATCGATATCTGTCATCTGTGAACTACACTACTTTGTAAGTATTATACCGGCATATACACTGCGCCTCAGTCACACTCCGTTCTCAAAGATCATGTGTAAATTTAAATCACACCTGTGTGAACTGAGCAGTGTGGTGTTAATACTGTACTGTACTGTGCGATTGTTAGTGATAGTGGTCACAGTGTGATACATTAAACAACATTTTCGAAAACCTAAATTAATTATGTTTGTAATTACCGGTATTCCAAGATGATGCCTTGCGCACCTTGAAATTGGCTGTGAGACAACAAATTACCAGGCCCACTGATTTAATGGCTCCCACTCTTGTCCTTCTCTGGCAGGATTCAGTGAACCTGACATGGCAGCAGAAATGTACGGAGGTCTTCCAGAGCCCCCGTCCCTGTGAGGAACTGGACGCCTGCATCTGGTCACTCACCAGCGTCTTGAAGACGCTGCTCAAGGCATCAGAGGAAAGGAAAACAGGTTTGGTGTTTTAACAAAACCCTGATATGCCCTAATAATTATTATTACTAGGACCTTACCCGTTGTGAATATATGAACAACAAATAATCTACAGTGTAAATATATGAGCAACAAATGATGTACAGTGTAAAGTGAATTAGCAGATCATAACAGTGTGGGTGAATTAAAGTGAATTAATAGATTATACCAATCATGTAAGTATGTAATTGCTTTAATGCAGGGGTTTTCAACCTTTTTTACTCCAGGGACCACCATTTATTCAGCATTTGAGCCACGGACCACCATTTGATGACATTTTAGCCCCAAAGTCCTAAAACTAAAGAATTCTTTTGGTTTTGTTCACAATTCCAGGCTGGATTTTGCAAACCAAACAGTGTAGACTTAAATAGTGCTAATTCAGATGAATATTTTAACTCTTGAGAGTGTGAAATTAAACCCATTGAATTGACCCGCAAGGGTCCATTTGGTTTAATTTTTACATTCTCAAGAGTTACATCTGGTTAACCAACTTTCCATCATTTAGCCTGGGGACCACCTGGAACCCTCTCAAGGACCACTGGTGGTCCCCGGACCACTGGTTGAAAACCCCTGCTTTAATTTGTAGTTGTGGGTAGGCTATACTTTAGGGAAAACAGTAGTAGCAAAGCAAGGGTGCCATGCAGGAACGTGGTGAAAAATCGGATAAAGTAGCTGTTTCTGTGGACATATGAAGCCAGTGGCAAGGGGTTTAGAAAGTGAAGGGGGGTCGTAATAACTGTGTTTGTGTGCGTGCGTGTGCATGCGTGTCTACGCCCGAATCAAGAAGACGCACAGTGTAACCTTATTTGTGTTACAGTATATCTCATAGATATATATAAGAAAAACTAATATCAATGCATAACGCATCGGGCAGGGGGAAGCTGCAGCTGGGGGCAATCCCTGTGTACTTGGCAGATACGCACACACGCATCGCAAAATGTGCATGTCCCTGCTGTTGTAGAACTCAACATCATATAACAGGGGTTTTCAACCTTTTTGACTCCAGGGACCAATACTTATTCAGCATTTGAGCCACGGACCAAACAGTGTAGACTTATTAATTAAATAGTGCTAATTCAGATGAATGTTTTAACTCTTGAGAGTGTGAAATTGAACCAAATGGACCCGCAAGGGTCCATTTGGTTTAATTTTTACATTCTCAAGAGTTACATCTGGTTAACCAACTTTCCATCATTTAGCCTGGGGACCACCTGGAACCCTCTCAAGGACCACTGGTGGTCCCCGGACCACTGGTTGAAAACCCCTGTCATATAATATATGAAAACAGTGGTCGTGTGAGATTGTAGATGGGCCGTTTTCGTTTGCGAGGCGGCCAGGGAAAGAAATGCGCCTTGACGCAAGAGTTGTGTTACCCTCCGTATCATCATGGTGGGTAAGCTGCTGCTGCTACTGGCCACTTGAACGTGCGAGTGAAAAGAACATGGAAAACAAACAACTGTCTTGCAGTTAGAACGCGCGTATAGTGTCCGTCTCGCTTCCTTCCCGGTGTAAATCCACATTGTGCCAGCGTTCTCCTCCTCCGGCAAAAACTCCGCATGACAGTGGGGTTACACTGAGAACGGTGCCCGTGATGTGATGCGTGACGTTAGGGGGCGTTCGGACGTTGCCGTGTTAAGTCGATGGGGAAAATGTAATGCACTATTAAATTAATTATTAATTAACAATTGGTTATTTTCAGAAAAGGGCTTCGTTAGTCTCTTCCTAATGTTATGTTCAATGAGCATGTGAAAACTCAGAATGATTGCTGTAGTCAGTGACGACTTATGCCTGTTTCAGACAGACAGACAGACAGACAGACAGACAGACAGACAGACATTTGCTTAGTTATAGTGTTGATTTAGTGTCTAGCTCACAGTTAAACAACATAGTCTTTAACCACACTTTACGAAGTCTTAACTCATGAACTCTGGAGTTGTTTTTAACTGTAGAACATTCACACTACTGCTACTTCCAGAGAAGCTACTCGTGGCGTTGGACCCAGCCCTGAGCGTTGTGTTCTCAAAGCTCCTACCAGAGGACGAGGAGGGTCAACGCAGCACGGCACATCGCGGGGAAACCGTATGCATCTTCCTGGACCTTCTGGAGGTCCTCATTGCGTCCAGGTCAGTGTTGTAAAACATCCTTTTAACAGTGGAATATCATATTTGTACACACACACGTGCGCACGCACGCACGCACACACACACACACACACACACACACACACACACACACACACACATGCACGAGCGCACAAATAAGGAGGGTCACACCTCTACTCTCTCACTGGCTGCTCTATCACTGTCCAGGTTTTTTGGGGAACCAGTCATATCTGTCATAAAAAGAAATTTTCCCACTGGTTCCAGGTCCATACGTGGAACCAGGGACCCTCTGCCCTGTCAGAGACTGATCCACAGCCGCCCGGTGGCGCTCCTGGGTCTCGTCGGCTCGCCTGCTGTGGAGTATTTAGTGAAGAAGCGAGCGCTGCTGCTCCTCAAGAGAACCCTGCTGCAGAGAGCCGGAGAAGACATGATGACACCATCTCCATCCACGGGAGGCAAAGGTCGAACGCTCTGCCATGGTTAGTAATAGTTTAAACTCACTCAATGCCAACATCCAGTGGCCAAGTATGTTTCTCACTGTCGGTAATGTATTATGAACCATAGACGGGTAGTCTTAATTTTTAAAGGCAGTCTATTATGATATTATTTCATCATCTTGGCAATGATCTTCCAAATGTGCTTAAAAAGTTTTAATAGGAAAAAAAAATTACATGCATGTGTTTTTGGTCTCTCTTTTTTGCATTCTGACAAGGTAAAAAAACACATTCCTTTGGCCACTAGCAGTCGTTGTTTCCCCCTTTCCTGTCAATCAGGCTCCTCCCCCCAGCCAGCTCTGCTGATTATATAGTTAACAAAGACTTTGGTTTGACTAACTATAGTAATGTTGACCTCTTTGGTTAACTGTTGTAGCAGTTTTCAACCAGAGTTTCAATGCTCAAAAGTGACCCCTACAAACGTCCCTGTGATAAACACAGCAACCTACCAAAGTTAACTCAGTCTCTAAATCTGTAAGCTCATGAATCTTAAATGATCACACCCAAAACCCTCAATTCAGTCAATAAATGCAAACTCACGGAAAGTCTATTTCAAATAATAATCGTATTAAGAAGAAAAGGGAAAATAATAATAGTAATCAGTTCATTCACATATTCAATTCAGTTCATTTCAGTCACTTTTTGTTCATCATAAACGCTTCAGTTCAGTTCGTTTTAGTCCCTTTTGACCACCATATAAAATATAAACTGTTCCGTTCAATATGTTTGTCACTTTTGGACCACGAACATTTCGGTTCAGTTCAAAGCAAACTCCACTTCGGGTTTTTGTCCATATACAAAATGAAAGAAAAGAAAACAAGACAGCCAGCGTCCTGGCGTGTGTGTGTGTGTGTGTGTGTGTGTGTGTGTGTGTGTGTGTGTGTGTGTGTGTGTGTGCGAGTCTCTGTGTGTAGGAGTGTATTAGCTCCGTGGCTAGTCCTCTGTAGCTCACCCTAAGCTCAGCTGTTCGTTACAGTGGCTCGGATGCGTCCTCTTCACAAGACAACGTAGCGCCGGTTACAACAACACTGTCTCGATCCTTCCTGGTTTAACGTCAGGTGATAAAAATAAGGAAAAAGTCCGCACACAGCGATCTGCTCCACAGTGTTTTATTGTGCTAAAACACAGACATGTTCACGACGTTTCGGCCATTTGCTGGCCTTCATCACCTGATGAAGGCCAGCAAATGGCCGAAACGTCGTGAACATGTCTTTAGTTTTAGTTTTTTAGTTCAGCACCAGCACTTTATGGATGTGCGCAACAACTCCGCTTAACTTGTTAACGTCAGGCGATCCCAGTGGTTTCTTCCATGAAAACGAGTTAAACCGCGGACTTTACTCGCCGATCGCGCTACTACTCCTCCAGGGACAACACTCTCCAGCATTCACTCCTACACCAGCCTGCACACGCCGCCACCACCGTCCACCACACAACACAACTTGACTCTCCCGCGTCTCTCTCCAGACTGTCAGCCCCATTTCTATTAAAGGGCTGGCTTTCACGGCATGGCCAACCAGAACGACGCAACGGCAAACGTAACTGTCCTGTCATGGACAGCGTAGATGAGGGCTGCTGTCAATGACTGAATATTTGTTTGTTTATTTATTATTGTTATTTTGGCGGAACGCCACACTGTAATGACCTTTGACCTCCACAGACATGACCTCGCTGGCGGAGGGCGTGGTGCGAGCCGTGGACGGCGGCTTGCTTCACCGTCTTCCGGTCCAGGAGGCCTGGTCTTCCTTCGGAGGGTCATCACGCTGCCGCCGGAGGCCTGGTGGTGGCGCTGCAGCAGCAGCAGCTCAGCCAAGTGACCACGTGATGCTGAGAGCCGTTAGCCTGGTCTTGGTGAAGTCCCTGGAGCTCACCATGGGGTCCCACGCTGACCCAGGTAATCAACAAGCCATGAACAGCAACGTGCACACATAGACACCAGTAAGGAAGGCGCTGTTTGCCTCCCATATACACTCCACACACTCCAATATGGAGTGTGTGAAGCACTCACTTACATACACGCACAGCCATTTCTGTCTGGCTCAGTGTATGGCTCACTGCGTCCACAATCCCAGGCGACTTCAGTCCCTGCCCTTTTCCCCCCATCTTTAAAACAACTGCCCTTTCCAGATCATGAATGCAGCATGATTGAATGAATAAATGAATGAACAAATGAATGAATGATTTGCACACATTTAAAAAAAAAAACAGATCTTCAAGTTCATATGAGCTTGTAGCTAAATTTCCATTAGCTGAAGTATAAAATAATGGATGAAAAAGGTGACACAGTTGGGTTCATTATTTGATTCCATTTTTAACCAAATAGCAATTTTGTCAAATGAAAACATAGCTGAACATGTTCAGCTACCTTTTTTCACGGACTAACTACTAAATAAAAAAAAAAAAATGCTACGACTAAAACCCATGACTAGATATTTTGACCATTTTGTCGACAGTTAAAAAATAGAGGAAAATGTCAGGGACTAGTGACTACTGGAGAAGAGATTATATAGAACTGATAGAGAAACCATTTCATGTTTGGTTGTACTCAGCTAAAGCACTATGAAAATGAAAGATCTACAAGCTCACAACGCAGCACTCTGGTTAGTATTGATGCAATCGACAAGCCTATTTGTATTGTGAAACGATACTATACAATATAAACACGACATGAAATGTAGCTGTTTGCTTTCTGATATGCAGTTCGATTCTTGAGATTAAAAGCAATGTTTCAGTGCAGTTGTTGCTATAATCGTTAGAACTTTGATGTCTATGGTCAAAACCAACTCTTGCTTGCATTATTACAGTTTGCTCGGCAGGGGGCAGTGTTTTCCTTCCATCAGATGTCCTGTTCCATGTCCAGTATTTAACCTTAGAACACTGAAGATTATATTTTTGCAATTTTCATAATGCTGTTGCTGCTGTCTGAGGTGGGTGGGTCTTTCAGTAGTTTAATGATGCTCAGTGACATCATAATGTTGCTGATGTCTGAGGTGGGCGGGTCTTTCAGTTGCTTCATGATGCTCAGTGACATCATAATGTTGCTGCTGTTTGAGGTCTTTCAGTAGCTTCATGATGCTCAGTGACATCATAATCTTGCTGATGTCTGAGGTGGGTGGGTGTTTCAGTACCTTCACGATGCTCAGTGACATCATAGAAGGAAGGTTCGTTTTCCTGCACACACCCCTGTTTTTTTCTCCAGGCAGGTGTTCCAGTGACTCACCAGTGTTTAGTGTGATATGAGAAAACCTCACATTCACCCACATTGGGTGAATGGGAGGTTTGTTGACCCATTATACCTGTGTTTAGTGAGGGTGTAACAAAAAATAGGTTCTAGGGTTAAAGCAGGGGTGTCAAACCCAAATACAGAGTGGGCCAAAATAGAAAAATTGGTACAAGTCGAGGGCCGGAGATACCCGTCTGTGTTTCCACACTGGTTTACGATGACGTCCCTGTCGCTAGCAGGTGTTCACGTCTCGTAGTGCGCCACAGAGTGGTGCGCTATGAGACGTGAACACCTGCTATTTTTCGGGGATTTTTTTTTCTTCTATGATCCTCACCAAGTGCTGTTTTCATAGTTAATTGAGAAAGTAAATGAGACTGAGTTGAGGAAGTAAAACAATTAGTTTCTTATCATGGTGTGGTTTCATTTCTTATCATGGTGTGTGCAATATACCAGAGGGCCAGTTCTAATACCAATTCAATTTCATCCCGTGGGCCAAAGATAATTCATTCACAGGCCTGATTTGGCCCCCGGGCCTTGAGTTTGACATATGTGGGTTAAAGGATCTATAAATAAAATCCAATATTTTTTTTCTCTCTTGTGTGTTTTCTATCCTCACAAATGTGTGCCATAATGTGACTGCTGGTTGTCTCATGGTGTTTTAAAGGTCCAGATCACCGGAGGACCTCTGGGTACCAACAGGCTCTGCTGGCTTTCCTCCGGGACCACCAGGTGGTCCCTGCAGGGTCACAGCCGGGTCACCCGTGCTCCTGGCTCAGCCAGGTGTTTGGGGATCAGGACGACGACCTGATGGAAGCAGCCAAGTCTCTGCTCCTCATGTCCAGGTGCGATTCACTGTATTGTTTGACACTGATGTGACTCTATCATTATTAGATGGCATATTAGGAGTCCAACGAGTGCTGGGGACCTCCTTAAGCTGTTATAGGGATATTTCATTAAAAAAAAAAACGTTGGTACAATTTGATATTACCGTATTGTCCCGAATATAAGACGACTCGTTTATAAGACGACCCTCATTTTTCAAGACCCATTTACAGAAAAAAGAACATTGAATGTCAAAAAGTATAGCCCTTGAATATAAGACGAGTCCGTTTTTGGGATATTTCCATTGGGAAAAAAACATAGTCTTATATTCAGGCCAATAGGGTAATCCCCCTGTACACAATCCCATTAGAACGTCATTTTAACCTTGATTCTTCTTCCTCTTAATACGTGATTAAACAATTAAAATATTGTTTTTGAAAATGTGGAAGCCACGGTCACACCGGTGAGCAATAATTAATAATAATAATAATATTTAAAGAAAAATAAATAAAAAATCAGTCACCAGAAAAATACAAGTGTCCAGTCATGGGTAAAATGGAGTTTTAACTTGTAATGTATAGGAAGGGGACGGGGCATCTAAAATTAAGTGAAATATCTCTTTAACTTAATTCTGTTTCCATTTGAACTCTCATAGTTGTAGTCATTCAAGTCTATCTCTTCTGGTAATATTGCTGGTAATATATTGACAAAAATAGTAACTTCCAGATACTGTACATTACTAGTATTTCCTGACAACTACTATGTAATTACATGGTAACTGTATTCACTGTGTTTGTATAGGTATGCTACTATTGATAAATTGATTGAGTTAAGTATTTTTTTCAACAGTTTGTAAAATTACAGTACATTTCAAGCACAACTCAATACTTTAATAAACAACCCGGTAAAGCACTTATTTGTTCAATTCATCATAACATTTAGAGTAATTACCAGGTAATGCCAGGTACATACCTATTATTGCCATGTATTTGCAGGAAGGCAGTTACGTAGTAGTTATCTGGTAATTACCGTGCCGTAAAATGAAGGGTTGCTGATAATATTTATGACCATACTTGTGATAGTATTATTATTAAAGATACATGACCATCTAATCCAGCCAAACAAAGGGCAGAATTCCTACCGTAGATTTTTTTTTTATGTTAATTTATTGGATCCACTGCCCTATTAAGGTTGTAATGTTCACAGAGGTTTGCCATTTTTATGAATGTTGTATGTATTTTGTGTTACTGTATGTTTTTGTATGCATGAATGTATGCACTATGTGTACAATCAACAAAAATATAAACACAACACTTGTTTTTGCTCCCATTTTTCATGAGATGGACTCCAAACCAGTCAGTATCTGGTGTGACCACCATTTGCCTCATGCAGTGCAACACATCTTCTTCGCATAGGATATTAGTGGGAAACATACGGCCCGCGGGCCCAGGCTTGTAGAGCAAAAATGTCTGAGTCTATCAAAAAAAAGTAAGTCTCTAGCACGTTCCTATCAAAAGTTATGGTCGTTTAAAGAAATGCTTCTGAGTTCTCTTCTCTGAGCACTAGTCCGGTAGCTTCACAGTTGAGAGTACTTAATTGATTGGAATGTTGACTCACAGAGAGTGGAGAAGGGGAGGGGGGGTGTACTGGCGCTGCAAAGTGAGAACTATACTTCAGCAGTAACCTGACCCCGCCAGATGGGGCAGCAGAGAGAGGAGTATTCCCTCCTCCTCTCTCTGCTGCCCCATCTGGCGGAGTCAGGTTACTTCACCAGTATAAGGGTCTATAACTGAGGGATCATTCAGATCACAGCTTGGCTATTTAAATATAAATACGGGTAATAATAATAATCCAAGAGTTTAAAAAATACTGTATTTTAGAAGCATTAGTTATTGTTATTCATCATTATTTTTTAATGTTCGATGATCCATCACTTCAATAAAAAGCAGGTCTGCATAATTCCATGGGTTGTGTAGCCATTTCCAAATTTCAGCTAAGACACTATTTGAAATTTATTTTTTGTATTTTTGAATGGTTTATTGGCACACTGTAAATAAAAATAGCATCTCCCATAGCAAATGTCTTAATCTAGGCTACAAGTATAAAACCAATAATGAAAGTCATTAATAACTATTAATAGCTACTCTTAATAATAAACTTGATGTGTGATATACTGTAGCGGAGAAATTACGGCTGTGTACGTGCATGCTTGCAGTCTGTGACTGGTCTGTGACTGGCACCGCGCACGACTGGCACCGTGGTGCTCCGGCCCCCATGAAGTCACATTAAGTCCAATGCGGCCCCCACCCCAAAATGAGTTTGACACCCCTGGCATAGGATATTAGTGGGAACTGGTATACGCTGTCACATCTGCATCTTTATATGGAACACCTGTGAGGTGGGAGGGAGATTTGTGAACAATGTTTGAGAGAAATGGTAATATTGTATATCTGGAATGAATTTCAGATGAGTCCAACTCATAAAAAATGTGAGCAAAAACAAGTGTTGCGTTTATATTCTTGTTGAGTGCATGTATTGGGTGTATTGGGTGTAGGGATTTTCTCGAATCCGGGTCCTTATCGAGTCCGGGTCCGGACGGGTCTCTTAACGGGTCCCAATATATATATTTTTCCCTTTTTTTCTGACATACTTTATACTTGTATTATATAAGTACAAAATAAAAAAATAAATAAACAAAAAAAGCCATTTCATTGGCAGAAATAAAATAATTGTTCTGCACTAGTAGGCAATACTAGGCACTGGTGGCAAATTCAAGAATAGTTAAGTTACACTATTTTTCCGCTCTTTTGTTTATGTCTCACAGACACATTATTCTCAAATAATAATAATATAACTTGTGTACTAGTAATAATTATTGATTCCATTCCTGACGACCGTGCCGTTTATGTCGTGGTGGATTTAGCCTCTCTAAAGTTATTTAAAATGTTATGTTTTATGGCACATGTTTCATTGGACGTGCTTCCATACTGTAACTCTTGTTGGGGAATTGAACTGGCCACACTTTTTAACATCACAACGTGACAAGTGCATGGAGTTTATAAGGAGGGTATCAGAGACTACAGTAAATTGATGATTATTGGACATCGATTCTTATTGAAATATTTCCACTGCTGGTGGCCCGTCACTGCTGCTGTTGCTGCTCTGAGCTCAGTGCATGCATGCGAAGCGAAATTTTGATTGATGGGACTCGTTAAGGCACCGTTCATAAAAAAAATATTGAACCGGGTCGAGACCCGCAATCTCAGACCCGGGTCTGAAATGGACCCGAGTCCCAGCCCTAATCCGGAGCCCCTCGAAAATGAGACGCTACATATCAAGAGATCTTTTCCAAATAAAGAAATTTTGAACAACTACTGTAAACATGGACTATTTTAAATTCTGTGTCTCTCTCTTGCAGCAGCCAGTTCCCGGGAGGCGCATGTGGCGCAGTGTCGACCTCCGGTCATCAGGGGGAGCTGTTGTGTGCATCAGGCTCCAACCCTCACTGTCACTTCCTGCGTGTCCTGCGTGGCGTTGCGTTCGACCACAGCGTCTTGCTGGACTTCCTGATCTCCTCGGAGACCTGCTTCCTGGAATACTGCGTTCGCTTCCTGAAACACCTGGCGGCTGACCGCCACGGATTCTTACAGGTAGAGTTCATTGCCACATTTTACAATTAATTTATTTATTTGTGTAGTCTTTGTTATTTCTGTAGTTTTCATTAACGATGGTGCCCTTTTGCAGGCGTGTCAGAGAGTGGAGAAGGAGAGCGCCAGGGAGCAGCGTTCTCCTCACCCACCACCAGGTGGCAGCACTGTGTCCATGCTGAGCCGGGAGGAGGATGCCGGCCCACCGGCTAGCAGCGTCGCTGCTGGCCCGACGATGACACACCCATCCGTCCGGCCCGGGGCTTCGGCAGTGGGTACACGGGCGGAGATTCGACTGGTGGATTACGACGGCAGCTCAGAAGAAGAGTCCGACGAAGAAACGCAGAATGCCATGGAGGTACAAGAAGCAGGAGAGCAGGAGAGCTGGAGTTTGAACCAGACAGCTAGTGTACCCCCTGCTGGCATGGTCTTCTTCGATGATTCGGCAGTGCAGGTAGTGGAAACGACACCGAGGGTGGCAGCGGTGGAGTTTTCGCGGCAGACCAGAGAGGCCTCACCGGTTCTCTTCAGAGTGCTAGCGTGTCTGTCCTCTCTCAGACAGACGGTGGCCAGGCTGCACGCCAAGAGGCTTTTCCCCTACAACCCCACGTCTCTGCTGAGACTGCTGGAGAGAGCCGTCCACACGCTGGAGACCTCAGAGGCTCTGGAGACCTCAGGGAACCCAGGGATCTCAGACCCTGGAGACCTCAGATGACCCTGGAGACCTCAGAGACCCTGGAGACCTCAGGTGACCCTGGAGACCTCAGAGATCCTGGAGACCTCAGGTGAATCTCAAGTCCTCAAATGTCCCTGGAGATCTGAGGTGATCCTGGAGAGCTCAGGTGACCCTGAAGAGCTCAGACCCACTGGGGACCTCAGAGACGGTGGAGACCTCAGAGGCGATGGAAACTCTAGGTGACCCTGAAGACCTCAAGTGACCCAGGGACCCTCAAGTGACGTCAGAGACCCTGGTGAGCTCAGGTGACCCTGGATAACCCCGTGAGACCCTGGAGAGCTCAGAGACCCTAAATACCTCAGCACAGAGAACCTAAAGACCTCAGCATCGACCACGGTAGAGCCCGACCAATGGTACAGGTTTGGCTCCTTGATTATCTGTGCTTTGACTCAAGGTGCTCTTATTGATCATACCGTTTTTAAACAGGATAAAAAAAAACAATAGTGAATAGTGATCTATAATGTAATAATAAACAAAGAATTTATCATCTTTGTGACCGCCACATACGCGCGCGCGCACACACACACACACACACACACACACACACACACACACACACACACACACACACACACACACACACACACACACACACACACACACACGCCGGAACAGTTTTGATGTGGGTTTTTAAGGCTGTCAAAAGTTAATGGCATTAATTCATTTTGTTGACTAATCTGAGTAAAACTTTGAATGCAATTAACTCGTGCACACTGACTCAACCCACTGAGCATTTTTTATTGAAAAAAAATAAAATTAGTAAAGCACAGTTTTGCGGAGACATACAGTACCTGGGTGTCTCCCAGAGTATAGCTTGAGAGATCTACAAGCCTCCAATGCTTGTAGATCACCTATTTTGATACATATTAAGATAAACAGACAACAGACATTTTTTCCCCGATTTTTTTTTTCATTTTTTCAATGTTAAAATCCCGTACAGCCTAATCATGAATTAGGAAAATAATTTTGAAGGTGTGAATAATCTGATTAAAATGTTTAATCATTCATTTGTTTTTTAATAGCTGTCATGTTCCCTCAAAAACTATTTAGATTATTATCATGCAGAATGGAAGTGAAAGTCAATGTTTCTTTGCTGTCCTGTCATCTGTATTTCCATGCCATGTATGCTTTTCTGTGTCCACGTGTGTGTGCGTGCATGTGTGTGTGTGTGTGTGTGTGTGTGTGTGTATCATGGGTTAATCATTGCTTATGGGAGTGATGAAAGTGCAGCTATCGATCTGCCATCAAGGACTGTATATGTAATATACGCTATATCCTGTCCGAGGGCCATATATGGAATGTTTGCCCATGATGGCGCAAAAACACACATACACACACCCAGCCAGCCCTAAGTCAACACACCAACCCATGGCCCATGTAATGCTCCTATCAAAACCTATCAAATATCACTTAGAAATGTCAACAACCTACGTGGCACCTCATTTCAACACCGCCTGCTTCACACAGCATACAGTAAGTAGTATCTGCTTCTATTACAGATTATTTCAACACCACGCCACCGTACACTACTTCTGTTTCTATTCCAGTTTAGTTGTATTGTTTTACCAGAGGGAACGTTATGTGAGACCGCGAGAGAATCACCCTTTCCTCTGTTATCATCACAAACAATACAAACACTCCCTTTACTGTGTTTGTGTGTGCGCGTGCGTGCGTGCTTGTGTGTGTGTGTCAGCGTGCGTGCTTGTGTGTGTGTGTGTGTGTGTGTGTGTGTGTGTGCGCGTGCGTGCGTGCTTGTGTGTGTGTGTCAGCATGAGAGAGCTGTGGTAATCTGGTAGCTATAGATATCCGTACCTGGAGGGTAAAAAAAAAAACACCCAGCCGATTATTGTACCTGAACTGAGCTGTGGGTGTAACCCCCAACCCCCCCCAAAGAATGCCATTGTCAAACAAAGGATAGAGTGTCTGCCTGTCTAGCTGTCTGTCCGCCCCCCTGCCTGCCTGTCTGTCTGTCTACCTGCCTACCTGTCCTTGTTGCCGCGTAGAGGAAAGTAGAGGATTTTTTTTCCTTCTGTTCCCTGTCATGCTCTGTGATTCTACCAGTACAGAACGGAACACTCTAGAATAACAACCCCTAACAGCAGCAGAAAGTCACCCAGGACCCAGCGTTGGAGAGTTTGTTTAGAAAACAGATCAATCGTCCGTTCAACTCCCCCTACGCTCCCGGCTGGCGTTAAACTACAGTACCACACGACCGCACAGGGCAACGGTAAGGCTTGTTTTTTAAACTAAAATGACCTTGAGCTGGCTATATAAGTTTGTAAAAGTGTGTATGTCCCAACTTGTGTATTAAGAAGTAGTAACATCATTCGTAGTAGTAGTAGTAGTAGTAGTAGTAGCAGCAGTAGTAGTAGTAATATAGTAGTAGTAATGGTAGTAGCAGTCCTTGTGTTGTCAGCAGGTGTATTTGGTGTAAAGTGATTTGTGTTGATGTCGTCTTCTATTACTCCTCGGGGTGCCTGGAGTCAAAACTTCAAAGTACTCGATGGTTAACATTCACAATACGTAGATACACAGACGCTGTGGAACTATAAAAACTACCTTTAGAACTAAAACTTAATTCAAAGAATAACATATATTTAAAAAATCATAAGGAGTTATTCTCTGTTATACTGTATATACCGGCGTATGTACAGTATACTGTATCTATAGAACTACTACTGTATGTGATGACTGGGCTAAAGGTGGGAGTGTGGAATTTGCGGTTAAGTGAAGTTCTGCGTGTGTGTGTGTGCGTACGTTTGTGCACGTCTTGGCTGGGATGGCATGAATAACACTCAGTATTCTTCAGTATAGTAGGTCAGAGCACAATGCCCCTGAACCTCCACTGTCCACGTGTGTGTGCGTGTGTGTGCTCATGTGTGTGAACTAGCTAGGCCTGCCCTGTATGTTGTATCTAAAATGCCAGATCGTTTAGGTTTATTTATTAGCAAGTACAAAAGTTAAAAACAGAAGTAAGGTACATACAAGTCAGGAGAAGTTAGAAGCCAAGAGGCTTATTGAGAACTTCCCCAAAAATGAACATATTGTATATTTTCATACACTACAAATTCATATATCAAGCATTACATGTCCGTATACAGAAACTATTTCCATAGATACATTCAAAGATTAAAACACAAATATGTATGGAGTACATACACAGTACACATTATTACAAGCATAATAACCCGACTACTCATAACAATAACCAATCTTGCGTTCTTCGACTGCAAGAGCATTTTTTGTAGATTGCTTTGAGAGTTGGCAGAGATGGAGATGTTTCTTACTCTAGAATCAACAGTGCTCCAGAGAATAGACCTTCAATGACCCTCTATTATTGAAAACCGCCTAAGAGATGTACTACTAGAGGGTACAGTATGTGCAAGTCTTCCGCTTGAAGACTGACATAAGAATGATTATCTAAAAAAAAGGGAAAAAAGAAGGTTTTGACAGTCGTAGATGCTTTTGTACACAAATATACATCTCTGCAAAGACTTTACCTGGGAGACAAACACAATGTTTAGCTTCTTTAAAGGGAGGAGCAGATGGTTCAAGTGGATCAGAGAAGGTAGCCAGTTTAGCAAATCTCTTTGTCAACAAAGTCCACTCCCACAACACCAAAGGGAGTTCAACAAACCATCTGCAACCCAGATTTTGCACAAACAAAGGACTTAACGCTCCTATGCCATCTAAATGCCGAATGCCCTAACAACAGTCATGAAAACATTGAATCTCTTGACTCCTTCAAAACCACTCTCAAAGGACACCTACGGACGTCTGCAATTCAAAACCGGCCTCTGTTAAAATATGCCCCGCCCAGCCCCTACCCTCTTCCCCTCACTGTGTATTTTTCATTTTCCCTTTCCCTCCATTATGATTTGCTGCTTCTGACTTCAGAAGTGAATATTTAAATGTCTATGAATGTCGTGGTGGCCACTGTAGAGCTATAGAGCATGACCCAGACGTAACATTAAATGATGGAGCTGTCTAGCAAATAGACCAGGGGTTTTCAACAGGTGGTCCGGGGACCACCAGTGGTCCCTGAGAGAGATCCAGGTGGTCCCCAGGCTAAATGATGGAAAGTTGGTTAACCAGATGTAACTCTTGAGAATGTAAAAATGAAACCAAATGGACCCTTGCGGGTCCATTTGGTTTCATTTTCACACTCTCAAGAGTTAAAATATTCATCATCTGAATTAGCACTATTTAATTAAGAAGTCTACACTGTTTTGTTTGCAAAATCCAGCCTGGAATTGTGAACAAAACCAAAAGAGTTCTTTAGTTTTAGGTCTTTGGTGCTAAAATGTCATCAAATGGTGGTCCGTGGCTCAAATGCTGAATAAATAGTGGGCCCTGGTGTGAAAAAGGTTGAAAACCCCTGAAATAGACCTTTACAGATCTTCAACTCTTGAGTTATTGTTAATCATCTGTATTACTTAACTAGATCAGCACTCGGTAGAGTGCAAACTTGCTTGTTGCGCACGAGTAGGCCATAGCCTACTCGTGCATGAGTGGAGTGGCCCAGGGGCGGATTGGCCATCTGGAGTACAGGGAGTTTTCCCGGTAGCCTGCGCCACCTAGTGGCCTGGACAAGATCCAAAATGCACTAGTGGCACTTCCAAAATGCACTAGAATGTGCTAGATGCTCGCCTGGAACATACAGATCAAAATGACCATTAATCTTCTACATTCTCTAGTTGTGTAGACTAAGTTGGGCTAATTCACATGATGAATATTTTAACTCTTGAGGGTGTAAAAATGAAACCAAATGGACCCGCAAGGGTCCATTTGGTTTCATTCTTACGCTCTCAAATCATTTTTACGCTCTCATTTTTACGCTCTCAAATCATATCCAACAAGACCAAAATATTCTTTCGTTTTGAGTCTGAGAGGCTTGATAATGTCATGAAATTCTGGTCCGTAGCTCAAAAGCTGAATAAACAATGGGCCTTGAGATGAAACGGGTTGAAAAACCACTGATCTCGCTTTTGGCTATAATGAAGTAAGTGACTATCGTTGGGTTGGTGTGTTGTTTGGATAACAATGTGTTAGCCATTGAAGTTTTATCATTCTCCTACAGTGAGGACGAACAAAGGCACGTGTCATAATGAAGCGCTGGTGATAATTGGTGTAGTTAGAATTTTATTGGGTTTATTTGCGTCCTGTTTACAATATCGAGGCCATGTTGTTGTTCCACACGCTGGGGTGTGATGTGTTTTGCGAAGCATAGCATAGTGTGCATCGTATGCACATCATGTTACTCTTTCAAGAGGTGTTTGCACCTCCTCGGTCAGCGCACACAAACAATCACTAATACCACCACCACACGCAAACAAAGAAGCCCTTACACCACCACCACACGTAAACAAACATCCCCAATACCCAGTGTTGGTCAATATTACTTAAGAAAGTAACTTCTTTACTTTACTCGTTACGCCTTAGACAAAGTAATATCATTACTTTACTTATTACTGGAATCGAAGAGTAATATATTACATATTACGTTATTACTTTCCCAAGTTTTCAACACCGCCGTGATGTACTGTACAACATCAAATCTGTTTAGCAAGCTCTTTTTAGAACTGAATCCAATTTATTGGAATAATAATAGTCTCCAATCCCACAAACTGCACCTGAAAAAAAAAGCCAACAAAATCTGTCTCTTTGACTTTTTAAACTTTTGTTTTTGTTTTCAAAGACAGTTAAGGTCTTGTATTTAAAAATAAAATACAAAATAAAGCAGAAAGCGATTTGTAGTGTATAAACTGTGCGCAGGATGTAGCGTGTGGACTGGATCTACAATCTACTGCCCATCTCTGTTGTTACAGTACCTTTCGATAGCTTGTAAATCTGTTCTATTTTTGCACGCAACAACAAGCTCATTTAAAAAAAGTAACTTGGCGTTACTTGCAAAGTAACTTACTTATTACCCATTTTTGCAGAGTAATCTCGTTACTTTACTTTTTGGAGCAAAAGTAATAATATTACAGTAATATGTAATCTAAAATTAGTTACTGCCCAACACTGCCAATACCACCACCATTTTTACACAACAACATGATACACACCAACATACACCTGCACAACCCTTTGTTGCTTTCACCAGAAGGACACGCTCATGATGTTATTACAATTTACCAGCTGCATTCACTCCTCACACAAGTAAGACATGCTTGTACACTGACTGTGCCATACTGCACTAAATCCAGGGGTGTCTGATCTTTATTTATTTTTTATTTTTGTCAGCAGTTTGACTAAATGGACATCCTGGTTCATTCATTCTGGTTTCACCACGCCAGCATTTTGGCAAAGTGTAAACGGCAAGAAACTGGTTTGCTCTGTGATGATCTGCCAGACCATGCAGGGTTGAGTCACCCTGGCATTCTGTGCGGGTCTCTCTCTCTCTCTCTGTCTCTCTCTCTCTCTCTCTCTCTCTCTCTCTCTCTCTCTCTCTCTCTCTCTCTCTCTCTCTCTCTCTCTCTCTCTCTCTCTCTCTCTCTCTCTCTCTCTCTCTCTCTCTCTCTCTCTCCTCTCTCTCTCTCTCTCTCTCTCTCTCTCTCTCTCTCTCTCTCTCTCTCTCTCTCCCTTTGTGTGTGTGTGTGTGTGTGTGTGTGTGTGTGTGTGTGTGTGTGTGTGTGTGTGTGTGTGTGTGCGCGCGCGCGCGCGTCAATGTTTGTTTTGGAAACTGTAACCCTTACCCTCCCGGAGGCTCTGTGAGCATGCACCTGCTGTGGTTCTCAAAGAGTGGTATGGGGACCACCAGTGGTCCTTGAAGGGGTTCCTGGTGGTGGTCCCCAATGCTAAATGATGGGGGGGATGGGAACCAAATAGATCTTTAAAGATGGAATGCCATGTTTTTTTGTTTGTTTGTTTGTTTGTTTGTTTTTTCGCACTCCAAAACATGAAAAAACAGTAACTAGGACCTTATCCATTGTGAATATGAACACCAAATAATGAGTGTGGGTAATGTGAATGGATCACATTACTGTTTTGGAGGGAATTGTCCTGTGTCATGTGGCTGTAGCACACGTGACCAAAAAGCCAAACTGGCCAAAAAGCATGTTTTTGTTGTGACGTCCATATGTCTAGCCGATCTCATCGAACCCTGTACAATCAAGACACGCTACATATATGTCCAGATCTCTTTAAAACCTATACACTCAAGAAGACGCTGCCACCCTTATAGATGTCCATATATGGAGATCTGCCCCCCATGCCAAAGCGCCAGATGCGTGCATGGAGGCGATGTTGCTTGTGGCCGTTTTAGGGGAAAGGTCGTGGCTTCCCTAGTCATTACTGCTGCTACAATATCAGAGCAAAACGTGGATGAGATCATTTAACTCTTCTGTACACAAAGATAACGATAAAGAAACCTTGACAATTGAACCTTGATCTCATTTTTTACTCTATCTACACAAATAACCGTGCCCAAAGTTACGTCACTAAGCTTGCGTGGATTAGCCTATTTCTGGTTATTATTATAACCAGAAATAGTACGTTGTCTCACCCCTAATGGCTCACGAAACGTTAGGACACACGGCAGGCACTTTTCACACTTGTTCACTGATTACTGTGTGTGCGTGCGTGTCTGCGTGTGTGTGTGTGTATACATGGTGACATCAGGCATGTTGTCCGTGCTATACGAGTGGTTCTGGTGGGACCGGGTGTGGCTGCCCGTCAACCTGACCTGGACTGACCTGGAGGACAGAGATGGACGCGTCTACGCCAAGGCCTCGCACCTCTACGTCACACTGCCCTACGCCCTGGCCTTCCTCATGGTCAGGTTCATGTTCGAAAGGTACGCCGTGTTCTCCTGCATGTCCCCTAGGGTATAGGATGGTACTTTCACATGTTCTCCTCATGTCCCCTCGGGTATAGGATGGTACTTTCACATGTTCTCCTCATGTCCCCTAGGGTATAGGTATACTCTCACATGTTCTCCCCATGTCCCCTAGGGTATAGGTATACTTTCACATGTTCTCCCCATGTCCCCTAGGGTATAGGTATACTCTCACATGTTCTCCTCATGTCCCCTAGGGTATAGGTATACTCTCACATGTTCTCCCCATGTCCCCTAGGGTATAGGTACTTTCACATGTTCTCCCCATGTCCCCTAGGGTATAGGTACTTTCACATGTTCTCCCCATGTCCCCTAGGGTATAGGTACTTTCACATGTTCTCCCCTGTCCCCTAGGGTATAGGTATACTCTCACATGTTCTCCCCTGTCCCCTAGGGTATAGGTATACTCTCACATGTTCTCCCCCTGTCCCCTAGGGTATAGGTATACTCTCACATGTTCTCCCCTGTCCCCTAGGGTATAGGTATACTCTCACATGTTCTCCCCTGTCCCCTAGGGTATAGGTATACTCTCACATGTTCTCCCCTGTCCCCTAGGGTATAGGTATACTCTCACATGTTCTCCCCATGTCCCCTAGGGTATAGGTATACTCTCACATGTTCTCCCCATGTCCCCTAGGGTATAGGTATACTCTTACATGTTCTCCCCATGTCCCCTAGGGTATAGGTATACTCTCACATGTTCTCTCCCCATGTCCCCTAGGGTATAGGTACTTTCACATGTTCTCCTCATGTCCCCTAGGGTATAGGTACTTTCACATGTTCTCCTCATGTCCCCTAGGGTATAGGTACTTTCACATGTTCTCCTCATGTCCCCTAGGGTATAGGTACTTTCACATGTTCTCCTCATGTCCCCTAGGGTATAGGTACTTTCACATGTTCTCCCCTGTCCCCTAGGGTATAGGTATACTCTCACATGTTCTCCCCCGTCCCCTAGGGTATAGGTATACTCTCACATGTTCTCCCCCGTCCCCTAGGGTATAGGTATACTCTCACATGTTCTCCCCATGTCCCCTAGGGTATAGGTATACTCTCACATGTTCTCCCCCGTCCCCTAGGGTATAGGTATACTCTCACATGTTCTCCCCCGTCCCCTAGGGTATAGGTATACTCTCACATGTTCTCCCCCTGTCCCCTAGGGTATAGGTATACTCACATATTTCTGCCTCCCTGCAGGTTGGTAGCGACTCCTCTGGCCCTCAGAGCAGGCATCAAGGAGAAGGTCCACCAGAGAGTGGAGGACAATCCCATCCTGGAACTGCACTACGCCTGTCGCTCCAGAAACCCCAGCCAGGTAATTTCATCCCATAAACATTACACACAGGTCCATTTGGTTCCATTTAGTACACTCTCAAGAGTATAAACTAGCATGGACCTTTTTACAAGATAATTTGGTGGTTCCCAGCGATAGTAAAGTGCCTTTAAATGGGCATCTGTAGATTAATGCATGTCAAACTGGGGGTGGGGTAATTGAAATTAATATGTTTCGGAAACACTGATTTAACCCTTTAGTGTACTGAACGCCTTTTGGTGTTCTAAGCATTATGTTTTAACTATTGAAAAATAGCAGATCTACAAGCTCATAGCGCGCCACCGAGTGGCGCGCTATGAGCTTGTATCTCTGCTATTTTTGGAAAATCGTGAAAACGTGGTGCAAATCTTCTGAATATTATGTTATTCAGAAACTAGAAATCTAGACAGGACACAATGGGTTTTGGTGTTCTAAGCATTATGTTTTAACTATTGAAAAATAGCAGATCTACAAGCTCATAGCGCGCCACCGAGTGGCGCGCTATGAGCTTGTACCTCTGCTATTTTTGAAAAATCGTGAAAACGTGGTGCAAATCTTCTGAATATTATGTTATTCAGAAACTAGAAATCTAGAGAGGACACAATGGGTTAAAAAAATCCTCTTTTATCAGGGCCACTGCATTATGTTTTCAATTTGGCGCCTAATAAATGTCCTTTTGGGGGTCCCTGAGGGAGCGGAAAAGGTTTGGGAACCACTGCGCTAGACTGCATACATACACTGAGCCATATGGTCCCTCATGAGCTCATAGTCATATGGGATGAATTGCTGTTTGTTTACGCACATGACTAATCTCCCTTCATGAGGTGTGTGCGGCTAAGTGTAATGTGTGCGTGCGTGTGTGTGTGTGTGTGTGTGTGTGTGTGTGTGTGTGTGTGTGTGTGTGTGTGTGTGTGTGTGTGTGTGTGTGTGTGTGTGCACGTGTGTGTGTGTGCTTGCATTTCGTTATCTTAGCGTTTCTCTGTTAGGATTGCACCTCCAAGTCTCACTACAGCACCGCGTTTCTTTTCTCTGCTAAAAAAACGAACCTAATGCTTTGATCCAAATAGATATGTGATTTAGAATCTAAGGGGAAAATCGGATACTTTTGTCCAAATGTGAAATCTATGGACGTTAAAGGGTCACTACGCCACATTTCATAATAAAATACCACAACTTTTATCTTACAATTTACAATTTAGGCATTTAGCAGACGCTCTTGATCCAGAGCGACTTACAATGGTGACAAGTTTACAATTTAATCAGGATTTACAACACATTTTACAATTCACAATGAAGCGCTAGTCTGTGGTTCTGATTGAGCTGGGATCCTACCCAGTCTGTGTCTCATAGGAGGGTTGTGGACAGTTCAGAAACCAGTCTGTGTCTCATAGGAGGGTTGTGGACAGTTCAGAAACCAGTCTGTGTCTCATAGGAGGGTTGTGGACAGTTCAGAAACCAGTCTGTGTCTCATAGGAGGGCTGTGGACAGTTCAGAAACCAGTCTGTGTCTCATAGGAGGGCTGTGGACAGTTCAGAAACCAGTCTGTGTCTCATAGGAGGGCTGTGGACAGTTCAGAAACCAGTCTGTGTCTCATAGGAGGGCTGTGGACAGTTCAGAAACCAGTCTGTGTCTCATAGGAGGGCTGTGGACAGTTCAGAAACCAGTCTGTGTCTCATAGGAGGGTTGTGGACAGTTCAGAAACCAGTCTGTGTCTCATAGGAGGGTTGTGGACAGCTAACAGAAACTGTGGGCGTTCTATGGAAGAAGGAATATGACTCCCGCGAACATCAATAAAATGTTTATCTTATCTTCTTAAAGTTGTTGTAATGCTCTATCTGGCTAAGTGTAATATTAGTGTGTGTGTGTGTGTGTGTGTGTGTGTGTGTGTGTGTGTGTGTGTGTGTGTGTGTGTGTGTGTGTGTGTGTGTGGTGTGTGTGTGTGTGTGTGTGTGTGTGTGTGTGTCCAGGCAGACATTGCCGGCCTGTGTAAGAAGAGCGGTCTGTCGGTCAGACGCGTGGAGAGATGGTTCAGACGCAGACGGAACCAGGACCGACCAGGAGTTCTGAAGAAGTTCACAGAGGCCAGGTGAACATCATACGTGTGTGTGTGTGTATGTGTGTGTGTATGCGCTTGTGTGTGTGCGTGTGTTGAGTTTGAATCAGGGGCGGATTGGCCATCTGGAGTACAGGGAGTTTTCCCGGTGGCCTGCGCCACCTAGTGGCCTGGACAGTTTTTTTTTTTCTTCAAAAAAGAAAAGGTGTCCTACACCAGAGCCTTCAAGTAGGAGAGATCTTCTACATTCTCTAGTTGTGTAGACTAAGTTGGGCTAATTCACATGAATATTTTAACTCTTGAGGGTGTAAAAATGAAACCAAATGGACCCGCAAGGGTCCATTTGGTTTCATTTTTACGCTCTCAAAGAGTTACATCTGGTTAACCAGTGGCCTGGCTAAGGCAAAATTGTCCCGGTGGGAAAATATGTGCCAATCCGCCCCTGGTTTGAATTGTGACCGAAATGGCACCCCATATAGCAGGGCTGGGCAATTATTTTTTCCCAAGGGGGGCCAATTGAGATACATGAAATATTGTGGAGGGCCAAGACTAAAGGCTGAACTAAAGTCTGCGTAATATTAATGTAATTTCAAGATAAAAGTAAGCGTAAGTCCAACCATTTTGACACCAGCTCTATTTATTCAGTATTTGACCAACAGAGGACCACCATTTGATGACATTTTCGCCCCAAAGACCCCATAACTAAAGATTTATTTTGCCTTTTGTCCACAATACCAGGCTGGATTTCACAAACAGTCAAACATACAGATCAAAATGACCATTAATCTTCGACATTCTCTAGTTGTGTAGACTTGGGCTAGTTCAGATGATTATTTTAACTCTTGAGAGTGTAAAAAACCAAATGGAAACCAAATGGACCCTTGCGGGTCCCCAGACCACTGGTTGAAAACCACAGTATCCTTTCACAAGCCGGTCAGAGTCAGCCAAAGGGCCGCATTTGGCCCCCGGGCCGCTTAATGCCCAGGTATGCCATATAGGGACCTACAGTATGTGTCAGTAAAACAACTGCCCTTTCCTAACCATGAACACTCCCACACATCCCTGGCGCATGTGCACATTAAAACATGTTGTCGATTATCATTCATTATATAGTTTTAGTCGATGAAATGAACAACAGCCAGCCGGATGAAAGTACAGTCATCACTGCTAATAAATCCTAATAATCATAATTCATGTCTTCATGAACAGCTGGAGGTTTGCCTTCTATCTGTTTGCACTCATCGGAGGAATAGCAGCTCTTTACGATGTGAGTATGGAAGTATGATGATTCTATGTGACATGAGGGCCCTGTTTTTTTAATCAATGCTAAACCTCTTAAAGCGCAAATAACATACCCTCCAAAAACTGTTTTTAATACTTAATATCATATTGAACATGTCCCTCAATGTTATTCTAATGGTTTGAGCCCCAATAACCACTTGGATATAGCCAGTCCTTGTCATTTCTTTCTGGACTTCTGAAAGCAGTTTAAGCTGCAGTACCACAACGTTCCTGAGGAGGTGGCGGGGGCGCTGATATGCACAGGGCTTGACACTAACACTTGCCCGCTTGCCCGGGGCAAGTAAAAAAAAATGGTGGGGCAAGTGAAGACTGCTACCTGGTTGCCCGATCGGGCAAGTGTGCAACTTAGTGCACTATAACACAACACAAGATAAATTTGTCTTGAAGGCAGTCATTGCACTCTGCCTCTGTGTCTTTGCCTGCTTTCTAGCTATCTCTACCTATCTCTCTCCCAGGTCCATTTGGTTCCAAACTATCATTTTGCTGGGGTCAGGCACCACTGGGTCTGTGACCACTATGGGCTAATTAAGATGATGAATTTTAACTCTTGAGAGTGTAAAAATGAAACCAAATGGACCCGCAAGGGTCCATTTGGTTTCATTTTTACGTTCTCAAGAGTTACATCTGGTTAACCAACTTAGCTGGGGACCACCTGGAACCCTCTCAGGGACCACTGGTGGTCCCCGGACCACCTGTTGAAAACCCCTGGTTTAAAGCACCCAAGTACTTAAATGCAAAATGTACAATATATTTTTGGGGGGCAAGTGACCATGACCTGAGGGCAAGTAGAACCTGACTTGCACTTGCCCGATGGGCAAGTGCCTCGGAGACCTTAGTGTCAACCCCTGTATGCAGATTATTTAATATTTGATTCATGTTAATGCTGATGCGAGATAAAACCAGGCTTGTTTCCATTCCATGCCAGCTTAGAAAAACATTTTTTTAGACGTTGTAAACAAAGTGGAAATGAAAAACACACTTGGGAGCACCAAAACACGAAAACACACGAAAAATTGATTTCATGTTATCTCCCCTTTAAAATTCTTTGCCTTTTTACTGTTTTGAAAATGGTCCATATTGTCATCCCCTAAAAATGCAGTATGCGCCCTGCTTCATTATTAGCAGCAATAATATTGTCTTTTTGGCTATTTATAAGTCATAACACTGTGTGAAATAACAGAATGGGATATTTGAATGGTGCGCGCTATGCTGAACTAAAATACCTTCCATACCAGAGAGAGAAATGATCACACACACGCACACACACGCATATAGAGTGATGCATCCCGTTCATTTTCCTCATAGACTTTATAAAATGTATTTTTATTAAGATGTTTAGGATGTAGACAAAGACAACTCGAGTGACAAATCATGACAGTAAACACAACGTTGAAGGTATACTTTTTCCCTTTAGTGATGTCCCTTTTGTGACATCACTAAAGGGAAGAATCTGAGTGGGACCATTCTGACATGCCTATTCAGCAAATCATTCAAAGTCAAGGTCTGAATGTTAGGGTGTAAAGATACAGCAGGGAACCCAATCTTAAAGAACAGAACCTGAAAAAGAACAGAAAAAAGTTGTCAAATTCATGGTGGAATCCCTTTAAGAAGAAGAAAAGGACAGGCTATAGCACTTTTTTGTTTGTCTTCTTAGTACACAGTATATGATCGGTACCAAACATTGTGTTTATTGTCATGATTTGTTACAGAGCATAGTTGTCTCTATTCACAACGTAACTTTTTGAAGAGTCTGTGAGGAAAATGAACGGGAATTCACATCCTGGACCGCTGGTCATTCTGAAGGGGGGTGGCGCTGTGACGCTCTATAAAATGGGGTTTACAAGAAAGAGAAATCCCCCCAACACCCCCAGTCACACACACACACACACACACACACACACACACACACACACACACACACACACACACACACACACACACACACACACACTGACACACAGCCCCAAACTTGACACCATCCCTCCTCAGGGCTCTGCTGTGACAATGGCACCATGCTATTCTACAGGGATTAACTTGACGTATGGCTGTTATGTCGTTGGAGACCAAGGACAGGTCTGGACATGACTAGAGGCTCAAACCCGCTGCAATCTGTCATGCTGGATTTGTGCATTTTGTTTTTGTTTTCGTAAAATATTTATATCCCCACAATTTTGTAACCCATTTTTTTGTGATCTGGGCTGTACACTCCAACAAAATGCCATTTCCTAATGTGATTCTGGCCTCTACACACCCTCCACCAACCTAGGGAGGCAGCAGACTGGCCTCATGCTTCCTTGAATGCATGAGGAGTCCAGGCTGGCTTCTGCTTTTCATCTGACAGGGGCTTGGACTAGTTGGACGTAGTGCGTGGAAGGAGTACAGTATTCCAACCAGTTCCTGTCCCCTCCATCAGGCGCCCTGGCTGGCCAGGGGGAGGCAGTCTAGAGACCAGGATTGCTGCATGAGGGTATCTACCCTAGGGGACACGGGGAGAACATGCAAACTCCATGCAAACAGAAATGACTGAATACCAAAACGCGAGAACAGAATGAACGTCTGTGTGGGTTTTCTGAATTAACAGAGAACATTAAAGTGGGAATAACATGATGTTTTGTATATTTGATGTGTTTTTGGTGCTCCCATGTGTGTGTTTTCTATCCCCACAAATAGCCAATTTTGAACAATCAAGCTTTCATATCATAAAGGTGCTTTAATGGAAATTGCTATCAGGAACAGCTCATCTGATCTCGACTGATCTTACAGTTACAAATTTGCACTTCACTTACAAATGTGTATGTCCACCATTGTTGATTTTCCAAACTGGCATGGAATGGAAACAGGCCTGTTTTTTATCCAACATCAGTATTATAATGACTCAAATGTAAAATAATCCTGCATACTGCATATTACCCCCCCCCCCCCCCCCCCCCCCACAACATTAAATTGTTTAATGAAAGTGTATTATGATGTCTATAATTTTACCCCCTTCTCTTTTTCTTCCCATCAGAAAGAATGGTTTTATGATACCAGAGAGGTGTGGACGGGCTTTCCAAAGCAGGTCTGTAGGATTATGTTTTCATTGTGATGTTTGCAGGGTATGCACTATGCACGTGATTGACAGCCCATGCATTCAATCAGAAATGCTCTATCTGATTGCGTTAAACAACTCACCAAGATTGCAGCTGTATGTTATTATAATGTTTTTTATTGTAAAAGGAAAACTACACTGGTGACTATAATCCAGCTAAGATTTATGTTGTAACACTAAAACAATATTAATAATAAAAATAATAATACCTCAGTTTTTATTAATTTCTTATCGACTAGTCAACTAGTAACAACGAGGTCGACTAGTGGTTTTACTTATTGACAATCGACTAGGCGACTAGTTGGTTAATGCCCTACTTTCTGCAAGGATTTTGTTTAATAAAAATCCACTACTTCGTATCAGGAAATGCCTTGGATTGGTCTGGATTGGTGTGAGTTTGGTAGCGCTTGTTTTCTGTAATCCACCGTCCTACTGCCTCTTGCATCATGTGTCATTTAGAAACAGGATGTACACACTACCCTGGACCGTTGAGTCATTACCAACGAGCGCTTCCAAACTCCAATGCTCCATACTGCTCAACGTGTTTGCCATTCATTACTATTCATAATATTCGTTTGAAAATAGCAGTATTGTTTTCCATATGCCATTTTGTCTCATGTCAGGTGGGACACAATTGGCGTAGCCATTTCGAAAAGAAAAAAAAAATCACCCGCTCCCGTTCTATGCTACCTATTTGAACGACAGTGTCCAGCAAACTGCTTGTTTGCTGAAAATAAGATTGGGAGACAAGTGGTACTTCCAGGACTCGCATTCTGGATAATTTTGCACAGAAGGTTAAAAAGGGCAAGACACCAGAAATTGGTGATTATACGTCATCTTTGGTTTCATCTCGGTTTCGGAGATGTGACGCTTTAAAATGAGGGTTCTGTAATGGAATGTTTTGTAATCTAAATCTAACTATATAGCAAATGTTTGAAGTGGATTAAAGTGGATTAAAGCACAACATTTTCTTCATGGCATTTACAAGTTCACACCACATCATTCTGTCCACCTGTAGCATGCCAGCTCACAAACGCAACAACGTGTGTGTAGTGCTCACATGCAACACACACACACACACACACACACACACACACACACACACACACACACACACACACACACACACACACACACACACACACACACACACACACACACACACACACACACACACACACTCACATGCAACAACAACACACCTGTAGCACGCAGACGCACATGCACAACAACAACAACACCGGTGCTAATGGCCATGCATGATGCTCTGGCATCATTTCCACATTCTGTGCTCGCTCTCTGCCTCATTAAAAAATCCCTGATAATAACCACGTCCAAACCAAACAACCCCGTCCCGCTGCAGCTCCTTATTTAGAAGCAGGAGACGGCATGCGTTATCCTTGAGGTTTTTATTTAGAGAGCAGCGACGTGAACACATAGACATCAATGGGGGGGTGGGGGGCTTCAGCTCCTGCTTCTTTTTGCCTGTTTTTGCCCCAAAGTCTGCCTGAACTTAAATGCACCATTTTACAAATCAATGCTGGGTTGCGCCATGAAAAACAGCAGATCTACAAGCTCTCAGTGTGTTGTGTCCTCGTCCTCGGTCTCCAGAGCTATATTAGATCTGCCATTTTTGCTTCTTTTCTGATGTTTTCATGAGTGTCCTTAAGGGATTTCAGCCCCTGCCCCCTCTAACACTCTCTGCATGTCCCTGAGTAGAGGGTCTGTGTTATCCTTGTTTTTTTTTTGTTTTTTGCGAGCGTCTGGATCATTCCGTGTGTGTGTGTGTGTGTGTACGTGTGCGTGTGCGTGTGCGTGTTGTGCCAGGGACCCTAATTAATCAAAGCATGAGAGATGATGTCACTCACTCTGCTCTGTTGGCACACTGCTGTGGGGATTATGTATGATCCTAGACCCATGTTATCTGACACACACACCACACACACACACACACACACACACACACACACACACACACACACACACACACACACACACACACACACACACACACACACACACACACACACACACACACACAGCCAAAACCATCATGGTCTGGTTGTTTATGGGGACGGCTGTGTCCATTTCAACTAAAATCAAAGGTTCGGGTCAAAGCGGGACAAACCTTTATGTGTTTGTTTGTCTGTTTTTTAAGGTGAACTTAAATGGTTTTGTTTCCCATGGAGTCCCTACTGGGACAAGTAAACAGAGATTATCTCGTAAATAGATGGACATTGTAATTGAACACATAATGGACAAAGCCACACCTTGGCATGAACACAGATAATACACACATTTATCATGTGTGCTGTAGCGATATGGAATGGAAAAGTAATTAAAACCATCTTTTTGAGGGGTGTAACCACTCCAAGTCGCTACCTATGTTTACAGTACTATTGTAAGTACAACTATGTCCCTATATTTACCAAACACAGCACCACTCAGATCACACTTTGGTGTGATTTTTTTTTGTAAATACAGAACTCCTATACCTAACATATAAACATATTGATACTTTCACTTAAGTAAAACATTTGAGTACTTCCTCCATTGTTTTGCAAAGTGTGACGTAAGTTGTAGAACGATCAGAACTAATCACAGAATCTCTCCCTCTGTGTGTATGTATGTGTGTGTGTGCGTGTGCGTGTGCGTGCGTGCGTGCGTGCAGTCCATGCTAGATTCTCAGTACTGGTATTATATCTTGGAGATGAGCTTCTATGGATCTCTGCTCTTCAGCGTTACCTTTGACGTCAAGAGGAAGGTGAGTACAGTACAGTAACAGGAGCGGATTGGCCATCTGGAGTACGGGGAGTTTTCCCGGTGGCCTGCGCCACCTAGTGGCCTGGACAGGTTTTTTCTTTTTTTTTTTTTTGAAAAGTCCAGGGCAGGCCAGGGCGCCAGGCCATATTCCCGTTCACTCCTGTGCGCCAGGGCGCTCGCGCTGCTGGAGGCAGTGTTGCCAACTGCCAAGATCCAAAATGCACTAGTGGCACTTCCAAAATGCACTAGAATGCGCTAGATGCTCGCCTCGAACATACAGATCAAAATGACCATTAATCTTCTACATTCTCTAGTTGTGTAGACTAAGTTGGGCTAATTCACGTGATGAATATTTTAACTCTTGAGGGTGTAAAAATGAAACCAAATGGACCCGCAAGGGTCCATTTGGTTTCATTTTTACACTCTCATAGAGTTACATCTGGTTAACCAGCTGCCCCACCACCCCAGGGTGGCCTGGCAAAGGCAAAATTGTCCCGGCGGGAAAATATCTGCCAATCCGCCCCTGTACAGTAATATTGTACTACTCTACAATAGAGTAGAGCATCAGTAGTACAGTAAAAAATGGTATCAACATAATGACTATTGTAAAATGTGATAAAAATGAAAAGAAAGGGCTCTTATCTCATCATGTTGAGGTCATGATAAGATGAGGAGGAATGGCAGTGGTGCTTAAATGTCCAGCTTGTACTTCACATGTCCAGTCCATGATGTCATTGATCTCTGAAATGTGACCCCGTCTGAATAGCTTGTAGATTTGCTATTTTTGTTAATAATTAATCCCTTAGTGTACTGAACGCGTTTTGGTGTTCTAAGCATTATGTTTTAACTATTGAAAAATAGCAGATCTACAAGCTCATAGCGCGCCACCGAGTGGCGCGCTATGAGCTTGTATCTCTGCTATTTTTGAAAAGTCGTGAAAACGTGGTGCAAATCTTTGAATATTATGTTATTCAGAAACTAGAAATGTAGACAGGACACAATGGGTTAAAGTGTCTCTCTCTCTCTCCTCTCTCTCTCTCTCTCTCTCTCTCTCTCTCTCTCTCTCTCTCTCTCTCTCTCTCTCTCTCTCTCTCTCTCTCTCTCTCTCTCTCTCTCAGGACTTCAAAGAGCAGATCATCCATCATCTGGCCACGCTGACCCTGCTCTCCTTCTCCTGGTGTGTCAACTACATCCGCATCGGAACGCTGGTGATGCTGGTCCATGACGCCTCCGATGTTCTGCTGGAGGTCAGTAGAACTCTGGTCATGTTCTGCTGGAGGTCAGTAGAACTCTGGTCATGTTCTGCTGGAGGTCAGTAGAACTGATTACCGTAATTTCTGGACTTTAAGCCGCACCTGAATATAAGCCGCACCAGCTAAATTTGGGGCAAAATACTGATTTTTCCTTGTATAAGCCGCACCAGACAACAAGCTTCATGTTAGAGCAGTGGTTTTCAACTTTTTTGATCCCAGGGCCCACTATTTATTTAATAGTAGTAGCTAGGGATGTGAAAAAAAGTCGGAAATCGACACGATTGTCGACACGTGCTCATGTCGACACAAAAAAGTACAAGTCGACAAATCGCCTCTTTTTTCTTTTTTTTATATTAATGATTTTTATTTTGTTTTCTTTGTAATGTCTTGTTCAAAAACGCTATAATGTTACTGTTTTCAAGGGAAGAGAATTGCTTATTTCGGGTATTACTATATCACTGTAGAGAGCGAACATGTCTGTGCTTCGTCCTCCTCCTCCTCCTCCCGTGTGCCGTGGCTCAGTGTTGCCAACTGACAAAATCCAAAATGCACTAGTGGCACTTCCAAAATGTACTAGGAGCAACAGCAGCCCAGCAACCCAACTCGCCAGCAAAAAAGCACTAGATTTTCCACCAGGAGTTTACCACTAATTTTGGCGCTAGGGGGGTCTGGAAAAAAAGCTAAATAATATAGTGAAAATGTACTAAGTTGGCAACACTGCCGTGGCTGCGTAAGTTCAAAGTTCCTGCTTCCCCACGCCAAGTATACAGCGCGAAAATATGGCAGCTTCAAGTACCGGTAAAAGTGTTGTGTGGGATTTTTTTGTTAAGATCGAGGACAACAAACGTGTGCAATGCAAACTGTGCGGCAAAAAATATGCATTCCACTCCTCGACAACTATGATGACAACTCACATAAATTGCAATCATCGGCAGCCTTTGCCGAAGAAAGGCCAGACCAGCATGGACAGCTTCACAGTGCAGCATCGCCATTGTGACACTCAACGGGCTGAAACCCTCACCAAGTTGCTCGAAAATATGATTGCTGAAGATACCTTGCCAATTAGTTTTATCGAGGGGAAAGGCTTTCGTGCCGTGATGGCATTCACTGAACCAGAGTTTGCTGTGCCATGTCGCCAAACAATGACAAAACGACTGGAGCGAAGATACCATCACCTGGCCAAATCACTCCGTAAGATTCTGAGTAAAGCTACGAACGTGTCCCTTACCACTGATGCATAGACAGCTTTGACTACAGAGTCCTATGTGACAATAACCGCTCACTTCTTTGAAGACTGGGGGATGAAGAGTGCCATTCTACAGACACGTGCCATGCCAGAGCGACATACTGCAGAAAATCTATCAAATGTCCTGCAGGCTGCAGTTGAAACTTGGGGCATAGCCGGCAAAGTGAACGTCTGCGTCCATGATAATGCAACTAATATTGTGTTGGCACACACTCGTTTCCTGGTGTGGGAGTCTCATCGATGCTTTGCACACACACTCCAGTTAGCTATCACTGACGGCTTCAAACAAGTGGCAGCGATCACGAGTGCCATCGGGGCCGCAGCACGTCTCGTCTCCCATTTTCATCACAGCACCGTGGCGACTGAAGCACTGAAGGCCAGGCAGCGACCTGGAGACCTAGTTGAAAAAGACCACCGCCTAATCCAACACTGCAAGACTAGATGGAATTCTACCTATGACATGTTCGAGCGCTTACTGGAGCAGAGATGGCCCGTGTCCTCGGTACTGTCAGATCGCAACGTCACTTCACTCTCAGATGCGCGAACGCTGGAGCTTACTGATGCAAATTGGCACCTTATCGAAGAGCTGCTGCCCGTTCTACGTGCTCTAAAAACAGCCACCACGGCAGTATGCGGGGAAAAAGAGGTGTCGATCTCAACCGTGTATCCAATCACAGCAACTCTGCTCTCCAGGTAAAATGTGAAATTAATACTAAATAAGCTATTTTTTGTGTAGGTCGTTCTATCACATATTGTGTAGCCTAATGTGCCACCGCGCCATTGCGAACTGTTACTGTTAATACTAATAGAGTATTATTTCATCAGGGATCTGCAGCTGGGACCAGATGACAGTGAGAAAGTGAGAGAATTCAAGACCAAGGTGGGAGATTCTCTCCGCTCTCGAATGGACCTGGAGGACGGGCCAGACCAAATCCAGTCTGTCTCAAAGAAGGCGGCTATGATCGCTTCTTTTTTGGACCCCCGGCATAAACACCTAAAGTTCACCACCGATGCGATGAGAGCGGCCGTCCGAGAACATGTCACTGCTCTCTTGTCAAATCTCCCGGCGAGGCCAGCTTCCACTGAGGAGGAGGAGGAGGAGGAGGAGGTGGTGGTGGCGGCGGCGGCGGCGGCAGCAGCCGCTGGACCCACCACAAAGAAAGCTAAACAGGCGGACGCAATGATTGACTTCTTCGGGAATGAATATTTCGCCGAGGAGGCGCCTCTGTCTGTTGAGGCCGAAATGGAGCGTTACGTAGGAGAGGATGCCGTTTCTCCTGCACAAGACCCAGGTCTGTGGTGGGCACTACACGAAAAAAGGTACCGCAGACTGTCACGCTTGGCAAGGGGCTACCTGTGCGTCCCCGCAACGTCTGTGCCAGCAGAGAGAGTTTTCTCTACTGCGGGGCTGATATTAAATCGGCTCCGCACCCGCCTTACCCCCGAGCACGTAGACATGCTTTTGTTTTTGAACAAAAATGATTCAGTGGTTTAAGCTAGTCTAAAATGTGACACAAAACAAGCTGCTATTTATTTTTTGTTTTATTGATCTCCAGGCCAAATTTTGTTGATTGTCAAGTTACGTAATTGTTAAATGTAAACGAGTGTGGGCCTGTAAGGCACCGCGGCCTTGGGGAATAGGGATGACTGACTGAATCATTTAATTTCGTATTCATGTGCAATGTCACTGACTAGCTGTTGAGGCTTTGGCGAAAAAAAAAAACATTTTTGGATTGTAATTAAAGTTGGAATATTGCCGGTACGTATAATGGCGCATATAGGCCTACTACCTGTTTTATTTAATATGATAGCGCCGTGTCCTTTATTTTGGAACAGCTGCAAGCATGTGTTACTTTTTGTTGATTATGTATGATACTGCATTTTCCTTAACATATGCAGTATATATTATTTTTGCCATGTTTAGGCTACTGATTGTTAATAGGCACCAGGTGCCCGACGTTTTAATTTGTGAAGCGTCCACTACTTTATAAGCGGCTGCTGCTGCTGCCTATAGCCTACGGCTTAGGCTTACTGTTACTTAACGTGACATGTTTATTGTTTAATAAACTCATGTTTATTGATCGCAAAATAAAGTTTCATTTTGATTGATGCACATTCTAAATGAAATGGGTACAGCTTACGAACTTGGTGCTTTAGTTTAAAGGGAAGCAGTGTTTTCAACTGCTGCGCAGCAAAAAAAAAAAAAAAAAAAAAATCGACGACAAATCGATAATGGGGCCCGACACGTCGACACTCCAAATATGTGTCGATTAACATCCCTAATTTGAGCCAAGGACCTCGATTTAACAACATCTTCACCCCACAGACCCCCAAACTAGAAGGATTTAAAAAAAACAAGATTTAAAAAAAAAAAAAAGAAAAAAAAAAAATGTTTTTGTTCACAATTCCAGGATGGATTTTCACAAACAAGAGAGGCAAAACATTAAAATGAGACCAAAATGAACATGTTATTAATTACTTATTAATTAAGTGGTGTTAATTTAGATGTTGAATATCATAACTCTTGAGAGTGTAAAAATGAAACCAAATGGACCCTTGCGGGTCCATTTGGTTTCATTTTTACGCTCTCAAAGGGTTACATCTGGTTAACCAACTTTCCAACATTTAGTCTGTGGAGCCCACCTGGAACCCTCTCCCGTGTTACCTGTAAAAATCCATAGATTGGCCGTACCGTTGTATAAGCCGCAGGGTCAAAAGCATGTGAAAAAAGTAGCGGCTTATAGTCCGGAAATTACGGTATGTTCTCTTATGGCTTATGGGCCAAGACAAGACCTAGCCTTACCTGCATTTTCTACCTCTACTGCGTGCAGTTCTGACTGCAATGGGAAGTTCATTCCATGTGAGGTTGTGGGTTCCAATCCTGGGGAGGGGATGCTTGCTACTGCATGACACGTGAAGTACATGAAGAAATACCAGAAGGAGAACACTTCCTCACTTCTGGCAATCTTGTAGTTTTAAATAGCAGAATGTCACATACCTGCCTGTCTGTCTGTCTGTCAATCCGATATTTCTAGTATTTCTAGATATAGCTGAGTAAATAAAACATGATTTAGGTCTGATAATGAAGTACCATGCATGTTAAAATCATTTTTTTTGGAAAAAACTAAGAAAAACATGCTGCCAATTTCTGGTTTAGGTTTCTACACTGCAACTGCTGCATAACAACATTATGGTTTTATTTGGTGTCTACACTGGACCTGTTATCTGAACATGTTAGGCAATGTTAGGTAACAAAAGCAGAACAATCAAAATGTACTAAAGTGTCTTCAGGAGATCGGTCTCTGTTTACACTCCCTTTCTGTATGACCGAGATTCAATGTGCGCTCATGTTACCTATAACTGAGTCTCTCTCTCTCTCTCTCTCTCTCTCTCTCTCTCTCTCTCTCTCTCTCTCTCTCTCTCTCTCTCTCTCTCTCTCGTTCTTTCAGTCTGCTAAGTTATTTAACTATGCCAAATGGGAGAAGACCTGCAACGCCCTGTTTGTTGTGTTCGCCACCGTGTTTATGGTAACAAGACTCGTCATCTTCCCCTTCTGGTGAGGCAACACATTAAGTTGTGTGTGTGTGCGCACATGCATGTGTGTGTGTGCATGTGTGCAATGTTTGTTTTCTATATAAACACTTGCAGTTTCTGTGTAATTGTGCTGGTGAAACAATGCACTTCCAACTAAGGACAATGAAAGATGGCTCACTTTCTCAACACCAGTCTTTTTACATATTGATTCATGATGACGAACATAGTTACGGCTCGTTTGTGAACTTTGTGCCCAATTTGCAAAATGAATGCTTATATTTCACTTTTAAAAGAACTATATTAAAAAAATGAAGTGAAATACTGTACCCTGGACAACTTTAATTCTTCTTTGTACACTCAGACAATTTTCAATTCTTATGTGAACATCCCAGACAGTTTTAATTCTTATGTGAACACACCAGACAGTGTTTCATCACCTCTCTGCAGTGCACACCAGACAGTTACTTGATTCAGTATTTAAATATTTCATAATAATTCATTTAGCTTCCCCACTCCCTTGCTATATAAATCCATTATAACATGTAACTCCATTTTACCCATGATAGATTCATTGAAAATATATTTTTTTCTGTTGCCTGATATTGTCCTTTTAATATGTGATTTGGGCCATGGATTTTCATTTGATGTTTTCATTTATTTCTTTTTTTCATTTATTTTTTTGTACTGAACGCGTTTTGGTGTCTTATCTGTTGAAAAATAGCAGATCTACAAGCTCATATCGCGCCACCGAGTGGCGCGATATGAGCTTGTAGTTCTGCTATTTTTGAAAAATTGTGAAAAGCATCAGAAACTAGAATCTGATCAGGACAGAATGGGTTAATAATAAAGCCCCATCCCCCAAAACCCCATCCATTGTTTGTTTCAGGTTGATCCATTGTACCTGGGTCTACCCCATCGATCACTACCCTCCGTTCTTCGGGTACTATTTCTTCAACGTGATGCTGGTGGTTCTGCTGCTGCTGCACATATTCTGGGCTTACCTGATCCTCCGCATGGTCCGAAAGTTCCTCTTTGGCACGGTAAGTGTACCTGTTAGTGGCGTACGTGAGCAGAGCGCATTACTGTGGTCAGCAGCTCTCATCGCCACCAGTTTCTTAGTGGACCCTAACCCTAAACACAATCGCAAGCAGGGAGTGGTACGTGCGTCTTCAAACTTGGTCGTCCCATGGAGCCCAATACATCACCTGAGGGAGTTCCACAAACCATGTGCAACCCAGATTTGGCACAAACAAGGGCCTTAATTGCTTTCACTCCTATGCCACCAAAATGTGTAATGCCCCACCAACATTAAGACATGAACCGGACTACAGTAGTTGGAATAACTGAGATAAAATATCCCATCCACCCAAAAAAATCTTCATTCATTCAGTCCCTCCATGCCCTTGCACGACTCCGTTGTTGTTGTTCGGGGAAAGACCTGGATGCTTCTAGTAAGCAAGTGTCACAACCTCGCTAGTGGATCTCAATACGTGACCAGAAAACCCGGTCGTGATTAGTAAGCAGGTGGTCAAGACGTGCTTGTGTCCTGGACGTTGGCGGCTGGATATGGCTGGATTTCGCTCTTTCTGACCTGGGCAAGAAACACACGCACACACACATTTTAACATCTTTATTTGTATTTCAAATTTAACAAGAAAATCTTGAACACAAACAATAGCAGATGCGCAAACTTGGAAAACTCTCTGCAACAAGTGCTAGGATACAGATCATGGGTACAGGAAGCATCGCCGTTTCCATATATGGCAATTATTGCAGATACTGAACAGAACAGAACGCACACGCGCGCGCGTGCGCGCGCGCGCGCACACACACACACACACACACACACACACACACACACACACACACACACAATGTTCAGTGAGAAGCCGCTTGCCTGGCCAGCCTCAACTGCCAGACACAATTACAGCAGTGCACAGGCAGGCACATGCACACAGGTGCGCATACACACACACACACACACACACACACACACACACACACACACACACACACACACACACACACACACACACACACACACACACACACACGCGCGCGCACGAACGCACACACAGGCATAAGGATAACAGCTTGTTGCTATGGGGACCTCATTATTTTGCATTTAGTGCTTCTCAAAATGATATTTGTTTATGGAATAATTCTGAAACATGACTGTTAATCATGACTGTTATGACGCAACGAAAAGCCATTTTTGTGAGATCGATACAGTTACTTTGTAAATGTATGTATGTATGAAATGTACATTCCGGCGATAACATATATAAAGACAATCATGTTTGGTGGGGCAAATTGGGAATTTAGCGGGGCATTGCTCCCCCATACCCATGCCTAGATCCGCCCCTGCCTCACTTCCTCTTTCCTCCTGTCCTTTCCTAGATGACCAGAGACGAGCGGAGTGATAACGAGGAGGAGGAGAGCATGCCGGAGGAGGAGGAAGAGGAGGAGCTTCATCATCATCATCATAAAGTTGGTAACGGTTTCGGAGCCGCTCAGATGGACAACAACAACGGTAGCGGACGTTTCGGACCTTTACCTCCTCCCGAGATCGGCAGCCAATCAAAGACCGTCTACTGACCCCCCGCCCCACACACCCCCCCGTCCCGACCAGCCAGACCTCCCTAAAAACCCCCTTCATTTCTAATCTTTTTTTTTGTTGTTGTTGTTTTTTCCACACAGTATCAATGGTCTAATGTAGTCCTGCTGAACCTCTGCCAACCTTGGGAGAGCAGCGGACTGACCTCGTGATTACTTCTATGCATGAGGAGTTCAAGCTGCTCCTTTAGACCTGACAGGGGAGAGTTTCCCTGGTTGGACCAAGGAAGCTCTTTACAAGGAAATGTCACGTGACTGAGCTGCGCCATGACACCTGGGAGCTAAAATCCCACGCCGGAAGTTACATGAATGACCACAGCAAAGCAAAGCAAGCTGGTGCGGATCATGAGCAAACATTATTTAATGAATCATTGAGACCTGTGTCATTTAATTTGTTCAAGGCTATAACAGAATACATATCACAGTTTCCTAATCACTTGCTATTTGATTTGTACAGTACAAAAAGTACAGTTTGAGGATCTAAACAGCAGCATGTACAATATATTCCTGTCTCGCGAGATTGGCTGCCAGGCAGAAAACGGCAGACAGTCTCGTGATATTTGGCACATTCAGAAACTTACTTTTCACTTTTCAGATTCCTCTATAAAATCACACAGCGTAAAAAAGCAGCGCATCAATTCACAACAATAATGTGTCATATGTCTTCTGTTATTTTCCAGAAGTGATTACTTAACAAACATACTCAGTTATTCAGAAACGATTTGTTCAGGAGCTGGTCTCTGAGCTCTCATTTGACTTCGATGAATTCCACCAAACCTCCGGGTGTATTTTAGCCCCACATTGTGTGACGAATCTGCCGGCTGGAAATGCATGATGGTGAAAAGGAAGTTGGTGGCTGTGGCGCGTGGAAGAAACATGTTATTCCAACCAGTCCCTGTCCCCTCCATCAGGCGCCCCGGCTGGCCAGGGGGAGGCAGTCTAGAGACCAGGATTACGGCATGTTTTTGTGAGGGTATCTACCCTAGGGGACACGAGGAGAACATGCAACCTCCACACAACCCCTGCCAACCCCCGCCAACCCCCGCCTCGGAGGAGAGAACATGCCTCCAAATGCCCATGGCGATAATCGAAACTAGAACCTTAACTTTGCGACAACAACACTACAAACTTACCACCGTGACCTCTTGAATGGCATCCTCGGTTGCTGTGGTCATCGATTCGCACCTGAGGCGAATCGCTGAGGCAGTGAGGGAATTATAGATAGACCCAAATAAGCAGCTCAAGAGATTTCATTCCATATGGAGAGAAACGGAGAGAATATAAAGAAAACATTTGATTTATTACCACAAAAGTTTGGACAGGAGCCTAGAACACAAAACTGATGAAACACTCTGCAGTGGCATCAGCTGTGGCCCTGAGCACAATACACGCGCACACACACACACACACACACACACACACACACACACACACACACACACACACACACACACACACACACACACACACACACACACACACACACACACACACACACGCACACACACAGAAGAGCCGGCTGGCCTGGCACACTGACACAACCAAGGGTTATTTATGGTCTCCTGTAGGGCCACGGCCCCCAAACTTTTTCACGTCAAGGACCCCCAATTTTACACCAATTGGCATGCAGACCATCAAGTTTTACCTGTATTTGTGTTAAGGGAAAAACTGTTTACACACACATGGCCTGCAGCTGATGGTTGCATGTTGAAATAGATACCGGTAACTTTATGAACTTTTATTTTATAGTAGGCATGATCAACACATTCTTTTCTTTGTGTGTGTGTGTGTGTGTGTGTGTGGTGTGTGTGTGTGTGGTGTGTGTGTGTGTGTGTGTGTGTGTGTGTGTGTGTGTGTGTGTGTGTGTGTGTGTGTGTGTGTGAGAGACATTTAATAGAATTGAGTTAATGTATTACTAGTATTATGATGCATATGAATGTATAGCTGGACCACTGGAGTACCCAGAGACACTGGTTGAAAACCATTGCTATATAGGATGCGTGTTAGTTGTCCAAAAGGTTGCTGTATTTTGGATTTGATTTCCTTTTTTATATACAGCAATAAAAGGTGTGGCAGACCATATGGCATTGTCATGTATACACTTCATCGTTATTTTGATTATGTTTAATTAAAACAGCCTAGTTAATACAAACGCATAATAAATATGATAACATTCACATGCTGGGGCAGTTCCGTTGTTGACCTCTAGATGGAGCACATCACCAACACCCATCTATAGAGGGACTATAGTGATAATAGTGAAAGGTTGCATGTCTTTTCCTTGGAGGTTTAAATGTATTCAATGAGTTAAGTTTAAATTATTGATTGAGTTAACTGGCCTCAGGCCTGAAACGAGCACAAATAACATCGAGTCGCTTTTCCAATTCACCACTGGGAAAGGTCAAGCAAAACTATTTTACAATGTTAAAAGATAATCAGTACCTTGAGATGTTGTAGTTAATTTCCAGAGTGAGCAAATTAGTTTACATTAAATTAGTGCAATTAAATGGTAAGGGATGAAAAGATGAGTAATGTGCAAGCAGCAGAGAGAAAGGACCCCAACTGGACTGCAAAATGAAAAGGGAGGGGTAAAGGCAGAGGGGGCCACACCTGAGCCCTCTGGTGTCGTGGCACTATCAACGAAACACCGGTGAAGGAGGGTGCGGCCACCTGAACACCTCAGTAAAGTGTGTCCCCCCCCCCCCCCCCCCAGTAGAACTAAATGTCAGGGAGGGACTAGTGGAGAATAGAGTCTGACATTCAGTTCTACTGGATCTATTATCCAGTAGAACTGAATGTCAGGGAGGGACGTTAGTCTATGGCGCCATCAAGACCCGCCATGTTTTTGTCCACAAAAAAAATCAACTGTATTTGTGTGTGTGTGTGTGTGTGTGTGTGTGTGTGTGTGTGTGTGTGTGTGTGTGTGTGTGTGTGTGTGTGTGCTCGTGCGTGCGTGCGTGCGTGCGTGTGTGCGGGACACATTGAAAACAGAGTTTGTATGAAGTTATAGACGTTATTAAGTTAGTGTTGGGCTCAGACTTCTGACGAAGACCCCTAACAGCATTGAAACACCAGTGTCTTTAATTGTAATAAGTGTGTGTGTGTGTGTGTGTGTGTGTGTGTGTGTGTGTGTGTGTGTGTGTGTGTGTGTGTGTGTGTCTGTGTCTGTGTCTGTGTCTGTGTCTGTGTGTGTGTGTGTGTGTGTGTGTGTGTGTGTGTGTGTGGAGGAGGGGAGGGGGGGCATGGCTTTTGAAGATTACGTCATGGCAGTCATAAGACGGGGTGCACCAAGCCAATTTTATACATTTCACAGCATTTTCACTTGAATGTATTGTTCTGGAAACTGAGTGAGAAAAATAGACAGAAGTTTCAATGTTTTGTAGATGTCTTCACGTAGCTTTTTAGCTACCCTGCTTTCATACCAAAGATTGGAGTGGATTGTGGTGAGGTCCAATGTATTGAATCAAGAATCATTGAATAGAGAATTGTTCTGGATCAAGAAATAGAAAATGCATTTGGAAAAGTTTTTTGTTTGAGAATCGAGTTGAAAAAAATAAATAAATAAATAAAAACAAAGTGTGACTCCAAATCGGAATGGAATTGAATTGTGGGACACCCATTGGCTCAAGCCCTTAAATTATTTTCCCTGAAAAGAAATGCTAATTCAGACTTATGCCAAGATTTTCGTCACCACTAAACCCCTTATCCCTTAATTTCTTTGCCTTTAAAAAAAAACATTTTTCAATAGTTAAAAGTTCAAGTCTATATAAAGCTCACAAGGTGTCAAAGATTGGTACGTTGAACTATTCCAAAATGTTTTTCAAAATAGTAAAAAAATAAATAAATAAATAAATAAAAAGATCAAAGAAGTTTAGGGATAAGGGGCTACGAAAATGGAGCCCTTAGTGTCAGGCAAGGACTTAAGGGGGAAAAAATATCAAGGTTTAAGACATCCTTGTGCATCCTTGTGGCATCTCCCTCAGAGATAAGGTGACACGAGAGAGAGTTGGACTAGAGCCGCTGCTGCTTTGGCTGGAAAGGAGCCAGCTTACAGTAGGTGGTTCAGGCATCTGGTTAGGATGCCTCTCGAGCGTCTCCAGAGGGAGGTCCTAGATCCATGTCCTACTGCAGTGGTTTCCAACCAGTGGTCCGGGGACCACCAGTGTCCAGGTGGTCCTCAGCTGAGTTGGTTAACCAGATGTAACTCTTGAGAACGTAAAAATGAAACCAAATGGACCCTTGCGGGTCCATTTGGTTTCGTTTTTACACTCTCAAGAGTTAAAGTATTCATCATCTGAATTAGCCATTTTGGAATGTATGTTTTGCTTGTTTTGTTTCACAAATCCAGCCTGGAATTGTGGACAAAAGCAAAATAAATCTTTATATTTGGCTCTGTGGGGCTAAAATATCCTCAAATGGTGGTCCGTGGCTCAAATCCTGAATAAATGGTGGTCCCTGAGATGAAAAAGGTTGAAAACCCCTGTCCTACTGGCCTGGGAGGAGACCCCGGGGTAGACCAAGAACCAGAGGAGACCCCGGGGAAGAGACCAAGGTCCAGATGGAGACAACACATCGACTCACTGGCCTTGGAACGTCTCAGGATTTCCCAGGAGGAAGTCACCAATGTTGCTCTGGAGAGGGAAGTCTGGAGCTCTCTGGTGGAGCTGTTGCCCCTGTGACCCAACTGTGGATAAGCGCTTGAAGATGGAAGGACGGATGAACGGTTGGTTGACCTGCATGGCTCACTTTTGATTTAACTATTATATAACATTCTTGGCATATATACAGAGGCCAATTATTTCCCTGTCTGTCCACTTTGCTGAGAAGAAAGGAACCATGAACCATACCCAAAATAATGGATAGGCCTAAATACACTTTAGTCAACACAGGGGTCACTGACTTTGACTCAGTGTTGTCACGCGCACGCATGCATGTGTGTGCACACAGACGCACGTGCACAGAATAGACATCAAAGAGGGCTTCAGCCTCTGCCCTTTTAGGCTACCCATCTGTAAAACAACTGCCTTTTCCAGAACATGTATGCAGCATTTACCCTGGTCTGTAAAACAACTGACCTTTTCATATCATGAATGTGGAAATTACTACAGGGGCAGATGTAACATTTCTCTATTGGGGGGGGGGCAGGAGAAAATGGTATGGGGGTGGCTTCATTAAAATGGTATGGGGGCGGGTGATGAAGTCGCAACCATACCATTTTTGATTACAGGACTTTTATTAGGCATGTATAAGCTTCTATAATGACATCAGTTGTTGTTGAAGTTGCAACAGTCACGCAGCATGCATAAAGCTAAAGGTCTGACTCAAAGAATTTTCAATGATCATGAAATGCTGTTGGTTTAGTGGTGTCACAGCTGTAGTTAGTTAGTAGCAGTAGTAGTGTTCCAAATCATTTTAAATATAGGCACTTTAATTTGAAATATCTTGGGTTGTTTTGCATGCTATCATGTTTGGTGGGGGAGACTGGGTATTTAGGGGGCATTGCCTCCCCATGCCCATGCCTAAATCCGCCCCTGATTTACTATGGTGAAAGAAATGCAAATGTCTCCCCTTTCTTTCCATGCCATGCTGGAACACAGCATTGAGGAGAATTGCCTTTTTTCCTGAAGTCTCGTTAACTTGAACTCATTATTTCGCGTTGGACAAATTAGTTTAGAACTGTTACTATACCGTACACACCTCCACTAGATGAAGAGTGTTGGACCTTGAAAATAGCTGATCTGCAAGCTACAACCTTGTAGATCTGGTATTTATCCTATTTTGTCCAAAAATGCCCTCTTACAGAGTTTTAGCCAGCTGCCCCTCGAACTTTCTTACACGGGCATACAAGCAGACAGACGCACACTTCAAACCCATCCTCCAGCTTGTAAAAACACATGAGGGCTTATTTACTTGAGATTCATTGCATTTCCACCTCGTTTGCAATTACAAGCTGACAAGCTAAGTGTCATGAAAATGCTTTACAGAGCAATGGCGAAAACATTAAAATACCTGGTACTAGCAGCCAATGTTGGGCCCTGGCTTTCATGGGTGGGGAGTGGGGACTGGGGTGGTGCAAAAGTAATATGTAATGTATTACTTTTGATTCCAAGTGATAAGTAATGTAATCTTATTCATTTTCTAAGGAGCAGGGGTATAGTGGAGGGGGGGCGCGGGGGGGCGGCGTCCTCCCACTTCTCACATCTAAAATATTTTTGGGTCTGAAAAAAATCATTAGCATGGTGAAATACATCTGGATGACATCATCAAGATGTGTTTCACCATGTTAATGAGTTTCCTTTTTTCTGAGAATGTACAAATGGAACCAAATGGACCCGCTATGGTCCATTTGGTTCACATTTGTACACTCTCAGAAAAAAAATCAAATGGGGGGAATTCCCATTTCAGAGGCGTCCCCCCACTTCTAAAAGTACCACTACAACACTTCTAAGGAGTAATAAGTAATATTGCCCAGCAACATTGCAATATGGTGATGACATGAATCTATCTCAGGGGTTTTCAACAGGTGGTCCGGGTACCACCAGTGGTCCCTGAAAGGGTTCCGGGTCGTCCCCAGTTAAGATGGTTAACCAAATATAACTCTTGAGAACGTAAAAATGATTTGTTTCATTTTTACACTCTCAAGAGTTAAAATATTCATCATCTTAATTAGCCCAAGTCTAAACAACTAGAAGATTAATGCAGTCATTTATTTGGATCTGTATGTAAATTTGCCTGTTTTGTTTCCCAATTGCAGCTTGGAATTGTGGACAAAAGCAAAATAAATCTTCAGTTTGGAGGTCTGTGAGGCTAAAATGTTGAATAAATGGTGGGCCCTGGTATCAAAAAGGTTGAAAACCCCTGATCTATCTGGTCTAAATCAGGGGTTTTCAACAGGTGGTCCGGGGACCACCAGTGGTCCTTGAGAGGGTTCCAGGTGGTCCCCAGCTATGTTGGTTAACCAGATGTAACTCTTGAGAACGTAAAAATGAAACCAAATGGACCCTTGCGGGTCCATTTGGTTTCATTTTTACACTCCCAAGAGTTAAGATATTGACATCATGTGAGTTAGCCCAAGTCTACCCAACTAGAGAATGTAGAAGATTAATTAATGGACTGTTTGGTTTCCCAAAATCCAGCCCTAGAATTGTGGACAAAAGCAAAAGAAACCTTTAGTTTTGGGGTCTGTGGGGCTAAAATGCCATCAAATGGTGATCCGTGGCTCAAATTCTGAATAAATGGTGGTCCCTGGAGTCAAAAAGGTTGAAAACCCCTGGTCTAAATGAGCCCATGATTTCCTTTTGTGTGACTCCCCTTTCTCTCTCCCACCCCCAGCTCTCTCTCTCTCTCTCTCTCTCTCTCTCTCTCTCTCTCTCTCTCTCTCTCTCTCTCTCTCTCTCTCTCTCTCTCTCTCTCTCTCTCTCTCTCTCTCTCTCTCTCTCTCTCTCTCTCTCTCTCTCTCTCTCTCTCTCTCTCTCTCTCTCTCTCTCTCTCTCTCTCTCTCTCTCTCTCTCTCTCTCTCTCTCTCTCTCTCTCTCTCTCTCTCTCTCCCTCCACTTGATGTAAAACCACGTGTATAGGGTTTCAGCCCCGCCCCCCCGAGGCAGGCCGCAGGAGTGACGGACAGCGCCGGTCGGCCAACCAGAGCTTGGCGGCTCCGGGGGGAGTGACGTGCGTTGTGTTGGGTTTCAGGACGCCGGAGGGGCCAACCGGAGCGCGGCAGAGGGGCGGGCGCGGGTGTCAGGAGAGCCAATGGGAGCGGGGCCAGAGGGCCGTGGGCGTGTCGGCGGCTTCAAATTCCCTCTCTCTCTCTCTCTGTGTGTGTGTGTGTGTGTGTGTGTGTGTGTGTGTGTGTGTGTGTGTGTGTGTGTGTGGTGTGTGTGTGTGTGTGTGTGTGTGTGTGTGTGTGTGTGTGTGTGTGTGTGTGTGTGTGTGTGTGTGCGCGCGCGCGCGCGCGCTCGCGCTGAGAGTGAGAGAGCTAGTGTACTAGTGTGTTAGAGCAGGGCTGAGACTGCAGCCAGCAGGACTGCTGCTAAACATCTGAAAGTTACAACAACTTTTTTCTGCAGTCCTCTGTCTCTCTCTCTCTCTCTTTCTCTCTTTCTCTCTCCCTCTCTCTCTCTCTTCCTCTCTGTCTCCGGGCTTTGCAAAGCTGCTTTACACACATCCATCCCATCCTCCTCCACAAAAGTTCTGCTGTAGTTAGTTTCTTTAACTTTCAGTATTTCAGTTCTTCCTTTTAAACCATGCATGATGACAGCCATGCCAGAACGCTGCTTCTCAGACTGTTCTCTTCACTGTTTCTCCTTCTTCATGTGATCCTGATCTGCCAAGGATTATTCCTGCAACTGCAGGCTGAGGCTGGTGAGTCTAACAATACCTTACATATACACCACCATGGAACAATAATACATTATGCTAGCCTACTAAATATACAACTGGTGAATCCACACAACCTACTGCAATAATAATATACTTTATGTAATAATATCTAGACCAGTGAGTCCACACACAAAGCATATTGGAACAATAACATACTTTATGTAATAATGTAGACTGGTGAGTCCAACATAATGGAATAATAAATCACTATAATGTACAGTATATACAGAACATAGTAGAACAACAGTGTATCCCGGCTTTATACTGTAGATGTAATAATATCTAGGCTATGTGCCGATGGAACCTCTGATTGAACTTCTTATGGTTCTGATTGAACCTCTTATGGTTCTGATGGAACCAGCCAGCAGTCTGGCTTCTCTCAGATTAACTAACCACAGTGATGGCCAAAAAATTCTATACAACAACAATGGTAACAATGGTTAAGTTCTCCTAACTTTGATCATAATGTTATTATCATCAAGGGGTCTCTCTCTCTCTCTCTCTCTCTCTCTCTCTCTCTCTCTCTCTCTCTCTCTCTCTCTCTCTCTCTCTCTCTCTCTACCCCCAAGTCCATCAAATCCACTGTAACTGCTGCTTTATGGAAAGTTTGGTCCATTTGGTCCCATTTGTACACTGTCGCAGTCACAGAGTCTTATTCCATGCATGGACTTTCTGCATAAAATCCACACATGGAATCAACTGTAACCACTGCAGGATATACAACAGTTAGAATAGAATCAACTGTAACTGCTGCACAGGATGTATAATACAATATATAGAATAGTACCAACTGTAACTCCTGCAGGATTTAGGATACAGTAGATAGAATATGAGTGCATAGTCATACTGCATACTCATCTAGTATAATGTAACATAGGCTAAGTGTTTAAACGATTAAACGAGAGAGAGACTCTCTTTCTTTCTCTCAATCAATCAATAAATCAATCAATCAATCAAACATGCAAACATAGCTTTCTTTTCCAGGGGGGATCCTGTGCATGTTTTGGTGTGTCTGTCCTAACCCTTGACAATGATTGTGCCATTGCATACATTGATCAGAACGCAAATTGTGATTGGCCTGGAATGAGTTGATATATGATGATATTTAAGATTGCAAGAACGCTCCTCACTAACCATGATGGGTGTGATTTATGTGTGTATGTGTGGGGGAGCACTGGTATATTTGTATTTCATTAAATGTTTTGATGACTTGAGCATGAACTTGAAGGACCCCAGCGGATTTAAGGGCTCTTAGTGAGCGGATCTAGTCTTGAACAGGATTCAAAATGTTCTTGAGTAAAACAAGCTCAAAAGTATTGGCATTGTGATGTACTTAAACTACAATGAGTACTCATTGTGCATAAAGTTCCATTCTAAGTTGTCAAATGCAGTTCAGAGATATGTCTGTGTGCATGCAACGCTTCATGCAAACCGGTGCAGTTATGGGTAAAACTGTGAAAAGTTGCCTCATGGGGACGCTAGTGTGTGCCCACCGTTTGGCTTGGACCAGATTACATGGACATCACCTTACATGCCTTTGGCTTGTTGGACACAATAAAATGTAAAAAAAAAAAAGAGTAAAAAATACAAAAATAAATAAATAAAAAATAAAGGAATCCAGTAAAATGTATCCATGATCCACAAGTGGGTCCTAGACCCACTGTTTGGGAACCACAATGTATCTGCCGAAGGATATGGACTGGACAAATGTGCAAGACAGTATATAAATAAGCTAGAAATATGAGGAAATGACAGATTTGGAAATAAACATTATCAACCGTCCGTCAGTACTTTTCATGTTGTGCGGTCAGACTGCGGTCGTTAGCATTATTGTCATCACCTGGGTGGGTCAGTCGTTAAGCTGTGTACATGTTCAACAACACAGCTCTGCAAAATAACACTGACAGCTATGAGGTGATGAAAGCTTGACCTGCATAGCAATGGTTGCTAAACTATTTGGATTGGCATTGATTGGACAATCTCTTTTTGGGCGGGGTTTAGTGAAGGACCTATTCATTCAGCTGGCCCATGAGCTGCTTTTAATTACTTTACTATTAATAGTTGAATGTATTTTCTTATATACCATGTTGCATTTAAGTTCATATAAAGTTAACATAACTATAACTAAACACATTTGAAACATTTGACATAACTGATCTACAAGCTCAAAAGACATCACAGTCTGAAGCATTAGGTAGAATTGTAGATTGTCTATTTTTAGAGCAGTTCATCCAATGATCCGTGAGTCAGCATATTTAATCCCGAATCCTCCTGTCTAGATCTAAAAGTGTCCTTTCCCCTGTCGTTAGTGTGTGAATGGCTGAATCACCTTGGATAAGGCGCTATATTAATGCACCATTTTATTTACCATTTACCCATTCACACACACATTCATACACTAATTGTTGTGGAAACCATGATGCTAGGTATCAACCAGCACAGCGGGAGCAATTTGGGGTTCAGTGTCTTGCTCAAGGACACTTTGACATGTATACAGGTCGAAGAGCCGGAATTCGAACCGCCAACCCACGGATCACTGGACTACCTGCTCTACCTCACAGTCGGTTGAAAAAAGACGCTATATAAATGTGAGATTTAGTCATTAAATGACTAAATGGAAAACTTGGTAAATTTTACCAAGTTTTCCACCTGATCAAGGGACTGAATTAATTTCACTCCTATGCCACCAAAACTTAAAATGCCCTCGACAGTCAAACTACTGTCAAAGGGCACCTACAGATGGCTGCATCTCGAAACTGGCCTCCGTAAAATTAGGTTCCCCCACCCATCTCGTTTTTTCCCCACATTGTATATTTTTCTTTTCCTATCATGGCACTGTGTAGTATCTCATATGAGCAACAGGGCGGCCAAAATGTGTTACAGCGTATTGAGTCAGTGGTGCTCGAAATGCAATGTGCTGTAATTCTTGCAAACTGTCCATCCCTCACATCCCTCACCCCCAGCCCACAGTGAATGGGACTCAGTGGAGGTGGTCCCCGTGCTTCTATTTGGAGAGGACTCTGAGCAGCAAGACCCTCACCACCACCACAACCAGCACCACCACCGCCGCCGCACACAGCGCTCCCTAAACAACCAGGACGCCCATCCCTCCTCCTCCTCCTCCTCCTCCTCTGGCCCGGGGGAGGAGCAGGGGGAGCGTCTGCTCCTGTCACTGCCGGCGTTCGGGCGGGACCTCCACCTGGAGCTGAGGAGGAGCCACGCCTTCCTGTCGGACGACTTCCAGGTGGAGGAGTGGAGGGGAGGAGGAGGTGGAGGTGGAGGAGGTGGCGAGGAGGAGGAGGAGGAGGTGGTTTCTCCTCTGGGCGAGGAGCAGCGGCGTTGCTTCTACTCGGGACGGATCGTCAACCAGACGGACTCCTTCGTCTCTCTGAGCACGTGCAGTGGAGGACTGGTAAATACAAACATTAACCCTAAACACAATCTCTCAAAAACTAACCCTAAACCTGTGTCCTGTCTAGATTTCTAGTTTCTGAATAACATAATTATTCAAAGATTTGCACCACGTTTTCACGATTTTTCAAAAATAGCAGAGATACGAGCTCAAAGCGCGCTCATAGCGCGCCACTAAAATACCTGCAACAGGGGTTGACACTAAGGTCTCCGAGGCACTTGCCCATCATCGGGCAAGTGCAAGTCAGGTTCTACTTGCCCTCAGGTTATGGTCACTTGCCTCCCAGGTTCCAGGTGGTCCCCAGTTAAGTTGGTTAACCAGATGTAACTCTTGAGAGCGTAAAAATGAAACCAAATGGACCCTTGCGGGTCCATTTGGTTTCATTTTTACACTCTCAAGAGTTAAAATTCATCATCAAATGGACCCGCAAGGGTCCAAATGGTTTCCCAAATCCAGCCTGGAATTGTGGATAGCTAGAAAGCAGGGAAAGACACAGACTGCCTTCAAGACAGTGATGTGTTATAGTGCACTATGTTGCACACTTGCCCGATCGGGCAACCAGGTAGCAGTCTTCACTTGCCCCACCATTTTTTTTACTTGCCCCGGGCAAGCGGGCAAGTGTTAGTGTCAAGCCCTGTGCAATAAAGACAACCTGCGGCAATGCAAACTGTGGGGGGGGGGGGGGGGTTTCTCGTACACTAAACATAAGCTTAGAATAGGGCTATGGGAAGTTGTTCAAACGCACCTATTTCCATCCCTATTCTCTCTCCACCATGTCAGTAGTGTGTTGACAGACACTCATGCTCTCACTTTCGCTTTTGGTTCAGCCATGGTTCAGCCATAAACCGTGCGCCACGCCCCCACCCTTTGAGACAGCTAAACCACAGCTCAACCAGAGTTGAAAGTATGAGTGTCAACACACTACTGACATGGTGGAGAGAGAATAGGAATGGAAATAGGTGCATTTGAACAATTTCTTATAGCTCGATTCTAAGCTGGGAGAGTGGGAGAAACACTTTTTTTTTTTCTCCACAAAATAACCAGAACCCTTTTTTTGGAAATACATCACCTCATAAAAAACGAATATGAATTTGAAAAAATACATTTGTCAGCCTATAGTGTCAAATAGTTAGAAATATAAGCCCATACATTTTGAAATATCTTTCAAATTTGATATTTATGCATGCCATCACATTTGATAGGTCAGTCGGCTCCTTTATGCCCATAGCCATGCCTGTGTCCTAAATATTGGCGATATACTGTATTGCAAGAGATTTATTTTACATTGAAAAAAACTGAAGTACATTAAAATCTGATCTCTGAGCAAACTGTATCATGTAATTGCTCCCTATGACAAGTAACACATGTTGCTTGTTACCTGTTACTTAAAATAAGTAAGAAAAAAGGTGTGTTCTTCCCTTTTAAAAATGTTCACTTTATGAATTTTACATTCACTTATATGTGCCATTTTTTTCTTAAAGGTAGGGGAAGTGATTTCACTTTTGTCAGATATCACCCAAAAAATATTTTTTTTCTGTTAAAATGCTCTATTATAAGGTGTGGAAACCACATATGGAGTTTCCCCCTCCCCCACGTTAGCAGAGGAGCTCATAAAAGTTCCCCAGGTCACCACAATTCTCCTCCAATCAGGAGCGAGCAGCAGGTTCACATAGTGTAGCTACTGTTGGGGGCCCCTAGTGCACCAGGCTGGTACTACACCATGAATTTCAAATCACTTCCCCTACCTTTAATGATTTTAGCAATCTACTTTGATCCCTGTGACATCATACTGTACTTGATTTTTGCCATAGACGCCCCTCTTCCACATTTCACCCTGAGGTCCCCCTCCCCTCCCACAATTTGCCTTGCCGCAAGTTGTCCTTATTCTAATGTGGGTATTTTAGTAGCTCCAAACATTTTTTTACACACATCAAACCACACACTACAAGATAATCGAGCCAGATTATTTCACCCAGCACACACTACATGATTTTTAAAAACCCGAGCAGTACCACCACTTCTCGTGTGGAGATGCTCTGGTGCAAGATGTTTGACCCGAGTGATTGGAGAGGAGAGTGGCAGAATGGAGGGGAGGAGAGGAGGAGGAATAGATTACCTCTGGGATTCAAAGTAAAGGCTGCACCAGAGTGATCTGAGTATCAGTATGCTATTAAAATATGATGTGTGAAAAAAACTAAAATACCTGCATTACAGGGGTTGACACTAAGGTCTCCGAGGCACTTGCCCATCGGGCAAGTGCAAGTCAGGTTCTACTTGCCCTCAGGTTATGGTCACTTGCCTCCCAGGTTCCAGGTGGTCCCCAGTTAAGTTGGTTAACCAGATGTAACTCTTGAGAACGTAAAAATGAAACCAAATGGACCCTTGCGGGTCCATTTGGTTTCATTTTTACACCCTCAAGAGTTAAAATTCATCATCTTAATTAGCCCAGGTCTACACTGTAGAAGATTAATGGTCATTTTGATGTGTTAATTTGCCTGTTTTGTTTCCCAAATCCAGCCTGGAATTGTGGATAGCTAGAAAGCAGGGAAAGACACAGACTGCCTTCAAGACAAATTTATGCCCGATCGGACAACCAGGTAGCAGTCTTCACTTGCCCCACCATTTTTTTTACTTGCCCCGGGCGAGCGGGCAAGTGTTAGTGTCAAGCCCTGCTGCAATAAAGACAACCTGCGGCAATGCGAACTGTGGGAGGGGAGGGGGACCTCACACACTGCCCCTCAGCTCCTTGCTGAGTTGGCACTGCCGCAGGGATCGAACCCACGATTTTGTGGTGGCAAGCGCTCTACCAACTGAGCTACCTGGACGCAAACATTAAAAAATACAAATAAATCTATTGTGCTATAATGCTTTAACATGCTTTTAAAGTTTTTTTTTTTTAATGGCATTAAAAGAGGTTAAAAGCTTAAGCTATAACTAATATAATATTCTGTAGTTTAAGAGGTTGAAAGCTACAATATAACGTGACACAGATCATGCGTTCCAGGTCTTGGTGGATTATAGGGGGAAAAAAACCCACACGCGCTGCACGCATGCACGCGCGCGCACACACACACACGCACGCACGCACGCACGCACGCACGCACGCACGCACGCACGCACACACACACACACACACACACCGCGTGTTGCACACAGATTAAAGATGGTGTGAATGTGGATGGGGGGGGTTGAACTCTTTTAGAATCACGGTGGGTGTTTGTTGAGGTTTTTATTTCATAATAAAGCCTGGCTTGCTGTTATTGCATGGAAGCAGAAGCATGGCTGGTTCGCTGACTGTCTGCTGCAGCATAGCTGAGGCTGTTAGACTCTGTGTCGGGTCAGCCAGTTCATCCCCACAGCCTGACTGACACCATTGTTTGTTTGTGGCAAATCATTTGGGCAGCTGATAATACAGAGTCACTATACACAAACACATGCACGCACGCACACACACATGCACGCACACACACACACACATGCACGCACGCACGCTGGGCGTTACAAACACACGCGGATAGATGATTGATTTACATAATGTACAAACTGAACACTAAACATAAGACATGCCTGCTCTCTTGTCTTGGCATCTCTTTCATTCTTAGCTATTAATTAAGTCCATCTGACATGCTAGTCTTCCAGCCAGACACAGCAGGGCTGTGGATTGGCTGTCATCATGTCTCTGAGAAAATCATATGGTCACCGACTGTTTTCAAGTCGTTCTAGCATTAGCTACAGGGCTTGACACTAACACTTGCCCGCTTGCCCGGGGCAAGTAAAAAAAAAATGGTGGGGCAAGTGAAGACTGCTACCTGGTTGCCCGATCGGGCAAGTGTGCAACATAGTGCACCATAACACAACACCAGATAAATTTGTCTTGAAGGCAGTCATTGCAACTCTGCCTCTGTGTCTTTCCCTGCTTTCTAGCTATCCACAATACCAGGCTGGATTTGGGAAACAAAACAGGCAAATTAACACATCAAAATGACCATTAATCTTCTACAGTGTAGACCTGGGCTAATTAAGATGATGAATTTTAACTCTTGAGAGTGTAAAAATGAAACCAAATGGACCCGCAAGGGTCCATTTGGTTTCATTTTTACGTTCTCAAGAGTTACACCTGGTTAACTAACTTAACTGGGGACCACCAGGAACCTGGGGGGCAAGTGACCATGACCTGAGGGCAAGTAGAACCTGACTTGCACTTGCCCGATGGGCAAGTGCCTCAGAGACCTTAGTGTCAACCCCTGAGCTAGCATTAGCTTTAGCTATTGAAAGCATTAGCATCAGCTATTGAGAAGTAGCGGATCTGAAAGCTCATGCCGCAACACCCAGTGGTGTGCTATGAGTTTGTAGATCTGCTATTTTTGACGGCCAGTGTGCCACATATAGGCTCATTTGGCCTGAAAGTGTGTATGTGTGTGTGTGCAAACGTGTTCATGATGATCTTCATTAACATCTATCAATAAAGGCAAAAAGCCAAAAAAAAATCTTAAAAAAATAAAATGAAATAAAAAATGGAAAATTGGTAAAACATGCTGCAAATATTTGAATATTACGTTCTTTTAGTGCGAACGTTATTAACTCAACCCTTTGCTTCCCTTCAGGGATTCCATATTTTCAGATAGGGGTCCACAGCCAGACATAGATGATTCTGGGGGTCCTTGGCATAAAATATTAGCATCGCTGACACAGAAACCTAGATTTTTCAGAAGACACCACTCACACCTTTAGATTTGGTAAATTTATCAAACCAGCCATGATAATGCCAGCTCTGTTCATTTCCAATGGGAATCACGTGGTTTGACTCGTCAAACTTGTCCTATGATTTTTACATGAGATCACGTGACTCCCATTGGAAATAAATGGAGCTCGTCTTAGTTATCATCTCGTGAAACGTTCCGGATTATTCAGATGTAATAGTGTGTGAGTGCAAGCCTTGGGTTTTATAATAAGACATTTTGCAGAATCTAGAAGCTTCACATCCGTCATTATTCTGGGAGCTGCCCTAGAATTAGGTCAGCCTGGGTCACACCTCTGAGCTGCAGCACAACAAAAGGAGGCTTAGAGAGAGAGAGAGGCTGGAATCTGCACACCTCAGGAATATTAGCCCACCCACAGCCCCGTTTAACATAGTCCCATGCCAATGTTCCCCCGTTGTAACCCTTATTTTGAAGAGCCAAATCTCTGAAACTGAATGTTACGATGATGTAATCGTGCGTGTGTGGCGGTGTCTTGATCGGACCATCGTACCACTCCGTTGCAAAACAGTCCTGACCAACGGATCTCACAGTGCCTTCTCTTGGGCCAGAATGCCCGGTCTGCCAAAAAAGCAACATTGGGGGGGTTATTGAAGGCAAAACCATAAATTGGCTTTTGGCTTTGACCTCTCTAGGTCTTAGTTTTGGTCTTGTTCTCGACCCCTCTAGGTCTTGGTTTTGGTCTGGTTCTCGACCCCTCTAGGTCTTGGTTTTGGTCTTGTTCTCGACCCCTCTAGGTGCTAGTCTCGTATTGATCTCGTCTTAAGTCTGTGATTGTCTCTGTCTCGTTTTGGTCTCGATCCCCCTCTAAGTCTTGGTCTTGTCTAGACCTCGACCTAGGTGGTCTTTCTTGACTACAACACTATCATATCAAAATTATATTTAATTATGACACCTCACATCAAAGTTATATATTGCCAATGCCATCCAATTTTGATTGTCCACACACACAGCAACCTTTATGTTTTCTCTTCTTTAGAAATAGTGTCTTAGTTCCAAGATGTATGATTATTTGAGTCCATCACCACCACTGTTTCCACAGTCACAGTTGACTGAATGTGAGTTTGAATGATGGTAGAATTATTATGTGCAGGATGTACTGTACTGTAAGTCACATACAGATGTGGTCCTCATTTAACAGTACACATTTCAACTCTCCCACTTGTGCCAGTGTGAACAGTGATCACCCTCTGTGCCAGGTGCCAATGTTGGCACCTGTGCCTAAGCTTGTCTACCCCTGGCCTAATCTGTGAGAGGAAAAAGTGGAATGGAATATTTATATTACTACAGGTAGTCCTTCTCAGAGTTTGATACTAAGGTCTCGGAGGCACTTGCCCATCGGGCAAGTGCAAGTCAGGTTCTACTTGCCCTCAGCTCATGGTCACTTGCCCCCCAAAAATATATTGTAAATTTTGCAGATGTAACTCTTGAGAACGTAAAAATGAAACCAAATGGACCCTTGCGGGTCCATTTGGTTTCATTTTTACACTCTCAAGAGTTAAAATTCATTATTTAGCACAGGTCTACACAACTAGAGAATGTAGAAGATTACGTCATTTTGATGTGTATGTTAATTTGCCTGTTTTGTTTCCCAAATCCAGCCTGGAATTGTGGATAGCTAGAAAGCAGGGAAAGACACAGAGTCAGAGTGCAATGACTGCCTTCAAGACAAATTTATCTTGTGTTGTGTTATAGTGCACAAAGTTGCACACTTGCCCGATCGGGCAACCAGGTAGCAGTCTTCACTAGCCCCACCATTTTTTTTACTTGCCCCGGGCAAGCGGGCAAGTGTTAGTGTCAAGCCCTGCTTCTGACCGAGCACTTGGTTGAAATACTGGTCTCCACTCTCCAGCCATATTGAAATGATCATGTACAGCACACCTAAACCGTAACAGAAGATTTGAGAATGGATTGATCACATTTTGTGATATCTCCAGGCTGGAAGAAGCCGTTTTAAAGCAAAGCCAACTCGGGTCGAGACAAATCATGACGACACACAATATTTTAGCCTAACAAATCACTAGGAAGATGAAAAAAAATGTTGTTGTTGTTCTTCTCCTTTTAATTACTTGTTTGGTCCAAAATATTGTGTGTCATGCTATGCCATGATTTGTCTTTGTCCGGGGCGTACTCATCTTTATATAAATCATTTCTGTGAGAAAAATGAATGAGGAAAAATTGGGAAATCTCTTCCAGAACGGGCGAAAGGGCACGGCTGCGGTTGCTCTATTGAACAACATGCAGCTCTCCAATGGCGGCTCCATGCAGCTCTTGGGGTCGGGTAAGGGAGAAATTACAAAGTTCTGGACCGGAAGTAGGCAGAAATGTACTGAACTCAGGCAACAGCTTTAATGTGTGTGTGTGTGTGTGTGTGTGTGTGTGTGTGTGTGTGTGTGTGTGTGTTGTGTGTGTGTGTGTGTGTGTGTGTGTGTGTGTGTGTGTGTGTGTGTGTGGTGTGTGTGTGTGTGTGTGTGTGTGTGTCTGTGTGTCTGTGTGTCTGTGTGTCTGTGTGCGTGCGTGTGTGTGTGTGTCTCTCTGTCCAGACGGGATTGGTTCACACGGGGACGGACAGCCTGTTCATCCAACCGCTGGCCAGAGGGGGCGGGTCCGACCCGTCTCGGCCTCCCAGCTTCTCGGGGCAGAAACACAGACTGGTGCGACGCTCTGCTGGACCCCCCGCCCCTCCCCCCAAGCAGCCCGGACCCCCAGCCCCTCCCCCACGCCCCCCCGGGGACCCCCGACCGTCCAGGGACCAGCAGCAGTACTGCGGCACCGTACAAGGTGAGTGACAGCTGCCTGCCCCTTTTTACCGTGTCTGTACAAACAACAGCCCTTTCCAGACCATGAATGCAGCATTTAATAGTACACGGTGAAAGAAATGCAAATGTGACTCCTTTCCATGCCTCGCCCCTTTCGCGACCCCCCCGTCGGTTAACAAATACTATATATGTCCTGGACTTGTCTCTTGTTAGCTATTCCACTGTGGTGTTGTGCTGGTACCTAACCCTAACCCTGACAATGGCTTACCTGAGGGCCCCTTCTCATACGCAGTGATCATCAGTGTATGGCTCCAGTAGGAAGCTGCTTAGTAGCGAAAGGCGTCCCCCAGGGGGGGCGCGGGGGGACGGCGTCCCCCCACTTCTCACATCTAAAATATTTTTGGGTCTGGAAAAAATCATTAGCATGGTGAAATACATCTTGATGACATCATCAAGATGTGTTTCACCATGTTAATGAGTTTGATTTTTTTCTGAGAGTGAGAGTTTTTTTCTCAGAAAAAAAAAATCAAATGGGGGGAATTCCCCTTTCAGAGGCGTCCCCCCACTTCTAAAAGTACCACTACAACACTGGGCAAACCCCCCAAAGTCTCCTATGATCACAACAAAAGCATCAGTGATTCAGATCATAAAATGTAAATATGACAAAAGTATGAACTCTACAGGTTAGGGAGCAAATAAGGGTTCATGAGGGTGTGGGCTGTGGGGGTCATTAGACTGTGGGTGGGTATATTCATTTCCTCTTCCTTTGGCATGCTGAAGGTGGGTTTGCCCATGATTGTGTCCCGCATGCAGTTGTCTGTTAACCATCTTGTCTGCCTGTGTCTGAAGAGTGCTGCAAACTGACCTGCTAATTAAGTCATCAATTGGCCGGTGTGGGGTTGCCGTGCCAATCAATTGGCTGAGGCTTGAAATTGCACAGGTGAGGGCGACTTTGGCTGATTAGGTCCACTCTGCCAGTGGACCTAATCAGCCCTCACCTGTGCAATTTCAAGCCTGACCAGAGCTTTTTTTTCTGGACAACGGTGTGTTCCACAGACCGGAGGCCGGGCACTGCACTCCCTGTGCGGGTGTGGAACATGCCGTGTGTGTGTGTGTGTGTGTGTGTGTGTGTGTGTGTGTGTGTGTGTGTGTGGTGTGTGTGTGTGTGTGTGTGTGTTGTGTGTGTGTGTGTGTGTGTGTGTGTGTGTGTGTGTGTGTGTGTGTGTGTGTGTGTGTGTGTGTGTGTGTGTGTGTGTGTGTGTGTGTGTCAATTTGAAGTCAGTGGGACGAATGGCTCTGGAGTGACATTCTGGATTAGCCCGTTTAGACCATGTCTTTTGAATGCTGAACAGTTTTCTGGGGAATAAAAAAAAAACATGCTCTCCTCTCCTCTCCAGTATAAATGAATGGCTCTCCTCCCCGCTCCTCCAAACATCCCAGAGACACAGTGCTAATAAATCATAGCGTTTCAGAGCAGCATTTAACTGCTATCTCCATCCTTTGATGTTCATTCAACTACTGTGTGTGTGTGTGTGTGTGTGTGTGTGTGTGTGTGTGTGTGTGTGTGTGTGTGTGTGTGTGTGTGTGTGTGTGTGTGTGTGTGTGTGTGTGTGTGTGTGGAATGCAGCTGTTTCCTTATTTAATGTGTATCCGTCCGTCTGTAAACGTCTTGTTGGAACCTGCTCTCTCTCTCTCTCTCTCTCTCTCTCTCTCTTCTAACATAGAAAGAGAGAAATGTCTCTCTCTGCACTTTTTTTTACATTAATAATGTGCATATTTTCCAAACCCCTTGCTCTGCGTCTCTGCGCCAACATTATAGATTTTTGTTCTAGTGAGAGGAATTCACTTTTTTTTTCTCCCTGACTGGCTGGCTGGCTCATTGGTTGGCTCGCTGCCTGGCTCATTGGCTCATTGGCTGACTGGCTAGCTGGCTCGCTGGCTGACTGGCTGACTGGCTCATTGGCTGACTGGCTCATTGGCTGGCTTGCTGGCTGACTGGCTGCTCATTGGCTGGCTGGCTGGCTGGCTGGCTGCTCATTGGCAAGCTGACTGGCTACGTACAGCACAGAGCCTCTCTCTCCTGCAGAATAAAGCAGTCCTCTGAATGAAAGAATCTTTGCAGCATTTTTACTTAAGTTTTTTTTTTTTCATGCGTGTGTAATTTGTACACGGAACGCCTTTACTTGGACACAGCATGCACTCAAAACGCAAATTACCATGTGGGCCCAACCTTTCTGATGAAATGCCCTCTATACTACACTTATAGCTCAGTAACCTGCCTGCCCTCGCGCCCCGAGACTAAGAGGTCACGGATCAATCCCCGGCCGGGTTGTGCGATAAACTGTCCAAAAAATAAGAATGAACAAAAGAAAGAAAAGAACGGTGCCTTCTTGCTTGGCACTCAGCATCAAGGGTTGGTTCGGGGATCAGTCCCTGCGACACACTAGTGTCATATCCAGGGGGTGTACTTGTACATCGTGCTGACTTAACTACGACTATATCCGTTCTTTAGAAATGAAAACTAACGGTCGTCTTTCATATCGCCTTGTTACACGACCTGCAAGATGAGGAGGGACAGGTGTTATCAATCACGCTATGCATTGTGTTCGTGCACATGTGGATGTGTGACAGTTAACCCACTATAACATAGCATATCTACAAGCTCACAACACGCCACACTGCCACATGTTGTGAGCCTGTACATTGGCTATTGGTAGGTCGACTATATTTGGTCGTTAGTCATGAGGAGCATTCAGTGATTCGGTTGGTTTGGAAAACACCCTGTCCCCCCCGGTAACAAGATGTTTACAAGCACACTCTCTACAGTGAGGGCCTCCAAACTGTAGACCGCTGCTTTCTGTTATGTTGGGGTAGGAGTGGTTAGTGGCTAATAGATGGTAAAGTATCCGGATTGGCAACCGTAAGGTTGCCAGTTCGAACCCGAGCTCCCCCAGAGTTGGTGTCAATGTGTCCCTGAGCAAGACACTTAACTCCTAATTGCTCCCGATGTGCTGGTCTGTACCTTGCATGATTTCTGCTGCCATTGGTGTGTGAATGGGTGAATGGGATCTACAAACTAAGCGCCTGGGATAAAGGTGCTATATAAATTTGCCATTTATGATAGAATTAAATATGAAACTGTTCAATTATTGTTGGACACATGGCAGGACTATTTTGGAGAGCTCTGTTCTTGCCGGTAACAGTGTTAACCAGAACCTTGAGAAGCACTTTTCAGCAGCTCTGTTTCTACTCTGCTGCTCTACTGCTGCTCTGCTGCTACTCTGCTGCTCTGCTGCTGCTGCTTTGCAGCTCTGTTGCTGCTGCTTTGCAGCTCTGTTGCTGCTGCTGCTTTGCAGCTCTGTTGCTGCTGCTGCTTTGCAGCTCTGTTGCTGCTGCTGCTTTGCAGCTCTGTTGCTGCTGCTGCTTTGCAGCTCTGTTGCTGCTGCTTTGCAGCTCTGTTGCTGCGCTGCAGCTCTGTTGCTGCCCTGCTGCTATACTCTGCAGCTCTGCTACTCTGCAATTCCGTTGCTGCTTTGCAGCCCTGCTGCTCTGAGCCTTTGCAGCTCTGCAGCTCTCTAGCTCTGCCGCTCTGCACCCCCAGAGTTACATAACACCGTCCCGAGGAGAAAGACCACCGGCACTTTTGACAGCCTGTATAAATACATTCCTTCCATATGTTCATATATCTGGGACACTCCACACCGTAACTGAAACCTCTCCTCTCTTATGAATACAGGAAAAAAAAGAAGAAATCTTGTGAGTTTTGTAAAAGGAAAGGCACAGGTCATCACCGGGTCAGGTAGGATATCCACGGAGCACATGTGGCGTTCTAAAAAGGCAGATCTAGAAAAATTGCAGGCAGGCAGGCATAGAGTAAAATCAGATTGGTGAGTTAAAGACACAACACAGCCTTTTATAGCGCCACCATGAGGCTGAAAGAATGGGGGGGAGCACTCTTGCAAGTGTGGAATGAAAGATCCATTGCGAGAAATGTCTCTATAAGACTAGTCCCCTAGTCTTTGCCAGATCGTTGCCTCTTGCATTTTTCGAATGCTTCCGTAATACAGTCTGGAGCAACAGAAGCTCTGATCGTGAGTAAAATATAAATGCTTCCCCACGTCTGTGTCGTGTTTAACAGTGAGGGTCGCTCTCATCATCAGACGTCATGAGACGCCATCAGATGGCCAATCACAATAGCGTGTAATAGTTTTAAAAGTTGTGGTGTTATTAGATTGTGTAATAGTTTAATAGTTGTAGTGTCATCAGATTGTGTAATAGTTGCGTTGTAATAGTTGTAGTGTTATTAGAATGTGTAAGAGTTTAATAGTTGTCTGGCCACGTGAGACTATAGTGTCAGTGAAAGAAGGATGGAATGAGATCTGCAGAGGTTTATTCGTGTACTGTACTGTAAGGGAGAGAGAGTGTGTGTGCGCGAGAGAGAGAGTGTGTGTGTGTGTGCGAGAGAGAGGAGAGAGAGAGAGAGGGAGAGAGAGAGATGCCAGATTTGGAAATTCTTTCCTCTGCACTCAATGTCTGCATGCAGCCTCTCCTCTCCTCTCCTCTCCTCTCCTCTCCTCTCCTCTCCTCTCCTCTCCTCTCCTCTCCTCTCCTCTCCTCTCCTCTCCTCTCCTCTCCTCTTAGCTTTGGTGAGAGGGGAGCCTCCCCCCGCCTGCCTGCCCCCCCAAAACCACATGGTCTCAGGAGATAGATACAAACTGAGGCAGACTTTATATCCATTAAAACCTGGCGTCCACACATGTGAGTGCGTGTGTGCGCGCGCGCGCGCACACAACACACACACACACCGGCAGACAGACGTACACCGACTGTCCAGAACTCTTTGTATAACAGCCGCTGGCTGCCTGGCTGGTTTTCTGACTGACTGGCAGACTGGCTGGATAAAAGCGGATCCATCTAGTTGAAGACTTGTGATATTGAGGGGGCAGAAAACGGCACTCGCTAGCTGTTCATGGAGCCTTAAACTGGGACAAGCTGGAGTTGGAACGTGGTTTCCAACAAGGGCAGTGCAGATGAGAGCTATTTTAGGCATGTGTGCAACATGTCAACTGTACAGTAACAATTAAAGTCTCTGTATTGTTTATGTTGCACTATTACTACAAAGCGATCTAAACGATAGAGGTCTATGTAGAAGAGCCTCCATTAGACCATTCTCAATGTAAGTCAAAAGGCACCTATGGACAGCTGGAAAAAAAATCCCCCACCCCTTTTCCCTTTTTCATATTTTACTTTTCCTTTATACCTCCACCGTGCATGATTTTCTGCTTCTGGCTTTGCTGAAGAGAATATTTGTACATATAAATATCTTGATGAAATATACAAGGTGTCCACTATTGTACATAAGTATTAAGTTAACTAGGTGAATTGAATTGAATCAGTTGGGGGGGGGGGGGGTGGAACTGAGGCTCTGTCTCAGAAGTGACCGTTTATTTTATTAAGTCATTGATGCAAAACATTTTCACTCCGGAGTGAATTGTTTTCACTCTGTAAGGAACGTGTAAACGTTTGGTGCTGCAGGCTGGCTCCTGATCACACGTTCAGGAAGGTCAGAGGTCAGATGTAGTTCGCCCGATGTGAGAGTTTGAACCCACGTATGTCTCCGGTAAACCTCGGCCTCCGTTGTTTCGCTGCCTTAAGCGAACAGCGCTGGCGTCGGCGCCTCAACATGGAAACACCAACATAAACGAACCATTTTTAACATATTTTTTAAATTAAAGGTAGGGGAAGTGATTTGAAATTCATGGTGTAGTACCAGCCTGGTGCACTAGGGCCCCCAACAGTAGCTACACTATGTGAACCTGCTGCTCACTCCTGATTGGAGGAGAATTGTGGTGACCTGGGGAACTTTTATTAGCTCCTCTGCTAACGTGGGGGAGGGGGAAACTCCATATGTGGTTTCCACACCTTATAATAGAGCATTTTAACAGAAAAACATTATTTTTGGGTGTGAAATCACTTCTCCTACCTTTAAAGGACGTTAAAGGGAATCACATTGTTTGATGAAGCAAGGGGACCTGAGATGCCAGAAAAAGAGCCAGCAAGAGTGTTTACAAAAAACACTCCTTGGGCTAAAAATCCACAAAAATCCAATCCATATTGATTTGCCCAAAAGAGCTCAAATGTGCTGACCTCATCACACATGACAGCCATGGCCGTTTTTAGTCCAAGGGGATTTTTTTTTTTTTTTTTACGAAACCAATGTTGAAATGGATCCAGAATCATGAAAACATGATTCTGGACATGTCACAAGCTATTTAAAGCTCCCTGATGTTATTGATGGAGGCCGTATGAATTTGGGGCTCTCATTAATTTTCCCCGCAGTTTAGCCAAGTGCTCCTAAACTATAAAATTCAATAACTGGCCCTAATGAACCATCATGTAAAAAAAAGTGACGCTTTCATCCGCAATTGCACAATCATTTCACTCACAGTGTTACGGTTCCGAACCCGGATTCGAACCCTCCACCCACACCTTCCACCTCTGGTGCTCCAGGGCACAATCCACTGCGCCGTCTGCGCTCTCCAGCCTAACACTCAGGGCCACCTCTGTGCCTCCCTCCCTGACGAGCTACCTGGGTGTGACTCTGCGCAGCTGTCCCCACTCTCTCAATCAGACCAGAGTCTTCAAGAAGCCTGCTTCCAGCCCCGCTCCTCGCCAGATCTTCCCTTAGAAACGCCTGACCTGGCTGTTGGAGTGGCACCCTCATCCTCGTCTCCCCTTTGTTTTGGACTGTCTGTTTGCTGCTGATCTACAAGCTCGTCTACGACTACTCTCTGGATAAACCCCTAAGTATAGTTTTATATTATATATATCCTTATAGATACATATCTACCCTATCTCGCTATTTGTATTTATGTATTTATATGGATTTATATATATAATATCTATACATCATCTTTATACTGAATAATTGGGCAATAAAGTGGTTAATTGCCTTCCTGTCTCTGGAGTGGTTGCATCAAGGGTTCAGAACACTATTCAGCCTTAACAGAAGATCTGGCCAACATGAACCCGGCAAACCCAGGAGGCAATGCCCCAGACCAGCCCTCTTCCACTGAGTTCTCTCTTAACACTGCGCATGCCGCCATTCAGCGCCAAGACAAGGTGCTCGCTGACCACGCCCGATTACTTCGGGAAGCCTCTACAATGGTGCAGGGCATGGCAGCCGAACAACAGAACCAGTCTCAACAGCTGCAGAAAGTATCCAATGAGCAGCAGGCACTTCTAGCCCAAATGCAAACTTTGTCCGCCCAGTTGGCTGCTCTTGGTGCCGCAGCCCCATCAGCCCAGCCAGTTCAGAGGGCTCCTGCAGCTGTTTCACCTCCCACTCTTGGGCCTGTCGCCCAGCCTGGCCGGGAACCAAACCTGGCTAGCCCCCAGCCCTATAGTGGGGCATCCGCTAACTTCCGGGGATTCATGTTGCAGTGCAACTTCGTCTTTGACTTGCAACCCAGCATGTTCTCTACTGATGCAGCTAAAGTAGCCTACATTGCCACCCATACTACCGGTGAAGCACTTCGTTGGGTCCAGTCGTTCTTGAGCTCCAACCCGGGGGCTAGGCACAATTATGCCAACTTCGAGGAGGAGTTTGAGAGAGGGTGTTCGACCACCCCGTCGCTGGGCAAGATGCAGGCTCCCAGCTGCTACACATCAAGCAGGGTTCTCGCTCTGTTGCCACTTATGCTATCGAGTTCCGTACACTTGCGGCCAGCACAGGATGGGCTGATTCTACGCTGCGCTGCATCTTTAGGGAGGGCCTCACTGAGGCACTGAAGGATGAACTCATTAGAGACAACCCCCCCGACCTCAATAAGCTCATCAGTCTTGCCATCGATGTTGATGAACGTCTCCGTGAGCGCAAGAAGACCAAGGCACATCAGAGCTCCTCCCGCTCAACCTCCAATCAGAGTGCCAGTACTTCTCCTTGTGAGACGTCTGCTCCAGCCCCTCTCACAGGTGCCGAACCTATGGAGGTGGGTCGTATGCGCCTGTCAGCCGCTGAGAAGGAACACCGCAGGACCCACGGTCTCTGCATGTATTGTGGGCAGAAGGGGCATTCTCGAGACGGCTGTCCTAAACTGCCAAAAGACTAGGCTTGCCGGAGGCCGGGGGACTCCAGGCGAGCCGTATCTCTCATTCCCCCTCATCCAGTAACCCTGCCAAGTTTGAAGCCCATCTCTCCTGGCTTGGAGGGACACTCTCAGTCGGCACCCTCATTGACTCTGGCGCCGATGAGAGTTTTATCGACCACCAATTGGCTTGTGAGGCTAACATCCCCCTCATCGCCTTGACAGAGCCCATTCCTGCTTTTGCCTGGATGGACACAGGATTGGTCTTATTACTCACCAGACCGAACTTGTCAAGATGACCTTGTCCGGAAATCATGTCGAGGACATTCGTTTCCATGTCTTGCCGTCCCCTGGCACTCCTCTCATCTTAGGCCGCCCCTGGTTGGAGTTGCATGTCCCCCATGTGGACTACGGCAGGGGCCGCATCCTCAGTTGGAGTACCAGCTGCTATGCCCGATGTCTTCGTGCCGCTACTACTTACTCCAATTCCGGTCCGCCCTCTGACACCCCCTCTCCTCCTGACCTGTCTGCGGTGCCATCCGTTTACCATGACCTTGGTGAGGCATTCAGTAAGGACCGAGCTCGCTCTCTGCCTCCTCATCGTCCCTACGATTGTGGCATTGATCTCATCCCAGGCGCCGCCTATCCTGCCAGTCGGCTGTACAACCTGTCACTCCCGAGAAGGCAGCCATGGACAAGTACATCTCAGAGTGTTTGGCCGAGGGCCTTATCCGTCCTTCTCGGTCCCCGATGGCAGCTGGCTTCTTCTTCGTCAAGAAGAAAGGCGGAGGACCTGAGGCCGTGCATTGACTACAGAGAGCTTAACAAGATCACAGTCAAGAACAAGTACCCTCTCCCTCTCATCAGCTCCAACTTCGAGCCTTTACTGGGTGCGACCATCTTCACGAAGTTGGACCTCCGGAATGCCTACCATCTCGTTCGGATACGAGAGGGGGATGAGTTCAAGACAGCGTTCAAGACTCCTCGAGGGCATTATGAATATCTCGTCATGCCTTTCGGCCTTACCAATGCTCCTGCAGTTTTTCAAGCACTGATGAATGATGTACTGAGGGACATGCTGGATATCTTTGTAGTTATTTTTCTTGACGACATCCTGATATACTCCAGGAGTGCTGAAGAGCATGTCCAACACGTTCGCCAAGTCATCCAGCGCCTCCTGGAGAACCGCCTCTTCATCAAGGCTGAGAAGTGCACCTTTCATGCTCCCTCAGTAGAGTTTCTGGGATTCATCATAGGGGTGGAAAGACTCGGCCAGATCCTCGGAAGGTCCAGACGGTGGTTGATTGGCCTCAACCCACCAATAGAAAGCAGCTGCAAAGTTTTCTGGGCTTTGCAAACTTCTACCGTTGTTTCATCCGAAACTACAGCAAGGTCGCAGCCCCTCTCACTGCCCTCACGTCCTCTCTGCATCCTTTTGCCTGGACACCTGCAGCCAGCGCCGCCTTCGACGTCCTCAAGGGACGTTTTACCTCTGCACCCATCCTGCTCCACCCTGATCCTGCTAGGCCCTTCGTAGTCGAGGGTGGATGCCTCTGACACTGGCATTGGGGCAGTTCTCTCCCAACAGTCGGACTCAGATGGGAGACTGCACCCCTGTGCTTTCTTTTCTCGCCGTTTCACCCCGGCGGAGGAGAATTACGACATCGGCAACAGGGAGCTCCTGGCCGTCGTGGAGGCCTTTGAAGAGTGGCGTCACTGGCTGGAGGGCGCAGAGCACCCCACCACTGTCTGGTCTGACCACAAGAATCTCACGTACATCCGGTCGGCCAGACGGCTAAACTCTCGTCAGGCACGCTGGGCCCTGTTCCTTGGCCGGTTCAACTTCACTCTGACATACCGGCCAGGTTCTAAGAACTCCAAGCCTGACGCCCTGTCTCGTATTCACTCGTCAGAGAGAGAGCCCATTACTCCGGACACCATTCTACCCGCTCCCCAAGTTATTGGAGTGATCACCACCCGTCTTGAGGCAGTGGTTAGGAGGGCTCAGCGCACACAACCTGACCCAGGAACTGGACCCCCTAACCGACTGTACGTTCCTGATTCGGTCAGATCCCAGGTCCTCCAGTGGTGCCATGCCAGCCGGGTAGCCAGTCATCCTGGAGTCAATCGCACCTCTCCTTCGTACGCCGGCGGTTCTGGTGGCCTACTGTGGTGGCAGATGTCCGGAGTTTTGTCGCCGCCTGCACTACTTGTGCACGAGGCAAGTCGTCCCATCAGTCCCTGCTGGCCTCCTGCATCCCCTTCCTGTCCCGGGTCGTCCTTGGTCACATGTCGCTTTGGATTTCGTCACCGGCCTTCCTCCCTCCATGGGCAACACCGTCATCCTCACGGTGGTAGACCGTTTCTCCAAAGCTGTGCACCTCGTGGCTCTCCCTAAGCTCCCTTCTTCCAAGGAGACCGCAGAGTTACTGATGGAGCACGTCTACCGTCTTCATGGACTCCCAGCGGACATCGTCAGTGACCGTGGCCCTCAGTTCACCTCCCAGGTCTGGAAGGCCTTCTGTAAGAGCATCGGCGCCACCATCAGTCTCTCCTCCGGATATCACCCCCAGTCGAATGGCCAGGCGGAACGGGCCAATCAGAGCCTGGGGAGGCTCTCCGATGCACCTCTGCGCTACATCCGTCCTCCTGGAGTAAGGACCTTGCCCTGGGTTGAATACTCGCTGAACGCCCACATCAGTGCTGCGACTGGCATGTCGCCCTTTGAGTGCTCCCTGGGGTACCAGCCTCCCTTGTTCCGGCCCAGGAGACTGAGGTTGCAGTCCCTTCGGTTCAAGCCCACGTGCGACGGTGTGTCGCAAAGTGTGGAAAGACCGTCCGTGCAGCTCTACAGAGGTCCAAGGTTCGCGCTTGCCGAGGGGCAATCGTCGGCGCACCAAGGCCCACGTTACCGAGTGGGTCAGCAGGTGTATCTCTCCTCCTCTGACCTACCACTGCAGGTGGAATCCCGGAAGCTTGCACCCGGTTCCTTGGGACCATTCCCTATTGAGCAAATTGTCAACCCTGTTGCGGTGCGCCTCCAGCTCCCCTCGTCCATGCGGCGAGTCCATCCTGTTTTCCACGTCTCCAAGATAAAGCCCGTCTCCTCGTGCGCCTTGGCGCGCCTCAGCCCCTGCGCCACCTCCTCCGCAGATGGTTGATGGGCATCCTCAGTGGGCGGTGCGGCGGCTCCTCAGGGTGCGCCGCCGTGGTCGCGGGTTCCAGTACCTCGTTGACTGGGGAGGGGTACGGACCGGAGGAGCGCAGTTGGGTTTCCCGGAAGCTCATCATGGACCCAGGGCTCCTGCGACAGTTCTACCGTGACCATCCCGATGCGCCTGGCAGGTCGCCAGGGGGCTCCCGTAGAGGGGGGGGTCCTGTTACGGTTCCGAACCCGGGTTCGAACCCTCCACCTACGCCTTCCACTTCTGGTGCTCCAGGGCACAATCCACTGCGCCGTCTGCGCTCCTCCAGCCTGACACTCAGGGCCACCTCTGTGTCTCCCCTCCCCCCTGACGAGCTACCTGGGTGTGACTCTGCGCAGCTGTCCCCACTCTCTCAATCAGACCAGAGTCTTCAAGAAGCCTGCTTCCAGCCCCGCTCCTCGCCAGATCTTCCCTTAGAAACGCCTGACCTGGCTGTTGGAGTGGCACCCTCATCCTCGTCTCCCCTTTGTTTTGGACTGTCTGTTTGCTGCTGATCTACAAGCTCGTCTACGACTACTCTCTGGATAAACCCCTAAGTATAGTTTTATATTATATATATCCTTATAGATACATATCTACCCTATCTCGCTATTTGTATTTATGTATTTATATGGATTTATATATATAATATCTATACATCATCTTTATACTGAATAATTGGGCAATAAAGTGGTTAATTGCCTTCCTGTCTCTGGAGTGGTTGCATCAAGGGTTCAGAACACTATTCAGCCTTAACACACAGACTGTACTAAAACTGAAATAACAGACTAAATGATACAGGGCTGACTTTTATACTGGCTTTCATAGCAGTGGTGGAGCAGTGGATCACGGGGGAATCTGCTGCAGGTGTAGCAGTCTTGGGTGTCAGTGTGTGTGTGTGTGTGTGTGTGTGTGTGTGTGTGTGTTGTGTGTGTGTTGTGTGTGTGTGTGTGTGTGTGTGTGTGTGTGTGTGTGTGTGTGTGTGTGTGTGTGTGTGTGTGTGTGTGTGGCCCTTTTTGAAACCGCCTCTCCTCCAGGGGCGGATCATGGGAGGGGCAATGCCCCCCTAAATGCCCTGACTGCCCCACCAAACATGATGGCATGCAAAACAACCCAAGATACCCAAGAAATTAAAGTGCTTATATTTAAAATGATATGAAACACTACTACTGCTACTAACTAACTACAGCTGTGTCACCACTAAACCAACAGCATTTCATCATTGAAAACAGAAAACTCTCTGAGTCAGACCTTTAGCTTTATGCATGCTGCGTGTCTGTTGCAACAACTTCAACAACAACTGATGTTATTATTGATGCTTTACTTGCCTAATAAAAGTCCAGTAACAGAAAATGGTATGGGTGCGGTTTCATCGATGCTGCGATGAAGTCGCACCCATACCATTTTCTCCCCCCCCCCCCATTGGGAAATTTTACATCCGCCCCTGCTCCCCTCCGCTCGTCCCACATCCTCGTTCTCGCTGTGCACATTCGTGCGAGGCTGCGCCATGTTAATTATCTTACAGAAACCAGCCTTGAGTAGAAACCAAGCCTTGAGTGGAAGTGCCTTATGAAGCCCCAAAGAACCAGTCTGTGTTGGCCCTGATACACCAGCAATATTTTGATCAATATCAACTAACAATGTCAACATCAACAGGCAACATGATAAGACACATGGCAACAGCAACATTAATAGGGGAATTCCACCCATTTCCATTTTTTGAATCATTGAATCATTTTCACCCAACTGCCACCCAACTCAAAATGTTCATTTAGTGGAATAAAAATGACAAAATCCTTGTTTTTGTCCACAGCAGTGAAGCAGCAGCAGTCATGGTTTCAGAAAATTTTATCTGTGGGAGTCTAGGAGAAAGGATCACATGATTCCAAGGAGGGCTGTGATTGGAGGATTCCGAAATGTTGACCAGTAGGGGGCGCTAAAGATCTGACTTTTCTGAACAACCAGGAGTTGATCATTTTCTATAGAAAAGTGAAAAGTCAAAGTTGATAGTTGACGTTGCTTGTTGATGTTGATCAAACCATTGCTAGGTGTATCAGGGCCATAAACTCCATTAACCTGTGCAGTCATCTTCCATGTTCACATGGAAACCACGACATACAAATGTAAGTGCCACCACAAAACAAAGGACATTTGCATTGTGTTGGCCTGCCCTGCTGTGCTCCTAAACAATCTTGATGCAGAATACAAATCAATGTTCCAACCGATGTTCACAGAGGCTCTTCATTTACCTCATCGTGAAAAACCGCCAATGAAACCACACAAACAAAAAAACTGCTTTTAACATAATGATTTATAAACACTGTGGAATATTCATGAAATGTCCCTTTTTGACAGTCAGTCACACGCTTTATTCGTTCTAAATGAAGTCCACATGTCACACAGACAAAGACACAATGCAGCGCAATATAACTGTACAAACAATATGATAAACACAATGGCATGGTGGTGACCATGGCGACGAATGGCGAACGAACCTCCCAAGAGCACTTCAAGTCAAGGGAGCGGTTTCAAAAAGGGGGTGTTAGCGAGTGATGTCATGACCACACGCAAGTGTGTGTGTGCGTGTGTGTGTGTGTACGTGTGCACGCGTGTCACTCACAGCACCCACTGTTCTTTTAGGAGAAGCGCAGACTGCAAGCAATGCAAAATGACTTATCCAACACTTATCGTCATTCGAACACGTCTATCCACAGACCACGGTGACATGAGATCTTTCCGCTGTGTTAAAATATGCCCTCTCCCGTCTCCAACTGTGTTAACCCCCTCATACTCCTCATGTTTCATTGTTGTAATTTTGATGCGATTGCATTCACACCTGCGGTCGGGTGCGATCGAAAGCGAACCACGTTTTTGACGGAGTAGAAGGCGGTTCTTTGATGTGCATCAGGATTCGAATGAGGCTCACACCTGCCAAACGAACTGATGCACACTTTCCGACAATGTGCAGCAGCAGGCTTCGTTTTAGTGGCAGTAAGGCTTTTCTGGTGCTGCTGATTGGGACCTTACTAGTATAGTTTCTGTCGACAGAATCCACGCTGCAGAATCAGACGGCCAGCGGTCTGTGGTTCTCCACAACACACTGAGACAGAGAGAATGTGAAAAATGCTGGAACTCCCTCCAGAACAATCCTCTCAATGCTTCAATCCCTTCATACAGGCGCACACACTCACATGCACGCACACACACATGCACATGCACATACACAACATGCAACACACACACACACACACACACACACACAGGACACGAGGCATTCTAGTGTGTTTTTTTTTATTCTTCCTG
>CM076966.1:12350269-12360269 GCA_039105355.1 Benthosema pterotum
TTACAATTCAGATATTTAGCCAAGTAAAAACAAGTAAAAATCCAGAGCAGGGGTTGCGGGTCATATTGACTGTTTTGGGGCTATAGGGTTGGTTTACAGTTGAAAAATAATAACCCCTGAAGAATAACGGACGTTTTTCATTATGGTGCAGGCGGCTTGTCTCCTCCGCGCCATCAGTGCCCATACCCGAGGCGGAGCTGGCAAAAGGGTCTTTGCCAGCCTGTGTGGAGTTTGCATGTTCTCCACTGTGTCCCCTAGGCTGGGTACCCTCACAAAAACATGCCGTAATCCTGCTCTCTAGACTGCCTCCCCCTGGCCAGCAGGGGTGCCTGATGGAGGGGACAGGGACTGGAATAACGTGTTCCTTCCATGCACTACGTTCAACCAGGGGAAACTCAGCTGGATGGCAGCTTGGACTCCTCATGCGTTGAAGGAAGCAAGGCCAGTCTGCTCCCTCCCCAGGTTGGCGGAGGGCATGTAGAGCCCAGGATCAGTTTAGATCAGGGGTCAGCAACCTGCGGCTCAGGAGCCGCATGCGGCGGCTCCAGAACACAGCCCTAGTGGCTCAGTGGCTGTAGCATTATTACATACACACACTGGGGTGATCCACACCAAAATAATATAAACATTTCAGTCACCCAAAACGCGTTGTGCTGTCTGACAGTTGCCAGTTAAAGTAGCACTTGGCCATGTCACAAAAGCCCAGCAGTTATCAGAGGTGGAGCTTTCAATCTGAACCACCCATTTTCAAAGGTTTACTCAGTTTACTATGTCATTAATATACCTTAGAGATGTTGTGTGGACTAGAAATGGAGTTCTGTAAAACTTTAGAAACTCCATTTCTGAAGAAAGGTTGTGTTTCACCATGTTAATGATTTTTCTTTTTTCTGAGAGTGTGCAAATGGAACCAAATGGACCCGCCAGGGTCCATTTGGTTCACATTTGCACACTCTCAGGAAAAAAATAATAAAATGCGGCTCCAGACAGATTTTGAATTTAATTTTGGGTCGAAAATGGCTCTTTCAACATCTTGGGTTGCCGACCCCTGCATCAGTTTAGATAGTTGACACTGGGTGAAAAAAAATGGGTTACAAAATCGTGAGATTAAAAAAGAAACACTCAACAAACAATAAACATGGGGCTAGAATATCAAAGAGAGTTCATAGCTAGTGCAGCGCCCGGAGAGTTATTGCACATTTTAAACATTTACTTAACTTACTTAACTTAATTTAACTGAATTCCTTTAATTAATTTAGCAGCCTGGTGGGCCTGTGGGAAAAACCTAGTGTTGAACCTTTTGGACTTTTTTGGTGGGGAAAGAGTCCTTTCTCCATGTTAATTTATCTCATTGATTCTCAAAGGGGTCCCCAGGAGTTCCAGGGGGTCCCCAGATGAATGCATATGGGAGAGACAGCGAAATCCATAGGTTGGGGGAGAGACCCTAAGCCTAAACATATCTGCAGGCATGGAGCAGTGCATGATTGCCACCCTGGTTGCGACTAGTGGGCAACTGGCCGCAAACCTGGTCCCTAACCAAACGTGGCCAATACATGTCAATTCGGGGGTTCTTGTCCTGAGTTAAAGCCTTTCTGTTGCTGTTCTTGAGTCAGCATGTTATCCCAGGATTATTATAACCCTTTTTTATTTTTCACCCAGTGGGCACTCCCTCTGCCAACCTGGGGAGAGTAAAGTACTGTCCCCATGCTTCTTCTATGCAGGAGGAGTCCAAGGAGTCCAACTGCATCTGACAGGAGGGAGTGGCATGTGGAAAGAACATGTTATTCCAACCATTTCACGTACCCTCCATCAGGTGCCCAGGCTGGCCAGGGGGAGGCAGTTTAGAGGCCAGGATGCATGTTTTTAGGAGGGTATACCTACCCTGGGGGACACGGGGAGAACATGTGAGGGTGCCTACTAGTGATGTCCCGATACCCCGATACAAAAGTATCAGATCGGCTCTTTTTGTCCCTTTTTTGTCATATCTGTATCGGCAAATACTGTATGGGTATCGGAAAAGTATCAGTATTTGCCCTAATTTGTCATTATCGGGTCACATATTGGCAAATATGCCTAACCAGTGATCAGACACAGGGGTTGACGCTATGGCAGTTAAGTAAAATGTTGGGTCATGTGGAGTTTGCTTTGGAGTTTCCCAAGTGCCCATTTGAGAGGAGTATGTCATTCCCAGTTGGTGACTTCATATAAAGGTATTTTTCTTATGTATATTATTATATATATATATTCTTCTTTTGTATCGGAATTTGGTATCGGTATCGGCTAACACAAAAATTGTGGGCTCGGGATCGGATCAAAAATGAAAAAGTGGCATCCCATCGGGACATCCCTAACTGCCTACCCTAGTGGACACAGGAAGAATGTGAAGGTACCTATCTACCCTAGGGGACACGGGAAGACCATGATGAAACACACTGTGATGTGTGATCTAACCTCGGCCTGTCTGTCTGTCTGTGTGTCTGCGGTAGGAAAGCAGAAGGATCGTAGATGGCGCGGGGGCGGGGCCAGCGAGGAGGCTCGGGGGAAGCGGAACGCCATCCGTCTGAACGGCGTCTACACGGTGGAGACGGTGGTGGTGGCGGACGCCGACATGGTGCAGTACCACGGCGCCGACGCAGCACAGAGGTTCCTGCTCACCGTCATGAACATGGTGAGTACCAGGGCCGACTAGGGTGGGCTGGAGGAATGGCAGGGTGGGCAACTCCAAAGTTTTTCATATGAAGCAGTGATTTTCAACCTGTTTGACACCAGATTAGCCACACAGACCCAAAACTAAAGATTGCTTTTGCTTTTTGTCCGCAATACCATGCAGGCTGGATTTGGGGGGAAAAAAAGAGTCAAACATACAGATCAAAATGAGCATTAATCTTCTACATTCGAGTTGTGTAGACTTGGGCTAATTCAGATTATTAATATTTGAACTCTTGAGAGCGTAAAAAGGAAACCAAATGGACCCTTACGGGACAGTTAAAGCGGAATTCCACCCATTTTCAGACCACCATTTTTAGGAAACACAGAATTGGGAGAACTTTTTCATTATCACCACACAATATCTCTCAGGTGTATTAATGACATATTAAAATGTTGAAAATGGGTGGATTCCCCTTTAAGGACATCATGGGGCTGTCAATGAACCTCTTGAGGCCTATTCAGTTTAATTTTCAGGAACCACCGCCACCACCGAAACACTGCAATATGACGTCACACTACTCTTTCCAGCCCTGGCTTCACTGTGGGCATACCAAGCAGATCTTTGAATAACAGTTGGCATTACAAAGTCCAATGCCTCCTTCCCCCGGGACTTCAGAGAGTACAGCTGAAGCACGGGCCTTGGCCCTTCAATCCAGGACTCCTTGACCTTCACATTGAATCAACAGGGATAATGCACTCCGGTCATGTATTCCACAGTACAGACCTCAGACTTCTCAGTCTCTGGGTCTCTTGGATTAAAAGGGAAAGCATGCAAATTCGCGTAGGTAAGGGTTCTCCGATCCAAAACATAATGTCATATTTGAATTTAGACACTCCACTTGTTAGAATTTCCTTTGGATTATAATTTTTTCATAATGCAGGTGAAATGCATTATGAAAAAAACAATTACTGATCTAACAATGCTAATTCATTCAGGTGGGGGTTGTCCGATTAAAAAAATATGTCATATTTGAATTCTAGACACCCAAGCCTTTTAGTTTTCAAACACACAAACAAACAAAGATACACCCTAGTCCAGTAGCCATAGATCCAACGTCGGACAGGGTAGATAATTGTGAATTGAGAACGTGCACTGCTCCATGCTTGTGGTTCGTGTTTGAGGTACGTTGTTGTTGTCGGATTCAGACCAGTGACTGGTCGGCACTTAAGAGCCTCCGCAACTTCGCATGGAAACCGTGAGGATCCCTTGTATGGTCAACTTCCCTTATGTTGCCCCTGCTCAGAGGACATCCTTCTGGCCAACGTGAATAGGAACCTGTCCTTCTCCTGAGTGTCTTTAAAGTAGAAAATAGAATAATTGGCAATACTGAATGCATAAAGAACCTCCAACAAAATTCATTCCTTGAATCACAGTAATTATATTATCTATTGCTATTTTCAGAGCGTTCACAACCAAACATAAAATGTCTCGTCTCTTCTCCCCGCCAGTCCAGCCCTAAAACGTTTTACTCGTTGTCGTCATCACATCGTAGCTTAGTTTATATTTAGTTGTTGTTATTGGAAAAGAGGTAACTGACGGCGTCATGAGAGACCCAGAACTGAATTGCCCTTTCATTTTCCTCATAGATTCAAAAAAGTATTTACCGGTGTATATAAAGACATTTACACTACAGACGACTCTTGTGACAAATCATGACAACAAACAGAGTGTGTTTGAGCCGATCAAATAATTTGAGAGAAGAAAAAAAAAGACAAGGTACAACACTTTTTGTTTTATGTTTCTTCTTTTAATAATTATTATTTGATTGTCCCAGACATTGTGTTTGCTCTGATTTCGATTGATTGGTCACAGACCGAGGTGTCTCCGTCCGCGACCTAAACATCTTTATATGAGTACTTTTTGAAAGCTCTACGAGGAAAATTTACAGGGAATTCACTCATTGTTCTGAAAGGGGACGGGACTCGATGCTTTATTGTTCTGTATCACCATAATGGTGCATTCTCATTGTTCTGTAGCACCATACAGTAATGGTGCATTTACATTGTCGACTGTATTATCACATCTGATCATGTGAACACAGTGTAACTGTGAACACAGTGTAACTGTGAACACTGTGTGTGTGTGTGTGTGTGTGTGTGTGTGTGTGTGTGTTTGTGTGTGTGTGTGTGTGTGTGTGTGTGTGTGTGTGTGTGTGTGTGTGTGTGTGTGTGTGTGTGTGTGTGTGTGTTAGAGCGGGAGAAGAAAAGTGACCTCAAAATTACTCCACTATATGAATCTATACTATGTCACACCATGGCTTTCAATATGCATTCAATGGTGAATTAAACGTATTAAACAATACTTGGCGGTTAAAGTGTTCTACAGTGATTAAACTGGGGTAATAACTCACACAGGAAGTGCGTATATGTATAAATAAATAGAACAAACACATGTCCGTTTTCTTCTCTCCCAACAGGTGTACAACATGTTCCACCACCAGAGTCTGGGAATCAGGATCAACATCCGAGTCACCAAACTTGTGCTACTTCACAGCCGCCCCGTAAGCATGACCCTTGACCTTTTTAACCCCCACCCCACCCCGGGTCGACCCCTTAGACCCCTCGTTAACGCTGTGCTGACCCGAACGACCTGCCGTCATGGTCCCACACCCAACGGAGCCCAGTCAAACACCGGAATACTTTTAGTCTACTTTCAGCCCACTATAGCAGTCGTTTATAGCCAGTGGTCCTTCAGACGGTTACAGGTCGACCCCTATAACCGTATCAAGGACCCCCCCCCCCCTTCCCAGTACAATGTAGAACTATAGCTGTTCTCTGGAGTGAATGTGGAATGTGTTTCTTTTTTTTAAATGCGTGACTGAACCGATTGCTCTGTGATATTGTTCTGTCCTCCAGGCTAAGTTAAAGATCACCCACCACGGCGAGAGGTCCCTGGAGAGCTTCTGCCAGTGGCAGTGGCAGGAGTACGGGGGTCCTCGCTACCTGGGGACCAACCACGTGCCTGGAGCCAGGGACGACATCCCCCCTGTGGACACAGCCGTGCTGGTCACTAGGTCTGTCTGTCTGTCTGTCTGTCTGTCTGTCTGTCTGTCTGTCTGTCTGTCTGTCTGTCTGTCTGTCTGTCTGTCTGTCTGTCTGTCTGTCTGTGCCAGCCCCCTGAAACACAACAGTCTGTTATGAAAGGGGGCTACAACTACCTACAACTGAGCTATATTGATTTGTCAATGCTACATATACTGTATTTCTTAAGAGAACATGTGAGGGTACTAGAGGACTCGGAGAGAACATGTGAGGGTACCTACCCTAGAGGACTCGGGGGAGAACATGTGAGGGTACCTACCCTAGAGGACCTAGGGAGAACATGTGAGGGTACCTACCCTAGAGGACTCGGGGAGAACATGTGAGGGTACCTACCCTAGAGGACCTAGGGAGAACATGTGAGGGTACCTACCCTAGAGGACTCGGGGAGAACATGTGAGGGTACCTGCCCTAGAGGACTCGGGGAGAACATGTGAGGGTACCTACCCTAGAGGACCTAGGGAGAACATGTGAGGGTACCTACCCTAGAGGACTCGGAGAGAACATGTGAGGGTACCTACCCTAGAGGACTCGGGGAGAACATGTGAGGGTACTTATCCTAGAGGACTCGTGGAGAACATGTGAGGGTACCTATCCTAAAGGACTCGGGGAGAACATGTGAGGGTACCTACAGTACCTACCCTAGGAGACGCCCCACCCCCCACTCCTTACTGCCGCTCTGTCAGCCAGCTTGGCTTGTCATCGACCCTATACCCGACAACAAGGGGCGAGCGAGGGGCGGACGATGCGTGGCGTCTGGCACAACTTCACATAACACACTCCTAATTTTGGATTAGGTGTTATTACCTGATGTAATGTGATGAGAGAGACAGAGAGAGAGAGAGAGAGAATCCTTTTGTTTCAATGAGCATCATGTTATCCTGTCAGATCCTATCCTGTCTGTCGTCTAGTGGGGGTGTGGGGTGGGGTTTACAGAGGGGTCTTTTGTTCCTGATGTGCTTTGTTGTACATCTGATCCCCCAACCCTACTGCCACACACACACACACACACACACACACACACACACACACACACACACACACACACACTGTTCTGTGAAGATGGGGAGTGTTATTTGGGGATCACATTTTGTCAAATAGGGGCAGGAGACGGTGACAGAGACAAATTAAATGCATGTTGTTTTAGGTTTGGGTTTCATGTGTGTGTGTGTGTGTGTGTGTGTGTGTGTGTGTGTGTGTGTGTGTGTTGTGTGTGTGTGTGTGTGTGTGTGTGTGTGTGTGTGTGTGTGTGTGTGTGTGTGTGTAGTCTGGGGCCACTGTAGCTCAGGAGGTAGAGCAGGTCATCCAGTGATTCATGTTGAAGTGTCCTTGGCCAAGACACCTAACCCCAAATTGCTCTCAATGTGCTGGCTGATGCCTATTTACACTGCGCATGTGTGTGTGTGTGTGTGTGTGTGTGTGTGTGTGTGTGTGTGTGTGTGTGTGTGTGTGTGTGTGTGTGTGTGTGTGTGTGTGTGTGTGTGTGTGTGTGTGTGTGTGTGTGTCTGTCCGTGTGTGTGCATTTCGTCGACTAAAACTAAGATGAAAGATGTTTGTTGAAAACCTTTCTATGCTAAACTAATCTATATATGATGAGTAAAACTAGGACTACATGATATGCCAGTCGTTCAACAAAGAAAACTAGGCGGAGGGAGGGACGGACTATAGCACTATAACATTACAGATTTGACTTAACATTTTTCTCTGTTGTTCCCCCAGGACAGACTTCTGCGTTCACAAAGACGAGCCCTGCGATACCGTGGGTGAGTAGTAGAGTGCGTTGGTGTGCGTGTTCTGCGTGTGCAAGTGTAAACAGGCGGTCTAGGCCCTCTGGTGACCTGTAGACATCTGGCTCCTGAAACTGAGAGACAGCCATGTGGCAGTCCAACTCCTCTAGAGTTACAGACACGTTCGCGCGCACACACACACCACACACACACACACACACACACACACACACACACACACACACACACAGCCTTGACCCTTCACCCCGTGGTAAGTGAGGGACAGAGGCAGTAGGTGTTAGCAGAGAGCAGATGGAATGGAATTGAAGTGTGGCTTCTTCAGAAACTCTGGTGTCTTCCTTTGATCACGAGTGTCAGATGATCACTGATTGGTTCATCTCATGGTGTGTCCACGACGTATCAGATCACTGATTAGCATGTGATTTTTTCCCCCTCACTGAATTTTCCCCATTACGGACGCTTCGCTACGCATTTTTCCTCCCTGTTTTTTGTCGATATTTTGCCGACAGCATATCCATTACGGCATTTATCGTGCAAGGTATCAATATACTATATATTACACCAGGGGTTTTCAACCTTCTTCATACCAGGGCCCACTATTTATTCAGAATTTTTAGCCCCACAGACCCCAAAACTAAAGATTTCTTTTGCTTTTGTCCACAATTCCAGGCTGGATTTCGGTGAAAACAAAAGAGTCCAACATACAGACCAAAATGACCATTGACCATTAATCCTCTGCATTCTCTAGTTGTATAAACGTAGGGCTAATTCAGATTATCAATATTCTAACTCTTGAGAGCGTAAACATGAAACATGTTTCATGTGTACGCTCTCAAAGAGTTACACCTGGTTAACCAGCTTCCCATCATTTAGCCCGAGGACCACCTGGAACCCTCTCGAGGACCACTAAAACCTCTGTATTACACTATCGATATTTCAGCACACCCCTTATAGACACGAGGAGACACACTGGCTGAAGCTTTCATGCTTTGATTCTGTGGAATGGCATTCCCAGAATGCATCGGGGTCACGGGTGACCCTGAAGAGTGTGAGACTGACGGACGGACGGATGGACGGACGGACGGACGGGCGGTGACACCACCGGCCGCCTGTCGTCTGGCGTTACGCCCTTCAACACACTGACCCTCCGCAACCCTTAGGGGAACACCCTGCTACCCATGAGGCTTCCAGGATGGGGAGAGCATGATGCAACCTCTCTGGGCACCCCAAAGGTCCTTAAAGCACAACATAACATGCCTTCCCGGGAAGTTGCTTTTAATACTTCATTGCATATGTCCCTCAAGCTTACCGGTATTTTGGTTTGAGCCTCAAACACTACTCTGATATAACCATATATATATATACATTTAATATATATATATATATATATATATATATATATATATATATATATATATATATATATATATATATATATATATATATATATATATATATATATATATATATATATATATATATACATTTAATAGGGGAAGTGATTCCACTTTTGTCAGATATCACCCAAAAATGTTTTCTGTTAAAATGCTCTATTACAAGGTGTGCAGACCATATATGGCCACGAAGAGCTAATTAAAGTTCCCCAGGTGGAGGGTGAATTCTCCTCCAATCAGGATCGAGCAGCAGGTTCACATAGTGTAGCTACTCTTGGGCTCTCCTAGTGCACCAGGCTGGTACTACACGATGAATTTCAAATCACTTACCCTACCTTTAAAGTAATATAGGCAACTTTAGTGTGTCCAAAATCTGTTTGTAAAGAGATTTGAATCTAAGCCTGCCCTGGCTGCCCTGTGATTGGCTAAAATGCCACCTCACCCCCCACAAACCCCCTCCCCCCTACACACTGGCACTGCCATATCCTGAGCCCGACCAATGTTTTGACAACATGATTTGTTGTTCTGGACCGTCTGCTGGGCAAAGCAAGTGTCTGTCTGCAAGGAAACAGCTGCAGCATCAAAGTAGAAGCGACGTAGAGGGGGAAAAAGGCGAGTCTCGTCTTACCACACTGTTGACTCCGCAATTTTCCAAATGTTCCGTCTAAATAGTCTGGGCCAACGGAAGTCTGATCATGAGTATGCAAATGTTGTGGTAAAATGGATGTGACACATCCCCTTACTTCGTGCAGCCGCCAAAACCTAGTCCTAGTGGAAGAAAAACAGTGTGTCGGATGTTGCAATTGTTGTCTTGCGCATTATGCATTGTTGTAAATATTGTCCATTATGCTTTTCTTTATTTGCAAACAACATGAATCTCCCACTCACTTGTATTGTCCTATTACCAGATTGGTTGAATTGTCAGATACTATTTCCGATAGTATTTCCGAGAGCTGTAGTTCCAGACTCTATAAAGCATTCGTAGATGGTGGAATAGTTGTCTGGCTACGTGAGAAAAAGACGCACGACGGAGACCATGCTTGTTTTACCTGACAGTTAATGACGATCTTGTCATTCTTGTTTAGTCATCATAGATGATTGAGTTGTTGTTTT
>CM076966.1:12365269-12382769 GCA_039105355.1 Benthosema pterotum
TTAATGTCGCAAGTCCTCTCCCAAATGGCTTTAGAGTGTGCGCAGCGTTTTTTTTTTCCTCGGATGGGTCCGTTATTGATGATTGATTGTCAGTGCAGAAGGGAGCGCTGGACCGAAAACCTTAATAAAACCATTCCTAAACCTAACTTTGATTATATTTATTGAACATGTAAAGTCTGCGGTTGTTGGGGGGAAAAAATAAATGTGGTAACAGCAGAATTTGAACCCACGAAGCATTGATGCACAGATTTCAAGCCTGCGCAGCAGTCCACTAGACTAACGATGCTCTGTTGACATTGGCATCACATCGGCATGACAACAAACATCAATTGAGCCGGCACTTGTGGGAGGGGATCATAGGAGGGGACAAGGGGGAAAGCCTGTCCCTATGAAGGCGAGGCTGCCCTCCTCGACTCCTCCCGCGACCCCTCCCCTGTTTGCAACAGGATCTGCCGCACACACAATCACAATGCATTATGGGCCATAATCAAAAGGTGGATAAGGTGTGCAGACCATATATGGTTCCCCCCTCCCCCACGTTAGCAGAGGAGCTAATAAAAGTTCCCCAGGTGGTGGATGAATTCTCCTCCAATCAGGATCGAGCAGCAGGTTCACATAGTGTAGCTACTCTTGGGCGCCCCTAGTGTACCAGGCTGGTACTACACCATGAATTTCAAATCACTTACCCTACCTTTAATAAGCAGCAGTCTCAAGCTGTCTGTCTGTCTGTCTGTCTGTCTGTCTGTCTGTCTGTCTGTCTGTCTGTCTGTCTGTCTGTCTGGGCATGTGCAAGGCAGACAGGGAACACAGGGGAAAAAAGAAAGAAAAAAAAAAACATTTGTTTTTGGGGGAAAAAAGAAATGCTGACTCTGGACTGGCCAAGAGAGAGAGAGAGGGAAAGAGAGAGAGAGAGAGAGAGAGAGAGAGAGAGAGAGAGAGAGAGAGAGAGAGAGAGAGAGAGAGAGAGAGAGAGAGAGAGAGAGAGAGAGAGAGAGAGGTGAACATGAGTTTTTTATGAGCAGTGTGATTATAGCATGGCTCAGAGTGGGTCACACACTTTGGGCCAGCAAGCACAAAGAGCAGGAGTGTTCTCATTGTGTGTGTGTGCGTGTGTGTGCGTGCGTGCGCTGCCAGGCTGGGTGGGCAGATTAGCATGGTATTAACGGTACAGTAGAGAGCATGGCCCGGATTGGAGCGGATCGGAGCAGAGCCCGGCACGCCACTGCTGCTGCTGCTGCAGTCCTTTCCAGTCCAGTTTAGTCTAGTCCAGTCCAGTGCTGCACAATTAATCGGAAACAAAAAAAGATTGAGATCTAATTTGGGTTCAGACACCTGTGAGATCTAATTCCTACATTTGATATAGAATGGTTCAACGCTAGTCGTCTATCCATTTAATTTTAGTCACTATGTTTACATTAGGAGATAGAGAAAATGCATGTTCCTGCAAGCACAGTCCCATGGTTTTGATTCTGTTTAGGATGTTTTTGGGGGGTTTGTATTATCACATTCCTCTTGAGTAGAGCGTTTATCCGTCCTCGTCTGAAAGGCCCCTAATAATTGGGGCAGCAGTGGCTTAGGGCAGTGGTTTTCAACCTTTTTCATCCCAGGGACCACCATTTATTCAGAATTTGAGCCACAGACCACCATTTGAGGACATTTTAGCCCCACAGACCCCCCAAACTAAAGATTTCCTTTGCTTCTGTCCATGACCATTAATCTTCTAGTTGTGCAGATTAGGACTGATTCACATGATGAATATTTTAACTCTTGAGAGTGTGAAAATGAAACCAAATGGACCCGCCAGGGTCCATTTGGTTTCATTTTTACGTTCTCAAGAGTTACATCTGGTTAACCAACTTAGCTGGGGACCACCTGGAACCTTCTCAAGGACCACTGGTGGTCCCCGGACCACCTGTTGAAAACCCCTGGCATAGGGGTATAGATGGTATCCCGGTAACCCGCAAAGAGTTAGTCGATGTGTCCAGCAAGAGACTTAACCCCTAATTGCCCCTGATGTGCTGCAGTCAGTACCTTGCATGGCTTCTTCCGCCATTGTTCTGTGAGCGGGTGAATGGGATCTACTGTCTATGTAAAGCGCCTCGGATGAATTCCCATTTACAGTACGTTGGGAATGGCTTATTGTCGCTCATTCGCTGAGTTGGGCTCGAACGCATGAACTTGTGGTCCAAAGGCGAGAGCTGTACCCGCTGAGCTACCCGGACACATTAATTCAGTTTGTGTCGTTTCCTTAACATGCATGCCATACATCCCATAGTGCAGCAGTAGCAGTATCAATTGTGTGCAGCAGCAAACAAACAAAGCAGGTGTGTTATTGGATGAAGTGAATCATGTGACCGAGAGTGTGATGCTGAGATGTACCAATGAACAGCCGGCAGCGACGTTAGTAAAGTTAGTACAGTTTTTTTTTTTCACTGTACTAACCCTGTACATGTTCTGTGACAGATGATTAACGTAGTAGTATAGTGTTCAGCAACGACACACTAGTAAAGAGACATAATAAAAGCAATTTCATGGAAACATTGTGGAGGAAATCATGTGTGAATCGCACAGCACTAGTCCAGTCCAGGCCAGGCCAGGCGGCGCTGTGCTGATGATGTCACTGCTTCCATGACATCACAGCTCTGCTTGGCGCTGATAAAAACCTGATAATGTGTGTGGGAATGGAAGGAGCTTCCACTGGAAGGCATGTGTGTCTGTGTGGAGGTGGGGGTGGTAGGGGGACTATGGAAGGCAGGTCCGCCTGATAAAGACAAACAGACGTACAGTGGAAACAGCTGCTTTTCTGCTTCGTGCTCCACCTTCTCCTTTCCTCCTCCTCCTCCTCCTCAGGAGTACAGAGGAAAGGGAAAAAAGTGGAACGCCAATGAAGGGGATACATTTATAGTGGCACCGGGGGAGTCATTTATATGGGAGACTCCTGGGAGATGGAGTCTGTCCCTGTTACGATGCGATAGACCTCTGGGAGATGGAGTCTGTCCCTGTTACGATGTGCTAGACCTCTGGGAGATGGAGTCTGTCCCTGTTACGATGCGATAGACCTCTGGGAGATGGAGTCTGTCCCTGTTACGATGCGATAGACCTCTGGGAGATGGAGTCTGTCCCTGTTACGATGCGATAGACCTCTGGGAGATGGAGTCTGTCCCTGTTACGATGCGATAGACCTCTGGGAGATGGAGTCTGTCCCTGTTACGGTGCGATAGACCTATGGGAGATGGAGTCTGTCCCTGTTACGATGTGGTCTGGGAGATGGAGTCTGTCCCTGTTACGATGCAATAGACCTCTGGAGATGGAGTCTATGCCTGTTACGATGTGGTCTGGGAGATAGAGTCTGTCCCTGTTACGATGTGGTCTGGGAGATGGACTCTGTCCCTGTTACAATGGGATAGACCTCTGGGAGATGGAGTCTATCTGTTGCAATGCCATATGTCTATATGGCATTGGCCAGAGATGGATTTCTGAGGTGGAGCACCCCACCTATACCATCATCCCCACAGTACTTGGGGCACTAATCTGTGTGCCACTCATATGCTGAGCTGGCGGTGCCACGCGGGGATCAAACCCATGGTCTTTCGGTCCAAAGGCGAGTTCTCTAGTGACTTAGCTACGTGGGCAACACCTGACAAAACCATTAAAGTTCCAACGAAACAGTGCCAAAACCAAACACTATTCCTAAAAAATGCCTAAACGTATAAACTTCTAACCTTATGGTTAGACAACAATTATACAAATACAGCCTACAGGCAACTAGAAATTGTGCCAGAGCCAGTGATTTTCAGGAGAGAAGCAGTGACTTTGAGCAGTGTATTTATGTAGAAACTAGTGTCTGAGTATTAAAGGGTTAACAGCCGTTTGCATGGAGGGATTTTGAGGTTGGGGTCATGGTCGGGGCATCAGGGGTCAGTCCGGGATACACAGCGTGTGTGTGTGTAGTGTGTGTGGTGTGTGTGCACGCATGGGGGGGGTCTATGTGTTTGTGTCGCACACGCTCGCTACCGCATATGTGTAGGTGCGCTTTGCTGCGTGCGCGTGCATGCACATGCGTACGGCGCGTTGCGTGCGCGCCCCAGGCCTCCGAACTACGAACAAAGCGGTTCCTCCCGCGGCCCGGCGTCCAAACAACGGGGAGTGGTTGTGAGTTTTGGAGGCTGATGAGGCTTTGGGCGTTCTGTTTGATTCTGATCTGACTGGATGTAGGACGGACTCAACATCCCTGTTTGATCAGCCTGAACGCTGAGTCAAATCTGCAGCGCTGATAGCGGCAGAGCCGCCGGATCACGGCTCCATTGTCCCGGGGCTTTAGCTTCAGAAGTGCTGCGCTGCGACGGATCTTTGATGCTTCAGAGCGGGATGAAAAAAAAAAAAAAAGATGCATTAAAGCCTCCCCGCGGTGACATTTAGTTGTTTAGACCGTGTTTAAACTGGTCCAACGATACGTTGATCATTTGAACGAACGTAGACCTCCGTTTGTGCCGGTAACGTAGACCTCCGTTTGTGCCGGTAAGAGTTTTAAGTGTGTCCATTACACAGCATAACCATAACCTATAAGCCGACATTACACACGCGTAACCTGTGTGTATACCGTCTCATTAACTGGTGGTCCCCCCCCCACCCCCGGGCCCCCGCTAAACTAATAAGCATCCCGCGTAAACATACCCTTAAAATGCTAACTCCTTGAGAAGAAAAACAACCTACTGTATACTGTACCTTCTGCTGCGGTTTTTATTCGCCAGGAATCCTTCCTGTAATCCTGTGGAGATGATAGACATTATACACTGTATAATTGCAGCTTTCTGACTCGGTGTGGCGTTGCTGTAAAAACTCCGTAGGGAGAAGAATGCAGGCCGACATCTGTTTCCACCAGCGCAAAACAAAGAAAAAAAATGTTTTCCACTGTAACTGTGTGGTGGTGGTGGCGGTGGGTATTCCCAAACCTTTCCATGTTGTCAAGGACCCCCAAATCGACATGTGTTAGCCCCACAGACCTCCCCACACACACACACACCATTTGAAAAGATACGTATGTCCATATTAAGAATATATTTGTAGCAGTGATTCTCAACCTGTTTAATTTCAAGGATCCCCACCCAGTGTGACAAACGTCTACAGACCCCCCCCATCTAATAACGTTTCTATCTCTGGGACACCCAGTTTATATGGTAAAATCAATGTTAATTAGACTCTTCAGAACATGCAAAGGGAACAAAAGGTCTGTAAGTAATGTGTAATAACTCGAGGTCTAGAGAACTTGGTATGGATAAAACGCACAGTGTTGTCCGGTGACTAGTGACATATTGAACAACCTAACTAGACTATGACTCAAATGATTATGTAGATACAGTATCATAGTTTTTTTCCCGCTGATGTCCTGCATCATTTGTGCAAACGCAGACGGATCAGGCGTAGGCAGGACTTAAATCCAAGGGTTTTACTCCGAAAACCAACACGAACAAGACAACTAGAATATACCAGGGTCAGAAAAACATCATAAGGAGCAAAACAATCTTGATATAAGTGACGAACTAGCAAAGAACTAAGCACAGAGGGGAGTACAAATAGGTGAACAATAGACAAAACAAACACAGTTATTAGCTGGGGAATTAAGAGGACACAGGTGGAATCCTGGCAATCACAGGACTAGCTAGACAAGGCAGGTACAGAACTACTACAAAATAAAGTGCAAGAACAGTGCAAGAACAACACTCACTGGAAAAAGGAACTTAGTACTACAAAAACACAAGGAAACAGTTGGTAAAACACAAAAAATACAAAATAGCCAAAACAGGGTATGCATTAATACAACACAGGCCTGTCACTGGAGACAACTGGTGAACTCAGTACCACCACAACCTGGCACCTGGCGGAGTCAGGTCACTGTCTGTCTGCTCTGCTGAAATGTGGCATTTATACATGCCATCACCTTTGCTGGGCCAGTCAGGGACGGCCATGTCATGCCCTTATGAATATTAACCCTCTTATTGCCCTTGACGCATTTTATGCTTTAAATAATTAATGCCCTTGGTGCATTTTTGACGCTTCATTTAATCCCCAATGATTTTAACATTAATTTCAGGTTATTAGCATTTTTTTAGCATGATCGGCTAACAGCAGGTTCTACCCACTTAGTAATGGCCAAAATCGCCGGGTGCTGTGTGTCCATTGCTGATCATAATCCAACCATCGGTGCGTCATTACAGCTTGATTTGACTTATGATAAAAAACATGATCGCTCTGATGGAGGTCCAGACGATGATCACACCACCACACAGTTTGCCTAGCAACAGTGACACAAATAAACAGGAAGTACTCTTACTCTATGACCGGAAATATGCTTCATTTCCGGTCATCGTCCGCATTATGCCACCTACTGGGTGTTATCATATAGTATATGATCAACTATACAAATGACGAGTATTTGGAATCATATGCTTCATTTGATTAATGACATTAATTTGATACATAAAAAATCTGAAAATTGGGGTAAATTGTTGGCATTATGAGGAATAGTGGCATGGCCAGTAAGAGAGTTATTTAGATATGATTATGTCACACCACACCGATCATATGTTGTGAGTAAATATTTAATGAGCAGCGCCAAAAATATGTATTTTCCACCCCCCCAAAAAACTGATGTCCACCAAAATATTTAAGCTGTGAAACCACGAACTGTATTGTGTCATTGCTCCCTCTGACGATTACAAAATGTATACCTGTAATAAAGTAATAACTAGATAAATCTAAAAAAGGTCATCCGGGGTGTCCTGCCCCTTTAATTGCTGTAGATCAATGCCAAAGGTTTTTTTTTTCTACTTAACATTCGTTGTCTCGTAACATCCTTCTCTTCATGAGCCAATCGGAGCGATCGATCACCTCGTTGTAACAACCTTCCCTTTAGCAGCCAAACGGAGCGTTTAATTAAAATCAGAACGTTCTGCGTTGGCTGATGAAGCCAACATGCTGCTATTCACACACACACACACACACACACACACACACACTCACACACACACACACACACACACCAGAGATGGGGACTCGAGTCTAAGACTCGGACTCTTTTCCGACTCGAGTCGGCAAAATGGGACTCGAGACTCGACTCGGACTCCGTCCCTAATGACTCTGACTCGACTCTGACTCGAGCTCAATGACTCTCAATGACTCCTCGAGTCTTTAAGAGTCTTGCATTACTTTTTTGTACCCACGAAAAAAATCCATTGTCCTTTTTTCCTGTCAACCCCCGTGCGCAAAGGAAAACAGTTGGGCACTGCAGGAGTTCTCGTGCGCAGCGCACACGCTATAAACGGGGGATTTCGCTGAACATGTTTTTAATGCAAAATTAAAAGGTATGACAAACATACAGTACATAGCAGTCAAAGTTATTGACTTTTTCATTTAATATTATAGGCAGCTTTGCTTAATAGATCTGGCCCAGATTCAGACTGGCATGATTGACTGCCAGCGCACGTGTCTCTAAGCTGCGTGAATAAAAAGGACATCTATCTTCATATTGTTTGAAGAAAAAACATGGCCTATACCTTTACCCAATGAAAATATAAAATATATAAATTATGCACTGTATTGACAAATTGGAATTAAAACAATCGCCTGAAAACTGAGTGAGGATGGCACGTTTGTAATCTCAACTTTTTGGATCAGAGCGGCTTTGTCACCGTGATTTGACTTCGTAGGCGGCTAATACGGGTTGTCATGGTGACCATACAACAAACAAATGTGTGGGCGCACCGAAGAGAGCCATCTAGTAGAAGAGTTGCGACATTGAGGAGTCAGAAACTGAGCGCTCGAGCTGCTGTTCATGCAACCTGAATAGGGACAAAATTGAGTTGGAAATACATTGTTTTCAACGAGGGCGACGCAAATAAGAAGCTATAGGCATGCGTGCCCCATGACACAAACACAGTTTGCGTAACTCTCCCCATTACGGCTCTGCTGCTACCAGCTTGTTTAGTGGCTAAAGTTATGCTAGCTGTTATGCTCGCTTCTAGTATTATAAACAACAGACTAAATGGATTATAAATCAACCAAGCAAGTGTTCCTGGGCTTGGAACCAGATTCCACACAGACGGATGGTGATGCTGCAAAATTCATGTTTAATATTTCCGACGTTGGGGACCCTCTTCTAATGAATCACTCAATCAATCACTGTGGATATAACTTTCCTCCCCGACGATAAATCCGTTGCAGTTGTGGAACTTCGAACGTGATAAGCAAGCAATTTGTGAGTACATTTGTTCACCCTTTCTTCCTAACGTGGTCATATATATGCTATACTGCAGGGGTTTTCAACCTTTTTGACTTATTCCGCATTTGGGCCACGTACCACCATTTGATTACATTTTCACACCAAATACCCAAAAATAAAGATTTGTTTTTGTTTTGTTCACAATTCCAGGCTGGATTTTGCCGACAAAACAGTGTAAATTTCTTAATTAAGTGGTGCTAATTCAGATGAGGAATATTTTAACTCTTGAGAGTGTAAAAATGAAACCAAATGGACCCGCAAGGGTCCATTTGGTTTCATTTTTACACTCTCAAGAGTTACATCTGGTTAACCAACTTTCCATCATTTAGCCTGGGGACCACCTGGAACCCTCTCAGGGACCACTGGTGGTCCCTGGACCACCTGTTGAAAACCCCTGCTATACTGAGACCGCCGTGTCTATGTGGATGTGTTGTAGCATTGTGCAATCCGTCGGATCATAGTTTTGTATTCAGGCTACATTTTAAAAACGATAGGAAAAAAAAAAGACTCGCGACTCGACTCGCGAGTCGAGGTCAGAGACTCGCGACTCGACTCGGACTCCGAAGCCAAAGACTCGGACTCGACTCGGACTCCGAAGCCAAAGACTCGGACTTGACTCGGACTCGACCGACGAGACTCGTGCCCATCTCTGACACACACACACACACACACACACACACACACACACACACACACACACACACACACACACACACACAGATATTTCCCATCTGGGCCTGATTGCTGCATCCTCGTCAGTGATTTAATTTATGCCCGTCTGGATTAAAATGAGCCTCGATCGCTGGCCAAACACCAGAGGACAGAAGACAAAAAGCAGGTGTGTGTGTGTGTGTGTGCGTGTGCGTGTGCGTGTGCGTGTGCGTGTGTGCGTGTGCGTGTGCGTGTGCGTGTGCGTGTGCGTGTGCGTGTGCGTGCGTGCGTGCGTGCGTGCGTGCGTGCGTGCGTGCGTGCGTGCGTGTGCATGCGTGCGGTCTGGGACGGAATTTTCCGCCAACTTAATTAATTTCACGTGATGCCGTAAACAGAGATTAATCAAAATATCTGCCTTTAAAGGACCTCTTCACCACTTTTCAACATGTTTTCAGATAATGAGCACTTTTCAAATCTCCACCCTTTGGGGCGGTGGTATAGTCACTGTCCAATGACCAGTCCAAATATTTTACCAACTGTTGCTATACAGGTCAAGCTTTCCTCTTCTAACATGCCTATTGGATAAGGACAGATTGGGGAGGGGCTTAGTGAAGGGCTCATTGGTTCTCACTAATGTTAATGATAAAATACCACATTTTTCTCATAGGTCTCATAGGAGGGCAGTTCAGATTTCCATCCACCATGTGAATCACCGTTAATTAAGAGTTTTTCACACAGAGAGTAATATACACGCCTCTCGGTGTTTTGTGCTTAGAAATTGCTGTGCGATAAAGCAAGCGATGTGACGAAAGGCGTCCATTGTCGTTTGTCGTGCACATTGTTTCGTGCACATGCCTGATTTTGTCTGATTTTAGACCTCAATTCTCAATTATCCCCTTTCATCAGGTGAGGGGCACAGTGGAATCGCCCATTAATGCAGGTGTTTATTATCATTTTTATTATCATGAGAATGATGGCTTCCATTACCGTATTGCAATCTTTCAGGAATAGAAAGCCTGTAGTTTCTATTAGTTTCAATCCTTATTGATGATGCACATGGTAGACGGGTGTCTGAACTGCACACAGCCCTGCTATGAGACACAGACCAAGTAGGAAAAAAAATAGTGAACATTAGTGAGGACCAATTATATGAAGGCAGGTTGAAAAGTGAAGTGGTCCTTTAACTGTCTTTCACTCTTTAACTGTCCTTTAACTGTGGTTCACTCAGAATTGAACCATCAACCGTCTACCAACCTACTCTTCCCCTATGGACATGTGTTTTCGCAAAATGAGTTTTCTCCGGTGGGTGGCTGGCATCTCCCTTGAGCGTGAGAAGTTCAGTCACTGCTTTCTTTGCCTGGAAAGGAAGCCAGCTGAATTTGTTTGGTCATCTGGTTAGGATGCCTCTTGTGCGCCTCTCCCTGGGGACGTCCTCGATGCACGTGCCACTGGGAGGAGACCTACTGTCGCTACTGTTGGTCGGGAGAGAGAAATCTGGAGCATTCTGATGGAGCTGTTGCCCCCTGTGATGCCTAAATCGGGCAGGTCCGCCAACCAAAGCGCTCCAGTCTGTCTAGGCAAAGGAGAGAAAAATATTTGAACGTTATTATATTACGTTATTATATTTGAACGTTAATAACTCCTGATCTGAATCAAAGCTATGATGACCCATGTGCAGCACCATCGTTAGTCGCGGTATGAATCATATGACCTCACTTTGTGCCCGATAGCTGGTACTTTGTTTTGGCTGCTCTTAGTCTTAACCACATCTGCTATGAAGCCCAGTGGCATTGTGTGCGCCTGAAAATCAGTCCGGACTGAAACATACAGTATCAGTGGGACGCAGTGACTTATGGTCGCCAGTGGTTCCGGGAAATCATTTAACCATTCATTGATCCAGTTCCTTTTGGTTTTTAGTCCATGGTCCAAAGTTGGAACGTCGATTTTATGAATTGAGCATGCAAAACAATACATTCTATACCCAAACCCGACTAGGCCCGACCCGACCCGAGATTGTAGGGCCGGGTCGGGCCTAAAAAACTATGCTAATTGGTCGTGCTGGGCCTTAATTTTCAGGCCCGTTGAGATACTCTATTACAAATCTTAAAATGAGGAGATATGCAAAAATATACAAACACAAACAATTAAAATAGGAAAAGGCTGCTACTGTGGAAGTAGCGGTATGAAAAATAAGGGGGTCTCAGCAGAGTAAGATGTGCCATATCTGTTTAGAACAAATGGCTTCTATTTTGAAAGGAGGTAGAGAAGTGAGGCTGGTTCTAGGGAGGGAGCGACGGAGCGCTCCATGAATTGGGTCAGTACTGATGTACGCATTCCCCCAGAGGAGGATAAAGGGAAAACACAACAACATGCCTGAATGTTGACTCTGTCGTTCCCCTCCAGTCTGTTCCACTGACCTTGCCTTGACCTTGAGGGTTTTGTTAGAGAAGCACTGAAGTAGTAGCATGTGTATAATATACGCCCGTGGCTCACTCTGTGTGTGTGTGTGTGTGTGTGTGTGTGTGTGTGTGTGTGTGTGTGTGTGTGTGTGTGTGTGTGTGTGTGTGTGCATGGCTGTCATGTTTACTTAAATCACATTGTGTGTGTGTTAATTTACCTGCATGTCATGTTGTTTGTGAGTTGGAAACGTCCTCCTTTCATTTGTTCTTCTGCTATATGTAAATATCCAGGGAGGACAAATGATAGGCCTTTTTCTGCTCTGGTAGGAAATGACAAACTTATTGTGTGTTGTGTCACAAGGCCACTGCCTATCTTGGCATCTGGGACTACCTATAGTTTAAACTGGACATCCAATTGTCTAGAATTGCATGGGCTATTTCTTTTCTTTCACCCAGTGCATGTAATCATGACAAGTCCCATTGAAGTCCCATTCATTCAATTGGCTTATAGCTAAGCCCCTCCCAAAACTGCTAGGGTCCAATCACAGCATAACATGCGTTAGACAAACCACCAATAGTTTTCCTATATGATAAAACATTGTTTTGTCATTGTTTTAGTGCCACACATATATTTTTCCAGTGCATATACAGTAGCCCGTCTTGTTGACAGATTTGGAAGAGATTTGGAAGGTTTGGTTCTGAAAATGAACCAGTAATTAATGTGTAAAGTCAATAATATTTTACATTGACAGTGTGACTAACTGTCATCTGGTTGCAGGTATCGCCTACCTGGGAGGCGTGTGCAGTGCCAAGAGGAAGTGTGTGTTGGCGGAGGACAACGGACTCAACTTGGCCTTCACCATCGCCCACGAACTAGGACACAAGTATGTACACGAACCTTCAGTACACAATTATGCCACCTATTCCCCCTCTCTGTCTCCTAACTGTGATACTATTACCAGTACCATCTCACTCTCTTTCCCTAATGGCCTATTCGTAAATGGTAAATGTGCATTTATATAGCGCCTTCATCCAAGGCGCTTTACATACTGTAGGTTGTGCTTCACATTCACCCATTCACACACATTCATACACTGATGGCAGTGGAAACCATGCAAGGCACAAGCAGCACATCAGGAGCAATTAGGGGTTTAGTGTCTTGCTCAAGGACACTTCGACACCGATAGTGGTGGAGCCCGGGATCGAACCGGCGACCTTGCTGTCACCATCTGGTGACTCTACCCCTGAGCCGCTGCCGCCCCTTCGTAGTTTGATTTCTCATCCACCGCTTCTTTGAAAACGTCAATATGACATCACCACGGTGAAGAGATGTAAATCACCGCCTTTTCTGGCCCTCTTTCTCTGTTTTTTATTTCTCCACCAAAAAGGTGCTCAATAGGAACACCCACTCAACAGAGCTAAACCAATCACCAATCAATTGCTTGGAGCCTCTGGGCATGATGATTGGTCCAGAAGTTTGGAGCGCAGGCTGCTTGTTTTTGACAGTTTGAGACGTGAAAAAAAAAATAGTCACGGTATGACACAGAGCAGCTGGAGGAGAACAAAGGAAGGATTTAAACAATAGAGACAGTGACATGAATGGAATAGGAAATAAACATTAAAGGAGCAGACAAATAGAATAGAGGCAGATAGGCAGGAGAGAGAAAACAGAAGGGAAACCATGGAAAAATTTGCTGCTCAGTCATGCACAAACTTTGTCCAAACGAAGTCCTCCCCCAATATGGGAATGATGTGTTTGTGTCCTCTCCAAGTATGGGAATGATGTGTCTGTGTCCTCCCCCAGTATGGGAATGATGTGTCTGTGTCCTCCCCCAGTATGGGAATGATGTGTCTGTGTCCTCCCCCAGTATGGGAATGATGTGTCTGTGTCCTCCCCCAGTATGGGAATGATGTGTCTGTGTCCTCCCCCAGTATGGGAATGATGTGTCTGTGTCCTCCCCCAGTATGGGAATGATGTGTCTGTGTCCTCCCCCGGTATGGGAATGATGTGTCTGTGTCCTCCCCCAGTATGGGAATGATGTGTCTGTGTCCTCCCACCAATATGGGAATGATGTGTCTGTGTCCTCCCCCAGTATGGGAATGATGTGTCTGTGTCCTCCCCCAGTATGGGAATGATGTGTCTGTGTCCTCCCCCAGTATGGGAATGAGTCATGACGATGACCACGCCTCCTGCACAGGCCACTCCCACATCATGTCGGGCGAGTGGGTCAAAGGTCGCAACCCCAGCGACCTCTCCTGGTCTTCCTGTAGCCGTGACGACCTGGACAAGTTCCTCAGGTAAGTAGTGGTGGTCCGGCACACCCCCTTGGAGGGGTCCTTTATGTTATGGAGTTCCGCCCCAGCTAAGTGACAGTTAGGAACTTAAAAGGATCCTAATGGGTCTGTAACTCAGTGGGGTACAAATGGGGTCCATTTGGTTTCATTTCTACAACTCCGAGTTAATTGGGGGTCGTTGAGGTAGAAATATTGAAAGGGCGTGCGTATACAGTACATGTCAAACTTGGGGTCCTCCTAATTCGCTGTTCAGTTTCCTCATGTGTACTGTGTGTGTGTGTGTGTGGGGGGGGGGGGGGGGGGGGGGGGGGGGGGTGCGCGTGTGTGCGTGTGTGTGTGTGTGTGTGTGTGTGTGTGCGTGTGTGAACCAGGTCCAAGGCCAGCGGCTGCCTCCTACACACAGATCCTCGTAGTCGCCATCAGGTGCGTTTGCCTCCCAAGCTGCCTGGAATGCACTACAGCGCCGATGAACAGTGTCAGATCCTGTTTGGAACCAACGCTACCTTCTGTACCGACATGGAGGTAACTTTTAGATTATTTCTCAAAGATCGCAGTTTGTCTGTTGACTATTGACACAGATCTTAGAATCCCATGGTGGCTTTAGGCACCTGTCACGCTGGTACAGTACCTGTACTTACTTTAAAGGAGAATTCCACACCAAAACACATCATGGGCATCAATCTACCTTGATTCCTGTGACATGATACATAATGTCCTTGATTTTTGTCACAGATGCCCCCTTTTCTACAACACCATTTTAGTAGCTCCAAACATTTTTTTTCACACATCACATCAAACCACACATACAAGATAAAGGGGCCACTACATGATTTTAAAATAACTCAGGTGGCACCCGTGCAACAAGAGTTTCAACCGGAGTGATTGGAGAGGAGAGTGGCAAAAGGGAGGAGAGGAGAATACCTCTGGGATTACCTCTGGGATTACAAGTAAAGTCTGACCCAGAGTGACGTAAAACTTATGCGTGAGTATCAGTATACTATTAAAATGTGATGTGTGGGGAAAAAAATAAGTTTGGAGTTACAAAAATACCCACATTAGAATGGACAACCTGCGCCAATGGCAAACTGCATTGGAGGGAGGGGGACCTCATGGTGAAATGTAGAAAAGGGGGCATCTGTGACAAAAATCAAGGACATGTATGTATCATGTCACAGGAATCAAGGTGTGAAATTCTCCCTTGTGTACTGAACGCGTTTTGGTGTTTTTAAGCTGTTGAAAAACAGCAGATCTACAAGCTCATATCGCGCCACCGAGTGGCGCGATATGAGCTTGTAGTTCTGCTATTTTTGAAAAAAATTGTGAAAAGCATGAGAAACTAGAATCCGATCAGGACACAATGGGTTAAGTGAGTAGGCCTATGCACTTGCTGTAAGTAAGTGCTGTACTGTACCTGACGTGACAGTAAAGAGAGGCTGGAAACGGACCTGAAGTCAACACTCAGCAAAACATCATTCATTACAGGACGTTTTACGTCTGCTCTCTCTCTGGTTTGGGTTTCTAACATAGCTGGGATTCCTGAAACAGGCGACTGGGTTGGTTACTGAGGTCTGGCTGGGCACACACGCACGTGTGCACACACACACACACACACACACACACAAACACACACACACACACACCTGTTATTGACTTGCTGCTGCAGCGCACCACCTTTGCATAGGAAACAGATTGCATTCTGAGACAGACAGACAGACAGACAGACGGCCAGGCCTGTGGTTTGAGATCCTTACAGTAACAATCAGACTATAACCCAACAGGTGGACTTTGGTTTGTTTTTTTGTTCAGAACAGACATAGTGTTCGTGCAAACCTTCGTGCAGCTTTTCACCACATTCATTTAATTCTTCTTTCATTCATTCCAAAATTAGTTTGACGCAATTAACGCACGTGCACACTGACTCAACCCACTGAGAAATTTCCGCACGGAAGATGTATGAAAAAACGTAGCAGATTTAATGTTAGAGTCTACAGAAGTGAATCTTTCAAGCCCGTTTTCTCAACTTTACAGACATAACTCCAAAACTGAACAACCAGTGTGTTGATTAGAAGATATGATTCCCCGCTTTCACATGGGCACATTCACATGGGAAATTTTTTTTTACAAAAAACAACAAAAAATTGGCAATCCCTCAGACTGGTTGTTAGAGGGTTTTGTTGTGGGTTTTCATTGTGTGGACACAAATCATTTTAATAATTAAAGTGTGTGTGTGTGTGTGTGTGTGTGTGTGTGTGTGTGTGTGTGTGTGTGTGTGTGTGTGTGTGTGTGTGTGTGTGTGTGTGTGTGTGTGTGTGTGTGTGTCTGCGTGTGTGTGCGTGTGTGCGTGCGTGTGTGTGCGTGTGCGCGTGTGTGCGTGCGCGTGCGTGTGTGCGTGTTGCAGCACCTGATGTGTGCTGGTCTGTGGTGTCTGGTGGAAGGAGAGGCTTCCTGTAAAACCAAACTGGATCCTCCACTGGACGGAACGGACTGCGGAGCCGACAAGGTAAAACCATGGAACAGAGTGCGGAGCGGACCAGGTTTCGCCTGGTTCCGGTTGAGGCTGGTTCTAAAAAAAACACTTCAAATATTTATATAGCATCACATCACAAATGTCAGTGAGGGACTAGTGGGGGAGAAATCCAATAGAACTAAAGGTCAGTGAGGGACTAGTGAAGATGAGGCAAAAAAAAGTGAGCAATTCACACAGAAATACAAGAGGGAGTGTGAATAATGATCTGGTTCTACCAATATTTAGAACAAATGTTGGTAAATCCACCTTCCGTGTGTGGAATGCCTTGCCCCCTTCCCTGTAAACTAGCAGTTCACTGGTGTCCTTCAAAAAAACGACTGAAAATTCACATGGCACTGTCATTAAGACAAAGGGAGAGAAAGTGATTGCCCCTCCTCTCTTCCCCCTTTGTTTTTCCAATTTTATCATGTACCTACAACCTGGATGCTCTTTGTATATTATCCTTTTCCCTTTACCTTGTCTATGATTTGCTGCTTTTGGCTTTGCAGAAGTGAATATTTGCAATTCTCTCTTAATGAATTCTCTTAATGAAATGAACATGGTGGGTCACCCTGTTATAAACAAGTGTAATGCTTTATGGTGTTGTCCACTAACAGTCAACAGCCTTGTATTGTGTTGTGTTCAAAATCTACTGTAAATCTCCTAGCTGTTAATAGAAATTCCCATCCATCCATCCATCCATCCATCCATCCATCCATCCATCCATCCATCCATCCATCCATCCATCCATCCATCCATCCATCCATCCATCCATCCATCCATCAAAACCTTAGCTTATGTATGATTCAGGATGACTATCATCAGGGGTGGATTGGCACATATTTTCCCACCGGGACAATTTTGCCTTTGCCAGGCCACCCTGGGGGGTTAACCAGATGTAACTCTTTGAGAGCGTAAAAATGAAACCAAATGGACCCTTGCGGGTCCATTTGGTTTCATTTTTACACCCTCAAGAGTTAAAATATTCATCATGTGAATTAGCCCAACTTAGTCTACACAACTACTGTAGAGAATGTAGAAGATTAATGGTCATTTTGATCTGTATGTTCCAGGCGAGCATCTAGCGCATTCTAGTGCATTTTGGAAGTGCCACTAGTGCATTTTGGATCTTGTCCAGGCCACTAGGTGGCACAGGCCACCGGGAAAACTCCCTGTACTCCAGATGGCCAATCCGCCCCTGACTATCATGATCATGATCGCTCTGGATTAGTCTGCCAAATGCCTCAATTGTAACTTGTGTGTGCCTGCTCTGTATCGTGTGTGCTGTGTGTGTGTCAGTGGTGCAGGGCGGGGGAGTGTGTCAGTAAGACGCCCATCCCACAGCATGTGGACGGGGACTGGAGCCTGTGG
>CM076966.1:12390269-12413806 GCA_039105355.1 Benthosema pterotum
TGTGGTCCCGATTCTCTGAAAACACAAGCACATTTCGCAACGGATTGAGCTTGTGGATCGGCTGTGTGTGGCATAGTAGTGCAAACACACACACGCACGCACGCGACACGCCACACGCCACACAATATTCTGCCCAAAAAACGACTTTTCGGCGGGCGGGCGCACGTGCACGTGCACGCGTGCCCCTCCCGAGTTACAAATTAAGCACACTCTAGAACATACCTGGGCATTATGCGGCCCGGGGTCCTTGAGAGAGTTCCAGTTAATCCATTGTGTCCCGTCTAGATTTCTAGCTTCTGAATAACATAATATTCAAAGATTTGCACCACGTTTTCACGATTTTTCAAAAATAGCAGAGATACAAGCTCATAGCGCGCCACTCGGTGGCGCGCTATGAGCTTGTAGATCTGCTATTTTTCAATAGTTAAAACATAATGCTTGGAACACCAAAACGCGTTCAGTACACTAAGGGTTGAATATGGAAAGTTGGTTAACCCTAACCCTAACCTAACCCCAACTCTCAAGAGTTCAAATATTCATCATCTGAATTAGTCTACACGTTCAATCAGAGAATGTTAAGAGAATGGTAATTTTTGTTATCCTGTTTTGTTTCCCAAATCCAGCCTGGAATTGTGGACAAAAACAAAAGAAATCTTGAAGAAAGTTTTGGGATCTGTGGGGCTAAAATGTCATCAAATAGTGGTCCATGGCTCAAATACTGATTAAATTGAGCGCCCTGGTGTCAAAATGGTTGGCCTTACTCTTACTTTTATCTTGAAATTAAATTAATATTATGCAGACTTTAGTTCAGCCTTTAGTCTTGGCCCTCCACAATATTTTATGCATCTCATTTGGCCCCTTGGCAAAAATAATTGCCTACCCCTGCTCTAGAAGGTGTTCCATTGGTCAGGGAACAAGGCACAAGAAATAAAAGACGACTAGGGGACTGGCCAGTTCTGCGGCGCATTCGTTCAGGACCCTTGTTGGGATGTCGTCAGGCCCGGAGGCCATTCCCAGGCCTCCGGGTTTCGCCAAACAAAGAGGATGGTAATGGGCAGTGGAGCCCCAGGCAAAGCACACTTGTCCGCAAATGTCTGGCAGAAGATGTTGGCCTTTTCACTTGCTGTGATGTGGGAATGCCATGGTTGTTCAATAAACAGGAATGTCTGTGTAGCCACTTCTGATGCTGAACATGAACAACTGTAAGACGACCATAAAAATAACACTCTGGTAGCCCATGCCAGAGGAGTTACAGCTCTCACTCCCAAAGAACACCATCTGGCCATCTGACCCACAAAAAAATCCAGAGAAGTACGTAGAAGCCTTTCTAGTTTAAACGTGATGCTTGTTCCTGCGAGAAAAACATAGCAAAGCCCTGTGATGCCAGGCGGCGGAAACACCAATGCTTGTTCCTCTAGGAAAGGACATATTGTATGATGCTCTGTTTCTGCTTGTAAACAACAATGTGAGCAGCGACGCGTCGCCCACATGCGCCAATGCGGCCGTTGAAGAAGAAGAGTAGGCCAACAGCAATGAACGGAAAATATAGTTGGGATTTTCAATGAACATTTTATATTGATGGAATCACTGGAATGGTATCACTAAGACGTGCCGACATGTCATCTACGTAGCCCCCGTCAGTTGTATCAGATGAGATGTTCACAGACGACTCGCGTTTTGAAACAAATCCTCGCACGTTAGCATGTGCGCTGTTGATGTCTTAAAGCATCTATACTGGCAACACTGTTTTTAAAATGCGTGATTTGAATTACTTGTTCACTTGGAAACGTCCAACCAATCTCAGATATCATGCCTTTACAAAATATATATTTTGTACACGTGCGCACGCGCACACACACACACACACACACACACACACACACACACACACACACACACACGCACGCACAAAAAAGGCATATAGTTTTACATTCTCTACATGACAAATACAATTCATAAAAGAGAGGAAACGTGCGTGCGCCTGTATGTCCGTGAGTGTGCATGCGTGCGTGCGTGTGTGCGTTTACCGTACAAGGTGTGGCCGCTGCTGGTCATGTGACCTCCTCCCCCCCTCTGTTCTCCAGCAGTGTCCAGTAGGGGGCAGTGTAAGAGAGTTTCTACCTGTACCCTGTCTCGACCCAGAGCTGTCCCCAAGTGTTTCTCATGTAAGATGCATGCGCTGTGTGTGCGTGTGCACCTGTGTGTGTGTGCGTGTGCACGTGTGTGTGTGTGTGCGTGCGTGCGTGCATGTGTGTGTCTCCGTGCTCCGCCTGGTGGTGTTTTATTTGAGGTACTGTAGATGAGAGAACCAGCTGTCTATGGGCTCTCCTGGGAGATGTAATCTAAACCATCCTGTAGATCTAGTATGTCAGTATGCCAGTAGAACTAAACGTCAGGGAGGGACTAGTGGAAAAGAGATCCAGTAGAACTAAACATCAGGGACTAGTAGGGAAAAGATCCAGTCGAACTAAACGTCAGGGAGGGACTAGTTGAGAAGAAATCCAGTAGAAGTAAATGTCAGGAAAGGACTAGTGGAGAATAGATCCAGTAGAAGTAAATGTCAAGAAAGGGGCTATTGGAGAATAGATCCAGTTGAACTAAATACCAGGGAGAGACTAGTAGTGGAGAAGAAATTAATTTGATGTTTGGTTACGCTCTACAAGCTCACAAGCTCTGCTGCCTGTCACGTTTTGGTGGCCAGTTTGAAATGTTGCCATTTACTGTTCAAGAATGTGACATCATATGATATCATAGTCCCAATTGACATTCATTATAGAGGAAATTGGTCAAAGGACCAATCACCGGCCTGTGTAGACCCATGCTAGCCCTAGGGTGACCAGATCCAAACTGTTCATTTGAGGGACAGAAGTGTTGCCTGTGTGGGACAAGTGGAGTGGGGAAACGGGACAAAATGTAGTTAGCAAATTATTACCATCTTGATGTCAATATTCCAAAAAATATTTCAGGATTCCATTTCACACATAGCAAAAACAGCTGATCTAAAATCAAAAATAGCTGATCTACAATCTTTGAGATTGATTTTTGATACGACAGTATGCGATGTGGCCTCTCTAGAGTGAGTGTGGAAATATAGTGGTACCATGGGGGAATGCTTAAAAAAAACACAGCAAGAAATGATACAACAGAAATCCAACTATTAGTTAGGTCACTACAAATTATTAGGGGCATTTTGAACACTGATGTCTGTCTGTCAGTCACAATGTGGGACAGAGTCTCAATTTGTGGGACGCTTGAAAAATCTTGAAAATGAGGGACTGTCCAGCGCAAAGAGGGACATCTGGTCACCCTAGCTAGCCCACTGAGAGTCTTGTTTGGAGGTGGAGGGTTGTGATGGTGGGGGGCGCCATAGAACGGCAGGTAACGACGAGGTGCTCTTGGGTGGAGGTGATGGTGATGGTGTTGGTGGTGGTGGTGTATTGTTTTATTGGATATGGGTTCAAGTTATTTCAAGAGTTATGGATTGGAGATGTATGATGGTGGTGATCAAATGAATCTCCACACCATCACCCCAAACTCTGTGTCAGAGCAGTTTGAGTTCCCAAAGTGGGCAGGGGTTGACACTAAGGTCTCTGAGGCACTTGCCCATCGGGCAAGTGTAAGTCAGGTTCTACTTGCCCTCAGGTCATGGTCACGGTATAAGTTTACTTCCTTGGGTGCTTTAAACCAGGGGTTTTCAACAGGTGGTCCCTGAGAGGGTTCCAGGTGGTCCCCAGTTAAGTTGGTGTAACTCTTGAGAACGTAAAAATTAAACCAAATGGACCCTTGCGGGTCCATTTGGTTTCATTTTTACACTCTCAAGAGTTAAAATTCATCATCTTAATTAGCCCAGGTCCACACAACTAGAGAATGTAGAAGATTAGGTCATTTTGATGTGTATGTTAATTTGGCTGTTTTGTTTCCCAAATCCAGTTTTTCAAGTTGCACACTTGCCCGATCGGGCAACCAGGTAGCAGTCTTCACTTGCCCCACCATTTTTTTTTTACTTCCCCGAGCAAGCGGGCAAGTGTTAGTGTCAAGCCCTGGTGGGGGCATTACGGTGAACCCCAGAGGTTTCTGAGCAACGGGGCAGACCTGTTTGTTCCATGTGTACACTTCCAACATTTATATTAACTTTTTTACAATACATACATTGAGGGTCTCTGTGAAATTAACTAATGCATGCCAAACTGGGGTGTCCTGGGGGTCTTATTGTGTTGGATGAAAGGTGTTGGGTAAAAGGTTGTGTTGGGTGAAAGGTTTGTGACAATTTTACTTCAACAGCTCTGCAGATTTTTGCGGTACGTATTGTATATAATCTGTTGTGGTGGGTTTCGGGCGTTTGAACATCTTTGTGGTGTGTGTAATATTTCTGACACAATATTATTCTGCCTCGAGGTAAGATGCTGTGTGTTTGTCTCCTATTGGCTACATGGTGTGTGTGTTTATATTTCTCCTATTGGCTACATCGTGTGTGTCTGTCTCCTATTGGCTACCTGGTGTACGTATGTGTATCTCCTATTGGTTACCTGGTGTATGTGTGTGTTTCCTATTGTTTACATGGTGCACATGTCCGTCCGTTGTTGTCTACATAGTGTGTGTCTGTGTCTGTGTGTGTGTGTGTGTGTGTGTGTGTGTGTGTGTGTGTGTGTGTGTGTGTGTGTGTGTGTGTGTGTGTGTGTGTGTGTGTGTGTGTGTGTGTGTGTGTGTGTCCGTCCTATAGGCTACATCGAGGCAGCTGTCATCCCTGCGGGAGCCAGACGAATCAAGGTGGTAGAGGACAAGCCTTCGCACAGCTTTCTGGGTAATGTAGTGTCTTCCTATAGTGACTGCAGTTGTACACACCCTACACAAGTAATTTCCCATTTCATGTTCCTCATAGACCTTTCAAAAATGATTTATATAAATCAATGATTACGCCGCGGACAAAGACAATTAACTCGGTTTGAGACAAATCATGACAACAAATACAATGTTTTGGAACGATCAAATAAAGAGTAATAAGATAAAAATCACAACCGTGTGAAGTGATGTTGGGGGTCTAACAGCCTAATCCCCCCCCCAGCTCTGAAGGACCCCTCCCAGAGGTCCATCAACAGCGACTGGAAGATCGAGCTTCCGGGAGAGTTCCAGCTAGCTGGGACCACCGTCCGCTACGTGAGGAGGGGGCTGTGGGAGAAGATGTCTGCCAAGGGTCCCACCAAGTCGCCCCTACACCTCATGGTAAGACCCCCACCACACCACCAAGACCCCACTGGTACTGATGGTAAGAGGAGTTTGCATCTACCCCCCGTCCCCGAGGGTAGGTATACCCTCACATGTTTCCCCAGTGTCCCCGAGGGTAGGTATACCCTCACATGTTTCCCCAGTGTCCCCTAGGGTAGGTATACCCTCACATGTTTCCCCAGTGTCCCCTAGGGTAGGTATACCCTCACATGTTTCCCCAGTGTCCCCTAGGGTAGGTATACCCTCACATGTTTCCCCAGTGTCCCCTAGGGTAGGTATACCCTCACATGTTTCCCCAGTGTCCCCTAGGGTAGGTATACCCTCACATGTTTCCCCAGTGTCCCCTAGGGTAGGTATACCCTCACATGTTTCCCCAGTGTCCCCTAGGGTAGGTATACCCTCACATGTTTCCCCAGTGTCCCCTAGGGTAGGTATACCCTCACATGTTTCCCCAGTGTCCCCTAGGGTAGGTATACCCTCACATGTTCCCCCAGTGTCCACTAGGGTAGGCAGGGGTTGACACTAACACTTGCCCGCTTGCCCGGGGCAAGTAAAAAAAATGGTGGGGCAAGTGAAGACTGCTACCTGGTTGCCCGATCGGGCAAGTGTGCAACTTTACTATAAGTGTGCAACTGCACTATAACACAACACAAGATAAATTTGTCTTGAAGGCAGTCATTGCACTCTGCCTCTGTGTCTTTCCCTGCTTTCTAGCTATCCACAATACCAGGCTGGATTTGGGAAACAAAACAGGCAAATTAACATACACATCAAAATGACCATTAATCTTCTACAGTGTAGACCTGGGCTAATTAAGATGATGAATTTTAACTCTTGAGAGTGTAAAAATGAAACCAAATGGACCCGCAAGGGTCCATTTGGTTTCATTTTTACGTTCTCAAGAGTTACATCTGGTTAACCAACTTAACTGGGGACCACCTGGAACCTGGGGGGCAAGTGACCATGACCTGAGGGCAAGTAGAACCTGACTTGGTGCCTTGGAGACCTTAGTGTCAACCCCTGGTAGGTATACCCTTACACGGTATACACCTCAACAGTTTCCTCCACACGCAATGCAATAATTCTGTTCCTCAAATGATCAGTTTTTGGATATGGTCCCCCTGCAGGTGCTGCTGTTCCACGACCAGAGCTACGGCATCCACTACGAATACACGGTGTCTGTGAACGTCAGCGAGAGAGAGACGGACAGAGAGAGAGACCAGGAGAGAGACAGAGACAGCACCGAGCATCTGTACATCTGGACACACACGGGCTGGAGAGACTGCACCGTACACTGTGGAGGAGGTACGCACACACACGCACATGCACACACACACAGATTCACTGAGCTAGTGAATTTCCGTTAAATATTGCCTTTGCTTTGAACCATGCATTAAGGACAACAGGAGTCAGCTGTGTTGACAAGTGGCACCTGGCTGTGACCTGTGATTGCCTGTCCCCTCCTGCCCCCACCCTCCCTCTCCTTCTGGTCAACAAATATCTTCTCGTCACCTATTAGTCTGCAACTATTTCCTGCTTAAAGTAGAATTCCACCCTTGAAGGCTTGGTGTAATTAATTCACCCCCAAAAAGTGGTCCAGTTATTTTGTGAAAAGGCTTATTTTGGGGTAGGGGGAACAGAGAAAAAGCTGTTTCCCCGAAATAAGCTTAGGGTTGCAAAATGGATTTGTTTTTGCTATACATTATCTCTCCACCATGTCCTCACATGTTTATAGTGTTGAAAACGCATACACTTCACGTGAAACCGCTAAATGGACACAGCTGTTTACAGGAAATGCAGTCCATTACGGACGATAGATAAACAGCCACCACAGAACTCTGACAGAGCAACTGCTGCGTAAAGGTCAAATACAGGTGGATTATTACACCACCACCACAAGAATTCAGTTACATAACGCCAGTGTTGGGCAGTAACTAATTTTAGATTACATATTACTGTAATATTATTACTTTTGCTCCAAAAAGTAAAGTAACGAGATTACTCTGCAAAAATGGGTAATAAGTAACGCATTACTTTGCAAGTAACGCCAACTTACTTGTTTAAAATGAGCTTGTTGTTGCATGCAAAAATAGAACAGATTTACAAGCTATCGACAGGTACTGTAACAACAGAGATGTGCAGTAGATTGTAGATCCAGTCCACATGCTGCATCCTGCGCACAGTTATGTACACTACAAATCGCTTGCTGCTTTATTTTGTATTTATTTTTAAATACAAGACCTCAACTGTCTTTGAATACAATTGTGAAAAAGTTGAGAACTTGGAAAAGTAATAACGTAATATGTAATATATTACTCTTTGATTCCAGTAATAAGTAAAGTAATGATATTACTTTGTCTAAGGGGTAACGAGTAAAGTAAAGAAGTTACTTTCCTAAGTAATATTGACCAACACTGCATAACGCTGAAATGAGATTTAAAATAAAAGCTGAATAGTAGCCTACCTAAATTGGCCTGTTTTACAGAAATGCATGTGTGCTTCTCTGCACAGCACGCACACTGCTTCACACAGACCCTCAGAAACTATTCATGTATCCTGAGCGAGGGACAACTGTAGTTTGTTTTCAACAAGGGTGGCACAGATAAGAGCTATTTTGTAGAAATAGCCTCCATTAGCCCATTCTCAATAAAAGTCTGTATGTAGGTGAGCCTCCATTAGACCATAGAAGTCTACTGTATGTGTACGGTAAAATCCATTGGACTGGCCCCATGAAGTAAACTGAGTTTGCTGTGTCTACTCTAAGTAGACAAGTAGAACACACCTTTAAGTTTAGAAAAACTAGATCAGCCAGGGGGCAGAAAACAGCATAGAACAAAACTCTATTCTTTGATGAGACAAAGACTCGCCAAACCACGTGACTCACATTGGAGAAACGAAATGCGAGCTCATCTGACTGATGTCATCGACACTACTTCCTGGACTACATGTTGTCTCAGCAAGACAGCGCCTCCCCCTATCCACAAGGTGGTGCAGTGTACAGAAGCATTGTGGGAATTGTTGTAGTCCAGCAGAGTTAAGTGTCAATGATATCAGGGACACTGGGCTCGCTGCTAAAATATATATATATATATATATATATATATATATATATATATATATATATATATATATATATATATATATATATATATATATAAAACCACATCTTACACACATAAAAGGTCACCAGGAAAGTGTTCTAAATCCTCATTAAACTTTGTGACATGGTGTTGTTAAATAGCAGATCTACAAAACCAACGCGTGACGTAGTTCTGCTTTGAAAATTGTGAAAATGTGGTGTTGCGCAAACTTTAAACTCAAATCTTAGCTTCTGGCATCCCTAGCGTTTTCAGAGGAGGTTCTGCAGCTAGATATCGGGGGTTTCTATGAAAATGTTAAGCATCACTGACACAGAAAGATTTTTCCTAGAATCGCACCAGGGACTGTTAGTCACAAACTAGAATCTAGTGTCATGGACTGAATCTAGTGTAAGTGGAACTTAAGGAACTCGAATCTACCGTAGAATCTGGCATGAGGAACTAGAATCTGATCAGACACAATGGGTTAACTGACATTGTTTTTGCAAAAAAACAGTCTCAAAGGCGCGCCTGAGCTGTGGGCTCTGGCAGTCTGCTGAGCAGAGAGACGTCAGCAGTCAGCGGTGCGTGTTTATCACAGCGTCTGATCCACACTGCATTAGACAGGCAGAGCGCCATCCCCTGTGGAGCGCTCAGCGGGCGGCACGCACACACACACACACACACACACACACACACACACACACACACACACACACACACACACACACACACACACACACACACACACACACACACACACACACACACACACACACACACAAACACAGCCATGAACACATCAACAGTTCAACACACACAGATAATTGCCCCAGTACTCCTCTGTTATGGGGTTCGGGGGGGCTACCCCTCATTGGTAAGTGGCCGTATCGCTGTATCACCGACCCCAACACACACACACACACACACACACACACACACACACACACACACACACACCTAGCTCTGTAATTGACCTTGACAGCAGCACTTTACACAACACACGCTTTAGACTCCCAGAACTTTGAGCTTCTCCAATTAAATACCCCCCTCTCTCTCCCTCTCTTTCTCTCCTCTCTCTCTCTCTCTCTCTCTCTCTCTCTCTCTCTCTCTTGGCTCAGTCCTATGTCTCTCTGCAACAACATCATTATTTTGAAGCTCCGGGTGAGGTAACGGCTTTGTCTTTTCCCTTAATTTGGCTGAAATTATTTCTCCATCTTCGTGATGATGACCTCATCGCGGGGTTTTGATCGCGGTCCCAGTGAGGAGATTAGGCTCGGACGTTCGCTCATCCCGGGATGTCATCTGGAATAGTCATTGTTTTTGTTTTGTTTTCTTGCCATGACAGGGACGACCCGTAACCCAGCGAGTTGTGTGTTGTTGACGAGTTCAAGTTCAGGTTTGCCGTGCGCCGAGTTTGAACGTGGTGCCAATTATAGACCTTCGCACTAAATCCCACCCACACAAAAAAGTGATCGATCCGATCAGTGCCAATCCAAATAGTTTATCTCAACTGAGAGCGCTCCGCTTTGTTCAGTATAGTGTTCAGAAAGATATTCACTATTTGTCATATAGTAGGCCCTGCAGCTTTCTGCAGTTCCGCAAATCACAGATTTTCTGATGAAATCAAAGGCGTCTACGGAAATCAAAGCAGCCCGCGGAATAGTAGAACAATTTGCCCCACACTTATTGTGGGAGACATATTTCCCTGGCCGTGGCACTGTCCGATACCACTGGTAGCACGGGGAACCAAAAAAACGAGAGATGCCAGATATTATCGGCCCTCCGATATTATCGGCCGATAAAAGCTTTCAAATTTCATATCGGAAAATATCGGTATCGGTATTTACAAACTGGAAATTATGACTATTTACAGAGATGTAGACTCAGCGCTACGGTCATGTTTACACCATTACTTTTGTACTTTACTCAAGTAGGCTACATGTTGAATTTATAGTTGTATGGAGTATTTCTAGGCTATAACATGAATTTGTATTTATACTAAATGTTTATTTATATTAAATATTTGTATAGTAATAGTTTCTGTTATTTTTCCACCACTGGAGGCCGCATATATCGGTATCGGTTGATATCGGTTGATATCGGTATCGGGAATTAGAAGTTGGATAATATCGGGATATCGGATATCGGTAAAAAAGTCAATATCGGGCATCTCTAGGAACCAAAAAAACGGTCACGGAGTGTCTGCAAACATGACAAAGTTACTCATAGGTACTAGTAGGTAGTAATGTGGTAGGCATTATAATAAGGATTATACTTGTACGTCGTTAGGTGTCTAACAAGTTCAGAATGCATCACGCAGCAGGGTGATATCACCCCTGAATGTCTTCTGGCAGAAATGTCCGCCCTAATAAGATTCCTCCTGAAACAGAATCTGTGCAAAAGCTTCCTACTGAAACTGATAACAAATTGATAATGGTAATGGTAAAAGCAGAAGAGAATAAATATTTCACCCACATTAAGTATCTAAACTGTACTTACGCTCTATGAAATGCATGCTTGCCATTAATATCGTGGTTAACAACTGTATTAATTTATTGCCAGAATCTTGTGGAGGGAGTTCTGCTCTGGTCATTTTGTGGGGGGTACTTTAAGTCCATGCATTAAAAGTAAAGGAATCCAAAAACTCCATTGGTGACCTATATCTAAAACATTAGCGCATCCTTCGTTCATATCTGACCCCTTTACAGGGCCCCAAAAAATACTTCATGTGATAGAGCATACCTGGGCATTATGCGGCCCGGGGGCCAAATGTGGCCCTTTGGCCGACTCTGACCGGCCAGGGGACCACCAGTGGTCCTTGAGAGAGTTCCGGTTAAATATGGAAAGTTGGTTAACCAGATGTAACTCTTTGAGAGCGTGAAAATGAAACCAAATGGACCCTTGCGGGTCCATTTGGTTTCATTTATACACTCTCAAGAGTTAAAATATTCATCATGTGAATTAGTCTACCCAAGTCTACACAACTAGAGAATGTAAAAGATGAATGGTCATTTTGATCTGTATGTTTGACTGTTTTGTTTCTGAAATCCAGCCTGGAATTGTGAACAAAAAGCAAAAGAAATCTTTAGTTTTGCGGTCTGTGATGGCTAAAAATGACACCAAATGGTGGTCCTCTGTGGCTCAAATTCTGAATAAATAGAGAGCCCTGGTGTCAATATGGTTGGTCTTACTCTTACTTTTATCTTGAAATTAAATTAATGCTACGCAGACATTAGTTCAGCCTTTAGTCTTGGCCCTCCACAATATTTTATGGATCTCATTTGGCCCCTTGGGAAAAATAATTGCCCACCCCTGTGATAGAAGGATAAGTCGCTCTGGATTAAGATCCTCTGCTAAATTGTAAATTGTTAATTGTAATTGTAATGTTGTTGTGTGCGTGCAGGTGAGAGGAGCACTGTGGTATCCTGCATGAGGATAGCCAATAAGACGATGGAGCATGTGAATGACAGCCACTGTCACCCAGAGACACGCCCACTGCCACAAGTACGACTCTGTAACACGCATCTCTGCCAGTACCGGTGAGACGCATGCACACACACACACACACACATACATACACACATGAATGCACTCACGCACTCGTGCGCACGTCACGGCCATTGGAATACATCATGGCCTCCATTTCCCAGGAGCTCTCTCTATTATTTGCATGGCGGTGTGACCAACATTTTTTCAGTGATGTCATCCAAACTGTGGTGTTACACTGGGCTAGCCTTGCACTTTATTTTCCGCGGGGACTCCCTTCTATCGGCGGATCCCAGAACACAACAGACAGACAGACAGACTTCTTTCTACCCTCGAGAAAACACACACGCATCAAACGTTGCGCAATGCCTTGTATATATTGGATAATCAGAACGTGCGTCCTTTCCAACTGCCTTATGTCATTCACTTCAGTTCATGCCATCATGCAATCACGCTTTTTTCTCCCAACCCAAATCCAAAAGTAGTTGATATATATAGTGACTTGGGGAACCGCGGGACGCGAGCCACATACTGTACGCTAGGTCTACTGATGACTGGTTACTAATCAAACAGTAATCCTACAGGGGGAGAGCACCACAACGGAGGACTGTAGGGGTGTAAGAATGCATTTAACAGCGATTCGATCATGTATGAAGATACATTGTTGACAATACAATTCATGGACCCTATCAGTTCAGTATGCCTGATACGATTCAGTAGTTTGAGATCGATACAGTAAATATTTAGCAACTGCAGGATTTTAAGGGGAAATGTAATATAATGGGTATGCATGCATAAGTAAAAATAAAAATAGTGACCTGGCATATCACATGATGTGTTCTTAAAATTGCTAAATACAATGCAATAAGTACTTAAGATTGGTAGCAATTCAACACCGATTCTTTACATTGCAAATCGATACAAAGTCAAGCAATACAATACGATATTTTCTGTTTACATAACGATATACTTCATTTCACCCAAACAGCACTTCTTTCACCTGAAGATTATATCCCTATGGGATTAGTTCTTGTGTTATCGTTAATAACCCCAGTTTTAAATCGAAAGCTAAGGTCTAGAAGGCTTTGCTTTGGTGAGTAGTTACGTTTCATTTCGTTTATTATCACCGCCCAAAACAACAATGCACAACAGTAAGAAAGTCACTAACAACAGAGTTGCAGCAAGAGACTGTAAGCACCAGGGCTACTGGAATATATCAACACCACCTTAGATTAGCCACCAATGTCATGACTTACTTTTACTAGGGCCTTACCCGCTGAGAATATGAACACCAAATAAAGTACAGTGTGGTTAAAGTGATTTAATATCAATACCAATAATGTACGTATTTTTCTATAACAATCTAATCAAATGGGTTGTTTTTGACGGCCCATAGCGGCCCCATCGTTGGTCGTTTTAGGAAGTATATGACCTCGTTGACGCCATGTGCGTCTGGAAATCGATCCAGATGGAAACGATCACAGGCGCACTGATTTAAAGGTCACCAATTGTTCTGTTCATTGTGTTATTGTATCCGTTATCAATTTATTTTCTTTTTCTTTATTTTATTTTTTCTTTCTTTATTTATTTATTTATTTATTTATTTATTTATTTATTTATTTATTTATTTATTTATTTATTTATTTATTTATTTATTTATTTATTTATTTATTTATTTATTTATTTATTTATTTATTTATTTATTTATTTATTTATTTATTTATTTTCTTTTTCTTTAATTTATTTTTTTTTACTCACGTTAGACAGCCTCTGCTTAATAGTGCTTATTTTCTTCAAATTGAGACAACGTACGATCTTTGAGAGAGAGAAAAGTTTAAGCAATGATCGCTGTAAGAAAGAGAAACCTGTCGCCTATAGTGAGGAAAGACTAAAATATGGACGCCACTCCAGGTGGACTGACGCATATTGATACTGTATTGCACAGCACCACATTCTGGGTTAAAGTGGTGTTGATTTGGCCCTTAGTGTACTGAACGTGTTTTGGTGTTCTAAGCATTATGTTTTAACTATTGAAAAATAGCAGATCTACAAGATCATAGCGCGCCACCGAGTGGCGCGCTATGAGCTTGTGTCTCTGCTATTTTTGAAAAATCGTGAAAACGTGGTGCAAATCTTTGAATATTATGTTCAGAAACTAGAAATCTAGACAGGACACAATGGTTTAAAGTGGTGTTGATTTGCTGTTAATTTGCAGCTGTTCAAAGGACTGTTTGTTGGACGATGTGGTCCAGCTGGACAGTGCGGGGAAAAAAAACAAAAATACACACTATATCAAAGCTGAAGACTCTGGCTGTGATCTTCTCCCTCTCTCTGTATACTCCATCTACACACACACACACACACACACACACACACACACACACACACACACACACACACAGTCTTTGATGTGGCAGTCAACCCTTGGCTGGAAAACGACAGTAAACAGTCCGTAGGATCTCACGGTCAGGTGTGAGGATGGCTGGCTGAGAGTGTGTGTGTGTGCTTGTGTGCTTGTGTGTGTGTGTGTGTGTGTGTGTGTGTGTGTGTGTGTGTGCGTGTGCGTGCGTGCGTGCGTGCGTGCGTGCGTGTGTGTGTATGTGTGTGTGTGTGTATATCTCAGGAGGGTGAAGAGTGTGCTTAGCAACAGCCTACGGAGCAGAAGAGTATCAAAGCGGTTGCCGTTTCACTTCAAGGTGTCATTTCACCTCAGGATGTCGTTTTAACGCAGGGTGTTGGAAGACACCCCACTCTAGGGTGTCGTTTTCACCCCAGTCCAGTAGAACAGGGGTTTTCAACAGGTGGTCCGGGGACCACCAGTGGTCCCTGAGAGGGTTCCAGGTGGTCCCCAGCTAAGTTGGTTAACCAGATGTAACTCTTGAGAACGTAAAAATGAAACCAAATGGACCCTTGCGGGTCCATTTGGTTTCATTTTTACACTCTCAAGAGTTAAAATATTCAGCATCTTAATTAGCCCAAGTCTACACAACTATAAGATTAATGGTCATTTTGATGTCTATGTTTTGACTGTTTTGTTTCCCCAAATCCAGCCTGGAATTGTGGACAAAAGCAAAATAAATCTTTAGATTTGGGGTCTGTGGGGCTAAAATATCATCAAATGGTGGTCCGTGGCTCAAATCCTGAATAAATGGTGGTCCCTGGGATGAAAAAGGTTGACAACCACTGCAGTAGAACACAGTGATGAATATCTGAAATGTCAACCCTGGTCCAGTGCTTACAGCGAGGCTCTCACTGACACCCTGTCAGGTGTCCATCCCCAGCTCTGTACAGTGACTTTCCTGCTGTAGTGCATTGTTGTTTTGGACGGCGAAAATAAACCAAACAACGTAACTACTGACCGAAGCAAAGCATTCTAGACCTTGGCAAAGGTCTATTCTTGAAGCTGGGAAAGATCTCGGGTCCACAGCTTCTCTCTAAACTGTATTGAAATAAAATGCATCCAAGAGGGTCGGTGCAGGAACAACCCAGAAATGCCATCGTAGACGCCATTGTACGCTATATTACATTACTAAAGCGGCACAAAGTGCATTTTAGAGAGAAGCTGTGGACCCGAGACCCTTCCCAGCTTTGAGCCTTCTAAACCTTTGCCAAGGTCTAGAAGGCTTTGTTTTGGTGAGTGGTTACGTCATTTCGTTTATTATCACCGCCCAAAACAACAATGCACAACAGTAGGAAACTAACAACAGAGTTGCAGCAAGAGATTGTAAGCACCAGGGGTACTGGAATATATCAACACCACCTTAGATTAGCCAGTCATGTCATGACTTACTTTTATTTAGTGAACTCTTACTGTGGAAGCAAGGCAGAATGTGTGTGCGTGATTGTGTGTGCGCACATGTGCGTGTGTGTACGTGTCACACACACGTGCCATATTGATCCTATGACACACAGTTTGTTTTCAACTGGAGGAGCCTTCTTCACATCCTGTGATCTTTTATGGCCATGTGTAATTTCCTGGGGTCTAGTAGTTAATAAAAGATAATAAAAATACATACTCTGTCAAAAACAGCAGGAATTCCATATTCCCTTTCAATAATAACAACCTAAAGCATGAACCTTGGTTGAAAAAAGTAGAATAAAATGTGGATTAAACAATGACAACACATCTCGGGTGAGTCATTATTGATAGAAAACTTGGGAATGTCGGGTTTGGGAGTAAATCTGTTAGAGAAGAAGAGAAGAGAAGAGTACCTCAATATTTAACATTGTATAAAATACAACGTATACCCATGTTTAGTGATGGTGTTCTAAGCTCCATACGGAGGATCCTTCCACTGTGTGTGTGTGTGTGTGTGTGTGTGTGTGTGTGTGTGTGTGTGTGTGTGTGTGTGTGTGTGTGTGTGTGTGTGTGTGTGTGTGTGTGTGTGTGTGTGTGTGTGTGTGTGTGTGTGTGTGTGTGTGTGTGTGTGGGAGGACATGCTTCTATAAATCTCACCTTCTTCTGTTTACACTCACTTAAGGGTTTGATCAAACATGTTTACACAGTGCAATAATGAAATTGACATCTTCTCAAATGTGACAGCTAATACACCAGATGTTGTTGTTGTTGATGAAGGCAGCAGAAAAGTCACCATCCTAGAAGTAGGCTGTGCGTTTGACTATAGTCTGGAGGAGGCATTTCTTGCTAATGTTTTAAAAAAACGAACCCCTCAGAAAGGAGATTGAACGACTTGGGTACAAGTGTAAACTGCTTGTGTTTATATTTGGAAGTCTTGGCAATGTCCATAGACTGGTTGTAAGGGGTCTGCAGACAGCAGGAATCCCCAAGCCAAAAGCCAAAACGTTAGCAAAATTTTGCTCAATATCTGTGATAATAGGCAGCCGTCACATATGGAGGAGACGCTGCTTCCTGTATCCCTAGACTGATCAGGCATATCAGTGAGGTTCTGTGCTTGTATGTGCATCTATCACTATTTATGTTCAAGAATTTCTGTTGTAAAATGTGAACATAAATAAATGTATCGTGTGCGCGTGTGTGTGTGTGTGTGTGTGTGTGTGTGTGTGTGTGTGTGTGTGTGTGTGTGTGTGTGTGTGTGTGTGCGTGCGTGCGTGCGTGTGTGTGTGTGTCTAGGTGGGTGACAGGCGAGTGGGGTCCGTGCACGGTGACCTGTGGGCAGGGCGTGCAGCGCAGGGAGGTGGGCTGCGTCTACCAGCTCCAGAACGGGACCCTCATCCCCACCCGGGAGCTGTACTGCCTGGGGGCCAACCAGGGGTCCCTGAGGCCCCCCGACACGCAGGCCTGTGAGGGCCGAGGATGTCTGACTGTCTGGGAGGCGTCTGAGTGGAGCAAGGTATATACAATGCGCGCGCACACTCACTCACACACACACACACACACACACACACCACACAAACACACACACACACACACAGAGGCCGACATACTATACTGTATATTGTATGGTCGGATATAGAGATGCGCAGTGACGTCACCAGCCCTGTTCCACTAGTGGATTCCTCATTCATTTTCCTCATAGACTTTTCGAAAATGGTTAATAAAAACACGATTGCGCCGCGGCCAAAGCCAACTCGGGTCGTGACAAATCATGACAACAAACACAATATCGTCATATAATATATAATTAGGAAGAAGTAGAAAACGGTATGATACAAGACTTTTTGTTTTGTTTTTCATCTTAGAAATTATTTTATTGTCCCAAAAGTTTGTGTGTGTCATCATGATTCGTCACGACTCGAGTTGGCTTTGTCCGCAGCGTAATCGCCTTGATATAAATTATTTTCGAAAAGTCTATGAGAAAAATGAATGGGGAATCCACTAGTGGAACAGGGGCGGTGACGTCACTGCGCATCTCTATTGCATGATTTGATATGACATCAGTACCTAGGAGGCAGTTCAATTCATATTGTGATTGTCAGTCTTTCTGACTTGAAGACATACTGTAAATAACTACAACTCACTCAGTAGAGTGCCAACATGCAGAGCAGAGCGTGTGACCAGGAAGAGCAGGTACCCTGACACCTCCAGTAGATACTCATAGCAAATACGTCTCTTAATTATGTCAGCGTCCACCAAGGGACGGCAGACGGTCAACGACCGCAAAACGATTGCAGTAGAGTACAGTAAATACGTAAATATCGGCAAAAAACTATTCTGAACTAGCAAGTTAAGCGATCAGTGCGCGGTGGTCGGTTGTGCGCAGTCGTTCGTTCCTCACTGGGTACTCCGATTGGCCGGTTTAGGTGATGACGTAATGATGACGTGAATAAGAGACCTTTATAGCTAATGTCATGAGTATTAGCTCGCTCCGGTCATGCATGAGAGAGCCATGGCCTACCTGTGTGCAACACGCAAGTTTGCAGTACCGAGTGCTGATCTAGTTGACATTGTGGCTTGATTAAGTACAGGCGCGCAAACTTGTAGCTTTTTGGCGAAAATAGCTGTTTTTATCCCAAATGGGGCACCTACGTGATTCATGCAAGTTCGTTAAAAAACGTTTGAGGAGGGTGGGTGGGGGGGGGGGGGGGGGGGGTGGTGTTGATCTCTTAAGAATATCAACAGAGTCGTGACAACTCTGGTCTCTTCATGGGGTCAGTCCAATGGCGGCTCCTCTACCTGTCTGCAATTGAATAGAAAAAAGCTGCATTTTACTTGGTTTCATGCAATCAAATGCTCTCTTTTTTTTGAAACGTCACCTTTTTTGAGCCTTGCCCAGTTTGCACGTCTGCATTAAGTACGGGTAGTGGATGAGACCAAAGCGTAGGCTTGTAGGTGTTTTGGGGGTGTTTTCAGAGTGTGTTACGTTCTCTCTCTCCAGTGTTCGTCAGAGTGTGGCAGTGGGGTCCGCACGCGCACCGTGACCTGCACCAACCCCGCAGGGCGCTGTGACCCGCTCTCCCAGCCTGCCCAGGAGGAGGACTGTGAAGACCACTCCCAATGTTACGAGTGGAAGACCGGGGACTGGTCCAAGGTGAGGGTGGGGGGGGGGGGGGATTATTGCTTTTAAAAGAGTCGATTGAGTGGGTCATTACACGTACAAGTGTCAAACACGCCGTGTGCTCGGTAGTGCTCTCTCTATTAGTCTATTCCATGCATCAAAGAAGAGACAGCTACTGTACGTGTTTGATGCCTGTCAAAGAGAGTGTATTTGCGCACACACACACACACACACAAGTCTTGCCTAGTATCCCTTTAACTGATTGGCTGAGCTTGCTCACATCCTATTTATTTATTATACACAGTAAGTACATTTTGTAGAACATTAAAAGACTAGTTTTGGGTTGCCACACCACATTGCACACAATTAGGCGCCACGGCCAACTACGGGTTATGCAATTGGTGCACGGTGGCGCACAAGTAGGCCACAGCCTACTTTGGCCACGGCCTACTTGGCAGTACTACTATGCACTCTATACCGAGTGCTCATCTAGTTAGAATATTATTGCTTCTAGATACATGGTAAGGTAAAAACAAAACATTTGGGTGGCTTTCACTGCTATTTTTGTGAGAAATCCTGGCACTAATTGTGTTAAGCATGAACTAAAGGAAAAACCATGGCAGTACACAGGCAGGCTGGCAGACAGACATACTAGTGTAGACACAGACTGACAGACAGGCTGGCAGACACAGAGACAGACAGACAGACAGACAGACAGACAGACAGACAGACAGACATTTTGCTCACAGGCCATCTCATTCAGTATGTTCATTAAAACGGTGAAGTGGTGCGGTGAGCTGCGACTGTTTATCTCTGAAAAGAACAGAACTGAACTGAACCCTGCCTGTCTGTCTGTCTGTCTGTCTGTCTGTCTGTCTGTCTGCCTGTCTGTCTGTCTGTCTGTCTGTCTGTCTGTCTTGTCTGTCTGTGTGGATGTCTGTCTGCCTGTCTGTGCCGCAAGAAAGATAAAAACACAATGATCCATTGGCCAAACAGCTTTGATGATCGGTTCACTTGTTCTGATCTCTCTCTCTCTCTCTCTCTCTCTCTCTCGGGAACTCGCCCAGACAGACAGACAGACAGACAGACAGACAGACAGACAGACAGACAGGCAGGCAGACAGGCAGGCAGGCAGGCAGGCAGGCAGACAGACAGACAGACAGACAGACAGACAGACAGACAGACAGACAGACAGACAGACAAGGCCTAGCCTAAACTGACCTGAAAGCATTTTGGCCTACAGAGGCAGGAACCTATAGGTGGTTGCCCTGATTGGATCAAGGCTGGATCTTTCAACCACTAAAAAACAGTGGTTGAAAGTTGGTTAACCAGATGTAACTCTTTGAGAGCGTAAACGTTCTCAAGAGTTAAATATTCACCATGTGAATTAGCCCAACTCTACACTAACTACAGAATGTAGAATGGTCATTTTTAATGGTCATTTTGGTCTGTATATTTGTTTTGTGTTTTGTTTCCCAAATCCAGCCTGGAATTGTGGACAAAAGCAAAATAAAATCTTTAGTTTTGGGGGCCTGTGGGGCTGAAATGTCCTCAAATGGTGGTCCGTGGCTCAAATGCCGGATAGCAGTGGGCCCTGGTGTCAAAAAGGTTTAACCACTGCTTCATATGAAAAACCTTGGAGGTGCCCACCCTGCCAACCTTCCAGCCCACTCTAGTAGGGCTGGCTAAATCCGGCCCTGGATTGGATCACACAAATCCGCCAGTCAACCCTGGCCCCTCCTCTCCTAGCCCACCGTGGCCAATGAATGATTTAGTCCAGGCCTTCCCTTTTTGCGCAGTGAGGACAAAAAATTAAAACCTGGGTATCGAAACTAGTCAGACAGGAAGTATTTTTTTTGCCACTCCCATGCATACGCTCACAGACAGCTCTCCCGTTGGCTCCTTTACAGTGCTCGTCATCATGTGGGCGGGGCCTCCAGTCACGGGTGGTCCAGTGCATGCACAGAGTGACCGGTCGCCACGGTAACGACTGCCCCCTCGCCCTCAGACCGCCAACCTACCGGCCGTGCCACCAGGGGGCGACGTGCAACGACAAGGTCAACGTCAACACCATCACCTCCCCCAGACTGGGTGAGGCTCTGTGTGTGCATGCACATGCGTGTGTGTCTTAAGTACTGTATACACCATACCTGGGCATTATGCGGCCCGGAGGCCAAATGCGGCCCTTTTGGCTGACTCTGACCGGCCCGGGGACCACCAGTGGTCCTTGAGAGAGTTCCAAGTTAAATATGGAAGGTTGATTAACCAGATGTAACTCTTTGAGAGCGTATAAATGAAACCAAATGGACCCTTGCGGGTCCATTTGGTTTCATTTTTACGCTCTCAAGAGTTAAAATAGTCATCATCTGAATTATCCCAAAGTCTACACAATCAGAGAATGTAAAAGAATGGTCATTTTTGATCTGTACGTTTGCCTGTTTTGTTTCTGTTTGTGAAGTCCAGCCTGGAATTGTGGACAAAAAACAAAATAAATCTTTAGTTTTGGGGTCTGTGGGGCTAAAATGTCATCAAATGGTGGTCCTCTGTGGCTCAAAAACTCAGTATATAGAGGGCCCTGGTGTCAAAATGGTTGTTATTAAGCAGACTTTAGTTCAGCCTTAGTTCTTGGCCCTCCACAATATTTTATGCATCTCATTTGGCCCCTTGGGAAAAATAATTGCCCACCTCTGGTATACACTTTACTTATAGGCGGTTAAAGATAGGTCATCACAGATGACCTATCTTTAACAGTAGGTCATCTGTGATGACCTACTGTTAAAGATGGTCTATGCATAAAGGACATCTTGCACTGGCGCCACTAGAGGTAAAACGGACTGCAAAGCCTACAAATGGTCCAATATTTAGTTCAGCATCCATGGCGTTAAGTTAAGGACCACATAAGTTGTGGTCACGTTCATTCTCCCTAGACATTTTTTTTTTTTTCGGTCTCCTGATATTGTCCCGCCCCGTTCGGCAGGGCTGGACTGGGACTGCATGGGAATTTGGCCCATACTGGCCCATTTTCACAGGAATTTGGCCCAGACCGGCCCACCACAACCAGTGTGCTGCAGAACTGTCAGCAAACAGGCCCTAAGGGCCCTGATACACCTAGCAATGTTTGAGCAACATCAACAAGCAACGTCAACTATCAACGTTGACTTTTCACCTTTCTATAGAAAATGACATTTCAGACAAACATTTCAGAATCCTCCAATCACAGCCCTCCTTGGCGTCATGTGATCCTTTCTCCCAGACTCCCACAGATAAATGTTTCTGAAAACATGACTGCTGCCTCACTGCCATGGACAGAAACAAGGATTGTATAATAACTTCTTTATCCTCGTAAATGAACATTTACTGTAGAGAACTATTGTGTGAAAATGATTCAATTCAAACTAAAACAAATTGTTTAAAACAATTTGAATTGTAATTTTTAATAATACTTTTTTACGATGTTAATGACTTTTCTTCGAGGCTCCTTTTTTCCTAAGAGGATACAAATGGAACCAATGGACCCGCTAGGGTCCATTTGGTTCCATTTGTACGCTCTCAGGAAAAAAATGCCTGATGCCATGTAATGCTGTTGCCATGTGTTTCGTCATGTTGCCCGTTGCTGTTGACATTGTTAGTTGATATTGATCAAAATATTGCTAGTGTATCAGGGCCCTAATACCCTATTTTTACACAACAACATACAGTAAATTATGCAAACCAGCTGACACCTACACAGCCCTTTGTTGCAGAGACAGTCCATTGGTGACCACTATGGCCTTCGCGATGGTTTTATAGACGTTGTGACCATTTTGCATAACAGTGACACTCTTTTGCATAACAGTCGACCGTTTTTCCATTCTAAACCTAACCCTAAACATAACCTAATTAAAACCTATGCCTAAAAAAAACGTTGCGATGGTTATAATACCGTCGCGACAGCGTCCTGCTTTGTTTCTCTCACAACAATGATGCTGGCAAAAGGATAGGAGAGGGTTAATTTGTCACTCAGTGATACAGGTACAATACATGATGCATTGCAGCTAGGGGAAAATGAGAATGGGCGGGTTCATCGCCCGTGTCGCTTCGTGCCACGGGCGATGAAGCCGCACCCATACCATTTTCAGTTACAGGACTTTTAGTAAAGCATCAATAATAACATCAGTTGTTGTTGAAGTTGCAACAGACACGCAGCATGCATAAAGCTAAAGGTCTGACTCAGAGAGTTTTTTTCTGTTTTCAATGATGAAATGCTGTTGGTTTAGTGGTGCCACAGCTGTAGTTAGTTAGTAGCAGTAATAGTAGTGTTTTCAAATCATTTTAAAAATAAGCACTTTTAATTTGAAATATCTTGGGTTGTTTTGCGTGGCATCGTGTTTGGTGGGGCAAGACTGGGTATTTAGGGGGGCATTCCCATGCCTAGATCCGCCCATGATTGCAGCCGCTCTGACATACTGTTATCTTTCTTCCCATGATGCATTGCAGCTGCTCTGACGTACAAGTGCACCGGGGACCAGTGGGCCGTCTACTGCCGGGTCATCCGAGAGAAGGACCTGTGCAAAGACATGAGGTTCTACCAGCGATGCTGTGACACCTGTAGGGACTTTTACGCCAACAAGACACTGCACAAGAGCTAATGACCAATCCCCCCCCCCCAACCCCAGCCCCTCCTGAAGACACTTCCTTTGTAAATGTTTTCACTGTTTTGTTTTGTTTTTTTAGCTGTTTTTCTTGCTGTTGGCGTTGCTTAGCACCAGTTATACGGTAAATCGATGGTACTATTTTCTTGTTTTATTTTTTTTTTACAAACTGAGCATTTTTTCGTGTTGTTAAACGCCGA
>CM076966.1:12414306-12475514 GCA_039105355.1 Benthosema pterotum
ATATACTGTATAAATATTGCCAAAATAGCAATTCTTCCACAATTTTCTAAATGTGTAGATTCTTGAAAATTAGGTAATTCAACCAATTTCGCCCCAACTCACCAGCAAAAAAAGCACCAGATTTTCCGCCAGGAGTTTTTCACTAATTTTGGCGCACGTTCACGCAGGGTTGCCATGCCTGCTTATTATAAGTTTTATATATATATATATATATAATATATATATATATATATATATATATATATATATATTATATATATATATATATATATATATATACTGTGTGCCTTTTTTTATTCAAATGTTTAAAACATATTCAAAATATTTAGTTTCATTCTCAATGTTTTTTAAATGACAGATGTAGGCTACAACCTCACAATGTGTCACTGTGAGCTTGTACAACTGTAGATCAGCTTTGTTCATTTGTGCTGGTCCTTACAGCACAAATGAACGCAATATACAATGTATATCACTGGAGGAAGTATACAATAATATACTTCAAGATAGATAGTGTCTAATAATGGTTCAACTACAGTACGGTAGGTAGTCTATTTAAGCAGGCTGATGTTCCACCCTTTACATGTTAAACATTTGTCATCTCGAGATCAAACTCCCTTTGCCTCCCCAGGCAGTAGCCTATAACAGCCTTCAATGCACCTTCGCATGTAGTTTTTATCATATTGTTTTAATGGCTTGTGTTCGCACATTCTGCCCCTGGGGACTGAGACGTCTAGTATTGTGTCGTGTAATAACTTGTTCAGGAGCACATCACAGATATATATATATATAGCCTATAGAGAGAGAGAGAGAGCCTGCCGACCAGGGGCGGATGTAATATGTCCCGTTTGGGGAGGCAAGAGAACATGTTGGAGGGGCAAGAGAAAATGGTATGGGGCGGCTTCAGTTACAGGACTTTTATTAGTCAAGTAAAGCATCGATAACATCAGTTGTTGTTGAAGTTGCAACAGACACGCAGCATGCATAAAGATAAAGGTATGACATAGATGGTTTTCTTTTTTCAATGATGAAATGCTGTTGGTTTAGTGGTGACACAGCTGTAGTTAGTTAGTATAGCAGTAGTAGTGTTTCAAATCATTTTATATATAAGCACTTTAATTTGAAATTTCTTGGGTTGTTTTGCATGGCATCGTGTTTGGGGGGGCAGACTGGGCATTTAGGGGGACATTGCCCCCCCGTGCCCATGCCTAGATCCGCCCCTGCTGCCGACGTCAAATGCAGCGCAATAACATTGCAATAAAGGGGTTTCATCTTGACGGGAGTGTCTGTCTGGCTGAACTGCAGGGAGGGAAGGTCACATGCACAAACCCAGACGCCAAGATTCTTTCAATTCCATTATTCTTTATTTCCTTTTGAGGCCTCCATAGCTGAACAGGGCAGAGAAGGACAATCTGGTAAAAGGAACGTCCAGCTGGTTCATGTCCCATAGTTTTTGTTTGTTTGTTTGTTTAATCTTGAGAATGGGTGCAAATCTTTGCATAATTACCCCCAGCAGACCCAATGATGCTGGGAATTCCACCCATTTTCAAGATTTTTCTGAGAACATTTGTACACTGTCAGAAAAAAGTCCTAAAAGAAAAATCATTAACATGGTGAAACAGAATCTATCAAGTTGTGTTGTCATCAAGTTGTGTTTCACATGTTGATTTTATAGAATTCAGACCTCCAGGTCCAGGTCTAGACCTATTAATGACACAGTAACATATTGAAAATAGGTGGAATTGCCCTTTAATTAATCACTTAATTACTCCCTTCACATATATTTGCTGCTAAGAGTTTTACTCTTATGTAGCTGTGCACGAGATGTAACAATAAAACACAACCTTGAGACACATGTCCACGTTCACAATTCCTGAAAGCAAACATTTGCAACGCAAATCATATGCGTTGTGTCTTGAACGAGACAGTTTGAAACGGGATGCAGACCCGATCACCCAAAAAATCACAGAGCTGGCCTGTTTGACGTCACAGTAATGTTCTGTACGCCTGCGTAGACTCCACATTTGGGCGTGCCAGACAAGGAACTCCAGTCCATATATGGGCACATATATGGGACACCATTCCCGAGTGAAGAACGATTCACATTGCTCTTCGAACCTCTTATAGTTATATGGAACTTCATTCATGTGTGTCTACAGAGTGAGTGCAAGGAACATTTTGTAAGGAGTGTATATCAGTGTTAATTAAATGTGTGTGTTTGTGTGTGTGTTGTGTGTGTGTGTGTGTGTGTGTGTGTGTGGTGTGTGTGTGTGTGTGTGTGGGTGTGTGTGTGTGTGTGTGTGTGTGTTGGGGAAGTACGGGTGATCATGCTGGCTGGGAATCGGCAGCGAGGGAGAACATCTGGTCTTCATCAGACAGAGAGAGAAAGAGAGAGAGAGACGCTACAGCGTACAGATGGTGGAGATGCTCTCCATGCAGGGGCGGATCTAGGCATGGGCATGGGGGGGCAATGCCCCCGTAAATACCCAGTCTCCCCCCCAAACACGATGCCATGCAAAACAACCCAAGATATTTCAAATTAAAGTGCTTATATTTAAAATGATTTGAAACACTACTACTGCTACTAACTACAATTTCGGCACCACTAAACCAACAGCATTTCATCATTGAAAACAGAAAACTCTCTGAGTCAGACCTTAAGCTTTACGCATGCTGCGTGTCTGTTGCAACAATACCTGGTGTTATTTTTTGATGCTTTACTTGACTAATAAAAGTCCTGTAAACGAAAATGGTATGGGTGCGACTTCATGCGAAGTCGCACCCATACCATTTTGTCTTGCCCCTCCAACATGTTATCTTGCCCCCCCAAATGGGACATGTTATATCCGCCCTGTCTCCATGCACGCATGCACACATTTTTTGGAAGGTGATTTTACAAATGGCATAGAAAAAGATGCTTTCAAGCCTATATTTCCCCATAATGCTGAAAATAGCCAACCGACAAGCTCGCAACGCGATGCAATGTGTCACCCCGTGAACTTGTAAATCGTCTCTTTTCAGTGCATGAATCAATAAACCCTTTCTAAAGGTCTGCCGATATTACATTGAGCCCAAACAGTATCTCTTTTTAGTGATTGTTTGCTCAAAATTCCAATTACCACAAAACGCAGCTATTTATTTCTGTTTGTGAGAACCCGGCAGGATAATAACTGCTCTCACAAATGTCTGTGACGCACACTCACGCACGCACACATGTGCACACTCGAGGCAAAGTGTCTAGCTCTCGAAAAATGTGGAGAAAAGTTGATCATCTCATCTCTGATGAGACCACAGAAGGCTTCCAGAGCAGCGTACGGTGCTTGAGACCGAATGCACGCATCCTGCTGACCCTATTCAGGGATACAGACATGTTCATGCTCAGGCTGACGATTTATAGGGACGCACAAACAATGGTAATGATCTATAGTGAAGTTTGTCAAAGTGTCTGGTGTCCGCTAATGCAGTGGTAACCAAACTTTTCACAAAGACCGTCCAAATTGACACTACCCTACACAAGGGTAGGACACTACACTATTGACACCACCCTTAAGAAAATAATGGGAGATGATTTCTACAGCTCTAGCAATGATTTGCTGCCCCTCCCCAACTTAGTTTTAAATTGAGAAGATCTCTGAACCCCTATCTGCAAACTGTTACTGTAATACGTACATACCGTAAATAATGATGAAGGACCAAAAAGGTGAATTTAAACACGTCGAATTAGGGCCAGTAGACTGAGCAGAAGTTGCCCTCACACAATATCAGCACCCTGATTGAACAGAATGGAACTAGTCTTTATTTGTATAATTGTCTCCACCAGGCCGAAGGCATGGGGAGATAGATAGCATGTTTTGTTCTCTGTCCATGCGTGTGTCTGTCCGTCCATCCATCTGTCTGTCTGTGTACAGCTAATCTCCCACACCATTGGTCCGACAATGTACCTGTGCACCACATTTTTCTAGTGCGGCCTGCTATAGCGCCACCGGCATGAGGCAGCTTTTCACATTTTTGTGCACCATTCTGCATGAAACATTGCATGCACCCTCCCTCGAGGGCAAGGACGTCCGTCCTTGCCCTCGAGAACCTTTGACCTGTATTTTTTACCTCTGCTTTTTATAGCGCCACTAGGATGGCGATCTTTGTAAAACACATTTTTGCATACTCCTCCTTCTGTCACAAAATTCTGTCAGGATTCTGTAGCATCTCTATAGAGTCATGTGCTCAAAACGGATCTCTATGATTGCCATTGGCCATTGGCCTGTCTTTGGCAACTTTGGCAAGACCATGTGAAATCAAGCAATTAAGGATGATGCCCATTGTCTTTCCAATATGTCTGTTATCCATAGTTAGATACAGAAACACAAAAACATGGCAAGATGAACACATCCCAAGGCATCAGACAACACAGGCAAGTAGGCAGGTAGGCAGGCGGGCAGGCAGGCAGGCAGGCAGGCAGGCAGGCAGGCAGGCAGGCAGGCAGGCAGGCAGGCAGGCAGGCAGGCAGGCAGGCAGGCAGGCAGGCAGGCAGGCAGGCAGGCAGGCAGACAGCTCTCTGGAGCTGGGTATGGACATCATAATGAATGCTGCCCTAAATTATCAGGAAAATGTTTAGACTTCCGTGGAATCTGCAACAGACCTACAATTTAATGATTCTTATTGGAAACAAAGCAGCATGCTATTGTTTTTGTTTTTATCTTGTGCACACGCTAGAGTCAGCACAACAAGAGCCATTATTGCAAATGCTTCCCATGTTTCTGCCAAGAAGTGACTGGCAGGCCCTCAGCAGAGATTTTAAGGCTGTATACGCTGCTGGTCCCACAGCTGTTCATGATCAGCATTAATTAGATACTTTGGAAGAGATACCAGATACTATACCTTTATTGATCCCCAGAGATAAATTCAGGCGTTATAGCTGAAGCATTTAATACTTTAACCGCCGTTACTTGCCGCTCCGCGCGCCAAACTCGAGGAATTGGTTCCATTCATTAATCCATCTTTCGATCCGAACGTATCGTTTGCCGATCGCCAATTTGTTGCATTTCATTTGGCACAAAATGGGCTCTGCCATTTTGAAAGAAAATTGCCCTTGCACCCATTCCATCCCAATTATTTGAATGTTATCTCAGAACATTATTTCAGATTCTACGCCTCATTTTTTTTTTTTTTGCAAAGCAGCCATTTCCAATAGGAGACAACGGTACACTTGGGGCTCGTGACCCGGCTGTTTTTTGCATAGAAGGTTAGAGGGCAGAATGAAAGACACCAGACTTCAAAATAAGGGTATTAAGCTGCGGCATATACACATATGCGTACTCTTTGCGTTCAGTGTGAAAGCGGTTAATAGCTCTTTGGCCGCCTTAATCTCCAATAACAACAACTTGCTTTCTATTAAATTATAGTCGAACTCAGGCATGCATAAACAACATAATGTAGGCTTTCAGTAACTAATAAAATATCTGCCGTGCAGGATAAACCCATTATTGGTTTAATGTAGTGTGTAGAGTTTTAGGAAGATCAAGGGAGATATCCTCATGGCAGAGGCAGACTGTTTGGTTTTTGGATGCATGACCGCGGTAAACAAACATTGAGAAATGCAGTGTAATCATATCCGAGCTAGTAGAGATTTCCATCTGTAGTCTGTTGAAAATAACAATAAGGCGGGATATTACAGAAGGAAACCACAGAAAAAACAATAATTAAAACCCATGATAATAATCAAGTGTGGGCCGCCAAATCTATCAATTTGTGTAACTTTTCCTAGCATTTCTATTCTGAGGGGAATTATTCAAACAGAATATGTGCAAGCCCACAACATGGTAAGAGCACTTGCAGATTGGTTATCTTTGGCAGTTAAATACAAGTTTTGAAATTATTGAGGGTTTAAGTTGTTAATCCAATACACCATGAGCCACTGTAAGGATGCAGTAGTGAACTGCAATCATTCATTCATTCATTTTTTTAAAAAGACGCGATCTCGGCACCTATATAGGTGTGAAATGGTTAGTGTGTATTGAATCCAGCACAACACTAGACAGCCATGACAGCGCTGTCAAACAAGCAGTGTTGTAGTGGTACTTTTAGAAGTGAGGGGACGCCTCTGAAAGGGGAATTCCCCCCATTTTTTTTTTTTTTTCTGAGTGTACAAATGTGAACCAATTAAATGGACCTATAGCGGGTCCATTTGGTTCCATCTGTACAATCTCAGAAAAAAAGGAAACTCATTAACATGGTGAAACACATCTTGATGATGTCATCATCACCATGCTAATGATTTTTTTCAGACCCAAAAATATTTTACATGTGAGAAGTGGGGGGACGCCGTCCCCCCGCGTCCCCCCTCCACTACACCCCTGCAAACAAGTGTATACATGAAGCTAACTATGAAATCTATGAAAAAGTGCAACACAAATGCAACACAATTGTATACAACGACGTAGTGGCCGGGGGTCGATCCCTGCCTCATCTATTATCCTTCCGCTAAGAAGCCCTCGTTCTCAGGCCAAGGAAAACATTGATGAATACCACATGTCTTTAGATATACACATCTAAGGGCTCGGAAAACCTAACGAGCCGCGAAGCACACACAGTACTTAAAGGGCTCTGGATTAGTTTCAATCCGTAGCGCTATGGTGCGGTTTCAGATAAGGTTAATACTCCATTACATTAGCATGGTCCACATGCATCTGATCGGCTGCATGCATGGGGGGATGCCTCTTAAAGGGGAATTCCACCCATTTTCATTTTTTTTTCTGAGAGTGTACAAATGTGAACCAAATGGACCCCATGCAGCGGGTCCATTTGGTTCCATTTGTACAAAAAGGAAACTCATTAACATGGTGAAACGCATCTTGATGATGTCATCAAGATGTATTTCACCATGCTAATGATTTTTTTCCAGACCTCCATTTCTCTGAAATACAGAATGCTGGGGGGAACTTTTTTAACATGTCCACACAACATCTCTAATGACGTAGTAAAATAGTGAAAATGAGACATAGTAAAGTATTGAATACTGTATATATATATAATATATATATATATATATATATTAGAGCTGTCAATCGATTAAAATTTTTAATCGCGATTAATCGCATGATTGCCCATAGTTAATCTTTGATTAATCGCATATTTTTATGAGTTCTAAATATACCTTAAATGAGTGATTTTCAAGAATATTCATATCAAGGTCAATTATTTATTCTTCATTTGAGCCATAGACCACCATTTCATGACATTTATTTAGACTTCCAGACCTAAATTAAAGAATTTGTCAACAATTTGATGTTGGTATCATTAGGAGCGAACATGCACATTTTGTAGAAAGTTTTCTACATTCTCTAATTGTGTACACTTATTTTAAAGTAACTTAACTGATGCAGATATTTAACAATTATTCTCCTGCATTTGGCGAAATTTAACCAAATAAACCCACTTGGCCTTTGGTTTTACTGTGAGTTAATCTCGCACTAAAAAAATTAATCGAGTTAACTCACGGCTGAGTTAACTCGCGATTAACTAGTTAATGCTGACAGCCTTAATATATATATATATATATATATATATATATATATATATATATATATATATATATATATATATATATATATATATATATATATATATATATATATATATATATATATCCTCTATATGTCCCCGTCTCCCTCCGCTCTCCAAGTGATTGATGACAGGTCAGATGGTACCACCAGCCGCTAGACCGCTGCTATACGGTGGGACCTTGCACCGAATCCCCCCCACAATCCTTGCTTCCACATGGGGGGAAATTGCTCATTTTCTCCACAAGTCCATTTCCATTTTGCAACTAGACAACGCGTTAAGTCTATGCATTACGCCGCGTGCTGCACAATTGTGATGAATGGCGTGCCCGTGATGGGAAAAAAAAGACATATGTGCGATGCATGGTACGCGGCTGCGTGCATACGTGCGTGTCAATGTTTGCAGGCGTGTTTGTGTGTATGGGGGGGGCGGGAGGGGGGTAATATAAAGGTAAGCAGCTGTGACATTCTTATTTAGATAAGTGCCTCCACCGCCTTTCTCCTGCAGCGCAGCTACACGCAGTAACACCATCGCTGTGGGATTGTCGAAGCCCCGCTTTATTTTCGTTTTTTTTTTTTTGCCACTACTTTATCTTTTTTTTTTTAACTACAAAACCGCTATCCCGTTGGCCACGGCATGGGCTTCAAAGAGGCTATTTGTCATCATGCACATTTATTCTGTCATTCAGGGACATTTATATTACTTTAAGCTCTCCGGGTGGTCTAAAGCTATACCGTGCCAGGCAGACAATCCCACAGGGAGCTCTCTCTCTCTCTCTCCCTCTCTCTCTCTCTCTCTCTCTCTCATACATGTGTGTGACGTGCGTGTGCACGCGTTTTCCTTCCAAGCTCCAAGCTCTATACTGACTGTTGTTGCCTTAAAGGGCACACATGTTGTAACGATGTGGAAACAACACGGGATGCCACTGACAGAATGTGGATAACGGCCGTGTATACCAAACGAGCCTTGCTCGCGTTTAGCTCTCGAACAAACAAAGCATGACAGTTCGCTGTCGTGCTTCTTCACTTAAAGGGAAGCTCTTGCAAAAAGAAATAAAGATAATGACGTTCAGGAGTTTTAGAACACTTACCTGATTTTACATACTTCATAGATTCCGCATACTTATGTTACTTCAAAAAGTTCAAATAATAGCAAATAACACGGACCACTGGAGTGAGTGTGGAACTGTGGCAAACCCTTACCGTTACCAAACCGATCACTAACCTGTCCCTATAACCCTTACCAAACCAGATTACTAACTAACTATCCTAATCCTAAATCTACCCTTAACCTAAGCCTAAACATGACCGCAAGTACGGAGCAGTGCATGTTCACCAACCTGGTCACAATGAGTAAGCAACTGGTCGTAACTGGTCGCAAAAATCATCGCCACGTTGATAACGTTCATAATCCGTTTGTAAATCCGCCAAGTTATGAGCGAGTTCTAGCTGTTTTTGTTTGGGCTGCCATAGAGCATAGTGTATTTAGTCCCCTCAGAAGATGGCTGTGAGTGACGTCAGAGGCTCCGCCTCAAGACTTCTAGCTTTCTTATCTATGTGCGCAGTCAAGGAGTTTGTTTACAGACTCCGGCTGCTGGGAGGAAGTAGAACGGAACTTGTTCTACGCATGTGTGGCCGGTCTATTTGGCAGTAGCCTGGTCTAGCCCTCAATGATTTTGGCCTTGGGGGGCGGGGGTGTCGTGGGATCCACACGGCGGAAGTGCTGCGCTCTGATTTGATCTCACTAACGTGTCGTCATCCCGGCCCCTCCCACGCCCGTCCACTGCTGTTCTACGTCACATCATTTAGAGCGACGCCCACCCCGGAAGGTTCGCTCCCACTTGAAGGCCACTTTCCAACGTGCGTTAGTCCAGGCTTTCCGTTTTCGCGCAAGGCGAACGAAAATGAAAGCCTGGGTGTCGAGGCTAATATGGCAGTGCAGTCATGCCAACACGCGCCACATAGCGGCTGGGCATGCACATAACAGCATTTACAGCCAGATTGCATCTTTATCTAAAGAGGGTATAAAAAATGAAAACTAAACGTCTCTTTACCGTTTTCGACGGCGACCGTCTCCGTGTAAAAGGTACATATATGATATATGCTACCGTAACCTGTTATTGTCATCAATAGTCAGATTATATAATGGTTGAGTTTTGGGAGCACAAACACACGCAAAAAGTTTAATTTCATGCTAATCCCCCTAAACCGCTGGTAGATACCAGCAAGTGTGTCCATTCCATTAAATAAATGCTTCTTGCGGCATCAATTGCATTCTAAAAGAAATAAATACATGGAGTTTGACGTGCACATTGGTGAACATTTCATGATTGACGGGTGAGGACTTAACGGCGGGAAAGAGTGACGGAACGTGTGAATGCATGTCAGAATCAGTCACCAAACTTTGGCTTTGTAGAAAGTGGAAAGCAGGTCATGTAGTTTTGTTTCTCTTTTTCTCTCTCTCTCTCTCTCTCTCTCTCTCTCTGAAACAGTGAAATCAATTCGCGACTGCGGCATATGCCGTGACCAACAGTAAAAACATTGTGACTGATAAAAATCTGCCACAACTGACAGTTTAATCTCGACGACAATACAGGCACAGTTCGCGGCAGGTGGGAAAAGGTCGTGACCGTTACTATTGGTCAGGACTATACTATTTGCCACAACTGATTTCCTATCAGCCGTGGCCGTCTGCCTCAGTCCCTAGTTGATTTCGGCCCTCCTGCTCTCTCTCTCTCTATATATATATACCTGCAGATAGATAGATGAAAGGACTCCACTGCTCAACTGCGTCCAAAGGATCCAACAATAAACACAGAGTCGTGGGTGGTGTGGGCCGTGTGGTTGGTGCTCACACGCAACTGGCTGTCTCCCAAGTGACGCTTGCTGTGATGCAACCAAATCGATTCCTGACGGCCTGCCAGCACACATCCTGTCATTCGCTTCCACGTAGCCTGAAAACCTCGGGAAACAGTGCAGCAAAAAAATAAGAATACTAAAATTGTCACAGAGAACTTAGAACTAGAGTTTGCTCTTACATACTGTATTGCAGTGTGCTTTACTGAGATGGCGGCCGGTAAGGAGTGGGCAGATCAGTTCGTGTTTTAATTGTGAAGGTTTACTAAAAGATAGGAAATCAAAAACAGACAAAAAGAAAAACGATAATGGATCATAGTGGGCTAGGCTCCAGAAATCTATTGCACACTATTGTGTTTGAGTCATCAAATGCCATGAGTTCAGCCGACTCATCTGTCATTACACTGCATGATGTCGTGCTGTACAATATACACATCAATACTCTAGCAATCAACTGCTGAAACATATGAAACATACAGTAAGCTGCTCCAGTGATCAATACATTATCCCCATCTATATAATTACTATAGCCCATCCATTATTTATTAGAATTCGAGTGACATGCGTATACGCAAACCTACATTTCAGTGTGTGTGTGTGTGCGTGCGCGTGTGCATGTGTGTGCGCACATGCCTTAGCGTGTGAGCACAGGTATGTTCATGTGTGCTTATTTATTCACACAAAAACTCCTTCCCTTGCTTATGTGACGATGCATTAGGCTCCGCTTTTGATGGGCTTTTGGGCTCTTTTTGGAGTTCCCAAACTATAGTCCGTCTTTGACCACATCACACATGCCCACTGCCGTGCATCTCCATTCTAACGGAAGACTGAAACGCTGAATAACCCAAGATCTAGAAAACTCTGTGGTATGCATAAAAGGTATGATGTTTGGGCGTCCCTGCTGATTATTTGGTGTTTTTTGGAGCAGGGCTCAGTTTGAGCCATCATTGACATTAGCAAGACAGCTTCCCAAGCCGCGATCCTAAAGCCTGGCAGTTGTTGCGTTAAGTAACAAACAAAATTATTTTTTGGCACTGAGATTACTATGTAAACCAGGCAGAAATGTCTGTCTGTCTGTGCACCACACTCTGTAATAAATATGGAGAAGCATTTCCACATGCCAGTAAGACACACAGCATCATACGTCTTAATTTCTATACTCTGTTTTGCATCTTCAATTTGATCAAAGAGAATTTGTGAGCATGGGAATGCTTTCACACCCTGTAAGCGGAGCCATACACAGCTCCACTAAAAAACGCAAAAAACTAAAACAAGATAATAATGTGTTTTGACATGCAGTTCATGCACTGCTACAATATAGTTACCAACAAAGCAACACTGCGTGACAAGGTCTAGTATCTGTATACAAGCTCTGTTTACACAGTACCTTGCATACATACCGGTATGTAAACAGAGCTGCCACCTTTAAACAGACCTTTAAAAACCTTTATACAATTTAAATAGCCTTGAGGGAAAGAAAAATGCTAGCATTTATCCTGAATAACCTCTAATAATAATGTATGTAATGATGCAATGTGACATACAAATTGCTGTAGCCGCTCCAACTGTATGTACTTTCCCCATTTTCAACAGTTTTTTTAAATTATTTTATTGTATTTGTGACATGTCTTTGACAACGTAAACATGTGTTTACTCATGTCAATTCAAATTGAATTGAATTGACATTACTGGCCCAGTATTGTTTCTAGCAGTAGAGAAAAACACATGATAAACATTTTGACAAAATAGTTAGTATTTAGTATTCACTTCTACAATGTAGGCCTACGTAAAGGAGGATTCCACCCCAGAAGGCTTTTTTTTTTTTTTTTACCTCTATCTGCAGCTGATTTATTTCCAAAGTGCAATTTTGTGCTATATTCTCTCCCTCTGCCATGTCAGTAGTGTGTTGACACTCACTTTCATTTTTGTTTCAGCTGTGGTTCAGCTCAAAGTTCTCAAACTCTGCCCGAACCCGACCAGGACCGAACACCAACAGGCCCGACCCGACATTTAGGGCCGGGTCGGGCCTAAAATCTATGCTAATCAGTAGGGCCGGGTAGGGCCTCGGGCCCCATGAAAAATATTGAATTATTGTATTATAGTAAGAATAATTAGTTATTTTCTGTATTTACCTATTATGAAGATGGTGTTGATTGCCATCTCATTTTAATCTGTGGAGAATCCTCAAATTTTGCCCAAACCCGACAGTTTAGAGCCGGGAAGGGCCTAAAATCTATCCCATTTAATAGGGCCGGGCTTAGGGCCTTGATTTTCAGGCCCGTTGAGACCTTTAGTTCAGCTGTTTAAAGGTGTGGGCGTGGCACACGGTGTATAGGCTGAACCACGGCTGAACCAAAAGTGAAAGTTTGTCAGTAACACATTACTGAGAGAGAATAGATATAGCACAAAAATGGATTTTGGAGCAGTGGAAATAGGTCAAATTTAAACAACATCCCATAGCCCCATTCTAAGCCTAGGGTGGGACAGGGCAAACAGCCAATATTTTTTTTCCACAAAAAATTGAAAAAAGTCAACTGCAAATGAAGGTAAGAAAACCTTCTGGAGTGGAATTCTCCTTTAACTTCGTAGCTCAGGGGTTTTCAACCAGTGGTCAGGGAACCACCAGTGGTCCTTGAGAGGGTTCCAGGTGGTCCCCAGCTAAGTTGGTTAACCAGATGTAACTCTCGAGAACCAAATGGACCCTCGCGGGAAATCTTTAGTTTTTGGGTCTGTGGGGCTAAAAAAATGTCCTCAAATGGTTGGTCCGTGGCTCAAATGCTGAATAAATGGTGGGCCCTGGTATGAAAAAAGGTTGAAAATCCCTGTTGTCGTAGCTCAAGGTCTCACAGGATCTGTCCTGGCAGCACAGCGACCGGACCCATCGCCAGGGGCGGATTGGCACATATTTTCCCACCGGGACAATTTTGCCTTTGCCAGGCCACCCTGGGGGGTGGGGGCAGCTGGTTAACCAGATGTAACTCTTTGAGAGCGTAAAAATGAAACCAAATGGACCCTGGCGGGTCCATTTGGTTTCATTTTTACACCCTCAAGAGTTAAAATATTCATCATGTGAATTAGCCCAACTTAGTCTACACAACTAGAGAATGTAGAAGATTAACGGTCATTTTGATCTGTATGTTCCAGGCGAGCATCTAGCACATTCTAGTGCATTTTGGATCTTGGCAGTTGCCAACACTGCCTCCTGGCGCACAGGAGTGAACGGGAATATGGCAACTCTCCTACTTGAAGGCTCTGGTGTAGGACACCTTTTCTTTTTTGAAGGATAGAAACACTAGTTTGCCTGGCCTTGGCCTGGCGCCCTGGCCTGCCCTGGACTTTTCAAAAAAAAAAAAAAAAAAAAAAAAAAAAAAAAAGCCTGTTCAGGCTACTAGGTGGCGCAGGCCACCGGGAAAACTCCCTGTACTCCAGAATGCCCAATCCGCCCCTGGGACCGGACCCATCGCTATGCTCCCAGCCGCCATGACAGCATGCAGCTACAGCTCGGCTCGCTCATCTGTTCCCACTGGGAGGAGGTCCACCAGGTCAGGTCACAGCGGTACCAGGGCCATATACCAACGGACAGCAGGTTGCTGTTTGTTGGAAAGTACACTGCACAGCCACGGGAAGGACAGGAAGCACATACGGTGAAACAGTCATTTATATAGCGCCTTTATCCAAGGTGTTTTAAAGTAGAATTCCACACCAAAACACATTGGGCCTCAATCTACCTTGATTCCTGTGACATGATACATAATGCCCTTGATTTTTGTCACAGATGCCCCATTTTGGACCACTATATGACTTTTAAAAACTCAGGTGGCACCCGTGGGACAGGAGTGATTGGAGAGGAGAGTGGCAAAAGGGAGAGGAGGAGAGGAGGAGGAGGAGGAGGAATAGATTACCTCTGGGATTGCAAGTAAAGACTGCCCCAGAGTGACGTAAAATTCAAGTGTTTATCAGTATACTATTAAAATGTGATGTGTGTGGAAAAAAAATAAGTTTGGAGTTACAGAAATACCCGTAGAATAAAGACAACCTGCGGCCATGTTAGCTGTTGGAACATCGTCAACGTTGGGACGGGGACCTCATGGTCAAATGTAGAAAATGGGACATCTGTGACAAAAATCAAGGACATTATGTATCATGTCACTGGAATCAAGATAGATTGAGGCTTAATGTGTTTTGGTGTGGAATTCTCCTTTAACATATTGCAGCACATTCATTCTGAGGAAGGAAGGCATGCAAATCCGACCCACGGATAATTGGCCTACAGTATACTGTATGTGTTATTCAAGTAAAGCACATTTTTGTTGCTACTGTGAAAGCGGTAGGGCAAGTGGTTTAGAGGGTTAAAGGGATATTTCACTTTCAAAAACAACTTCTGGTCATCATATCACCTACACTATAGCTCATGTGAACACCACAGACAGGTTTTACATTACTCGATGCAATATTCCCATATTTGATATTCATTTTATCTGCCCCGCCCCTTCCTATACAAGCCCATTTTCACTTCATCAAAAACACACTTGGTGACTGATTGTTCATTGTGAGGGTGGCCGTGCTTTTTCATTTGCTGTTTTCATTTATTTTTTTAAATATTGTTTTATTCGGTTGGCCCCACCAGCATCGCATCGATAAATGAAAACTGTAAATGAAATTCCATGGCCCCCTCATGAATAAGTCACGTTAATTTGTCACTGTAACCGCAGGAAATTTGGCTGTAACTTCACTCTGGAACAAAGATTGGTTTAACTGACACATGATGAATATTTTAACTTGAGAGTGTAAAAATGAAACCAAATGGACCTTGCGGGTCCATTTGGTTTCATTTTTACACTCTCAAGAGTTAAAATATTCATCATCTGAATTAGCACCACTTAATTCTACACTGTTTTGTTTGCCTGGAATTGTGGACAAAGCCAAAAATAATTCTTTAGTTTTAGGTCTTTGGGGTGAAAATGTAATCAAATGGTGGTCCGTGGCTCAAATGCCGAATAAATGGTGGTCCCTGGGGTCAAAAAGGTTGAAAACCATTGATGTAGACGATCCATGGTAGGCAATGTAAATGTCTTTTCTCTTTCTTTTTTTTTACCTCCACAATGATTTCCTGCCTTTTGGTATGTGGAATTGTGTATTCATACATGCAAGTGCTCTCTGCTGGAGTGACATTTTGGCGACTCGTCAGACTAATATGACAGTATAGCGTCCTCTGTCTTCGTCATCTCTGAGTCTGTCCTACTTCCTGTCGTTCAAATAAACAACACGCAGAACCAGACAGGCTGATGCACACACACGCACGCACACACACACACACACACACACACACACACACACACACACGCGCACGCACACACACACACACACACACACACACACACACACACACACACACACACACACACACACACACACACACACACACACACACACACACACACACACACACACACACACACACACACACACACACACACACACACACACACACACACACACACACACACAGCGCCTCCTTCCCAGTGTTTTGGTGTCAGAATGCCTTAGCGGCGGTACACACATCTCTGTCACCTAAAGAAATAAAAGTCAGACTCCATTTACCTGACGGAGACCGGTTCGTCACGACTCTCCTTGACCGGGAGTGAGTGTGCTTGCGTGCGATCATGTGTGTGTGTGTGTGTGTGTGTGTGTGTAGGGGTGGATGAGGGGTCTCCAATCACATTTCCAAGTGGTCTGGGGGTTCAGGAGGCTTGCACTCCCCTCCCCACTGTAGATCTCATAGTACATTTTAAGAGGAGGTGACAATGGACCATGGACAGACGATGTTTCCTGAACTCCGTTATTTGTCTATGAGAGCCACCGATTCTAGCGATAGCAAGCGAACGGACAATGGTCAAAAAGTGGGCGGGGTCACTTTCATAAAGGGTAGACCACTTTTGTGTTTCTGTGTGTATGTGGTTACCTTGCCATGATGTAATTACAAATAGGAAATACAATAGAAAAAAGTTTCAGTGATTTGAAATTGATAATTGAAAATGCCTCTCGTTAATTTAGAATACTAAAAACAAAACCATCGATATTGCATTTCTAGTAAAAAGACTCTAGTAAAAAGAAAATCCCAGGCTGGAATCTCCCTGGATCCAAATCCGGATCTTCAAATAGAATACAATAGAATGCAATGTGAGTCAATGAGGAGCATATTTTGAATTATCATGGCAAGGTAACTACACAACAAAAAGGAAATAAAAAGTGCTCTACCCTTTAGCTCTATCAATAAAAGTCCAAATCTGCCAATGAATTTTGTTGCAAAACGCCAACACAAATATTAGTGTATAGTATAAATCAGACACGCTAAACCCCCAAAAACTAACTTTTCTAAATGCTAAATCCATAACCCAATCTGAAACCTTTCCTATAAGGGTACAACAGCCATTCATCACAAGCTGCTCCCACAAGGTCTCTCTCTCCTACTGTAATTTCTCCTATACTGGATCACACACACACACACACACACACACACACACACACACACACACACACACACACACACACACACACACACACACACACACACACACACACACACACTGCAGAAAATGGCAGTGACTTGTGGCAGGTGCTTCTTATGTAACGCGATTCAAGCGTATTAGGCGTGAACCCCTGCATGGCTCCATGGCTCCGGCTGCACGGCGACCTTGCCTGGACGAACGTCTCTCCAGGGGCTTCTTCTTTTTTTTTTTTCAAAAGCGAGTGTTGTTGACTTGTTGGTCATTTTGATTTGTTCAGAGGCGTTTCGCCGTGAATGGGAATGCTCACTAAAAGGTTGGCAGTCAGTCAAGGTTACGGTGTCCGTGTTTGTGGGTGTGTGTGTGCACGGACTGCGCACGCACACGCACGCGTGCGTATGTGTGTGTTTTCTTTCAATTTCACTCCAACCTAGTCATGTCGTTCCTAGACAAAGTGTAGCAAGAAAGAGCAAATGCATCAGAGACTAAAGTGCAGCAACACGTTAAATCAGGGGTTTTCAATCTTTTTGACACCAGGGACCACCATTAATTCAGAATTTGAGCCACGGACCACCATTTGAGGACATTTTAGCCCCACACAGACACCCCCAAACTAAAGATTTCCTTTACTTCTGTCCATGACCATTAATCTTATCTTCTAGTTGTGTAGATTTGGACTAGTTCACATGATGAATATTTTAACTCTTGAGAGTGTAAAAATGAAACCAAATGGACTCGCCAGGGTCCGTTTCCGTTTTTGGTGATTTTAAGCTGTTGAAAAATAGCAGATCTACAAGCTCATATCGCGCCACCGAGTGGCGCGATATGAGCTTGTAGTTCTGCTATTTTTGAAAAAAAAATGTGAAAAGCATCAGGAACTAGAATCTGATCAGGACACAAAAAGGATTAACTTTATCTATTAAAAGCAATAACTTTAGCTATTGAAAGCATTAGCTTTAGCTGCTGAAAACATTATCTTTAGCCGTCTTCACTTTTCTGCCAATCAAATCATCACGATGGGGTGATCAGGAAGTGATCACAAAGTGGGTTAAAGATAATCATCGGTTTGTAACACAAAGCAATGTTTAGTAAACCCTTCAAGTTACTATTCAAAAAAATGCTCTTTTTCTTATTGTTATTTTTAATTATTTAGTTTATTGTCATGATTTGTCATCATCCAATTTGACTTTGTCCAAGCTCCAGGCTTATGGGTCTTTAAAAAATACAAATGAATGGGAAAATGAATGCGGGACTGCCATGCATTGGGACCATCCCAGGTTATAACTATAGTCCATGGCAGCCACTCTGCACTGAGAGAAATGCTTCACTTTACACTAACGCATTAACTATTGTCTAAGCAAGAATCAATAGGCAACTAAAAAAATCAGGGTAAACAACAAGCCATTGTGATTGGGGCTCTAAGCCTCTAATGCCTCGGACCTGTCTCTGTCTGTGTGTGTGTGTCTTTGTCACACACACACACACACACACACACACACACACACACACACACACACACACACACACACACACACACACACACACACACACACACACACACACACACACACACACACACACACACACACACACACACACACACACACACACACACGCTACCACGCGTAATCCACCACCAGTCCTATCACTCAAGTTCCTGCTATAACTTGTCCCTCGCTGTAATTGTGTTTTATCGATTTGGTCTTTGCCCTGATGCCCCGGCCAACTCCTGTAAATGGATCCGTGCCGACGCGGTGGGTTTACATGTATAAATATTTCAATAAAAAAGACGACTTTGGGCTTTAGCAGACTTTGCGTTCCCGATCCTCCTCCCTGTGCTTCTTTTATTGATAGAGGCGGCTCAACACTAATGCGCTAATGCATGCGCTTAACACAGTGACGGCGAGTCAGGGCCCACTTGGAAAAGAAATAGATGCATTGAGCTGTTAACTATAGTTACCCAGCTAAAGAATGTAGTTTCCAGCTGTAGAAACAACATGACAAGATTCCATAACGACAACATATCAAACAAAGCCGGTTCCAGGTGCACGGAGTGATACTACTAAATGTAATGTGTCAGCAGTGGGTTACCGGTGGGTTTCACATGTGTCATGTGATGGTTTCCAGCCAGTCAGAATCAAGTATTGGGACTAGCAGTTTTAGAATGTTCAATCATCAATAATAACATCAGTTGTTGTTGAAGTTGCAACAGACCCACAGTATGCATAAAGCTAAACGTCTGACTCAGAGAGTTTTCTGTTTTCAATGATGAAATGCTGTTTAGTGGTGACACAGCTGTAGTTAGTTAGTAGCAGTAGTAGTGTTTCACATCATTTTAAATATAAGCACTTTAATTTGAAATATCTTGGGTTGTTTTGCATGCCATCATGTTTGGTGGGGCAGACTGCATATTTAGGGGGGCATTGCCCCCCCATGCACATGCCTAGATCTGCCCCTGACACATTTTTTTTTTCTCCATGAGATCAGGTTGGGTTGCCAGGGTCAATGTAACTAACTTTTGTTTGCAAATAGATGAGATGCACATTTTGACCCTAATGGTCAGGATTGAGTGTGTATCCCCAGAGCAAGAAATCCCGGCTTGAGGGGGCTAGCTAGCAATTCTGGGCCCCCTGCAAAGCCTTTCCACATGGGCCCCCCTTTCCCGGCAGCGTCAAAGGGGAATTTCACCCATTTTCAACATTTTTTCTGAGAGCGTACAAATGCAACCAAATGAACCCTAACGGGTTCATTTGGTTCCATTTGTACGCTCTCAGAAAAAAAGAAGTGTCTATAGAAATCCATTAACATGATGACATACATCTTGATGATGCCATCAAGATGTGTTTCATCATGTTTTTGTGTTTTTTCTTCAGACCTCCATTTCCAGGAAACACAGAATGGGGGGAAACGTTTTTATCATGTCCACCCAGCACCTCTACTAATGACATATTAGAATGTTGAAAATGGGTGGAATTCCCCTTTAAAATGCTTCAATCTGGTGCACTTTGAGATCAAATATTTTTCATAATATAATCAATACAAATAAAACCTTATTAATGCAAGCTTTTAGTGGGCCCCCCTGACTTTGGGCCCCCCTACAATTGTCCCCCTTTTCCCCACGTGTCTTGTACAGTTGAAATCTGGTGTTAGAAGAGGAAAGAGCAACATAAATAGCTAATGTTTCCCAAATGGAAATGAATGTATTCAATTCCATCTGACCAGAAGGCCAAAGTAGGGAGGAAAAATCTATACAAAAAAATAACAATAAATAAATCTAAATATAATATCCACACTGGCCAAAAATAAATAAATGACCGGATGGTTGATACCATAAAAAACAAATGTATGAAAATGTTGTTTTAGGCCACTCAGAGGGATTATTCCACATATATTGGATAGAATTCAGAAATGGAGTGGGATGGCGAGGGGCGAGGGGGTCCCTGAATTCTAATATAGCCTATTTAATCCCCCTGACTACTTTTTTTTTAAGACAGACATGTCTCCACGGCGGGTTCGGCGCCGAGCAGAATATAGGTTCAGAAAGGAGGATAATATGATGAAATGTAATGTGAACCTGCATTGAATCCATCGGCTCACCTCGTCCTCCCACTGGGGGGGGTTTAGAAAGGGGAGGAGGCTCATCCTCCTCGCCACCGTGCAATGAATTATATATATAAAAATATAGAACCTCTTTCTGTTTCTCTTTCCTCCATGTCCCCGGCTCACTTTTTGTTAAAGTTGTCGTTTTCTCGCTTCTCGTGGCCCTGTGGGAGCAGGAGATGAGGGCGCTGCCCAGGGGCGGATCTAGGCATGGGCATGGGGGGGGGGGCAATGCCCCCCTAAATGCCCAGTCTCCCCCCCCCCCCAAAAAAAAAAAAAACACGATAGCATGCAAAACAACCCAAGATATTTCAAATATGCTTATATTATAAAGTGCTTATATTTAAAATGATGTGAATCACTCCTACTGCTACTACAGCTGTGTCACCACTAAACCAACAGCATTTCCTCATTGAAAACAGAAAACTCTCTGAGTCAGACCTTTAGCTTTATGCATGCTGCGTGTCTGTTGTAACTTCAACAACAACTGATGTTATTATTGATGCTTTACTTGACTAATAAAAGTCCTGTAACCGAAAATTGTATGGGTGCCGCCCCCATACTATTTTCTCCTGCCCCTCCAACATGTTCTCTTGCCCCCCCCAAATGGGACATGTTACATCCGCCCCTGGCGCTGCCTCCGTCCGTCCGTCCGTCCGTCCGTCCGTCCGTCCGTCCGACCGACCGACCTCAGGGAGTCATCACCATCGACCCGGTGGCGGCAGCAACTGCAGAAGGGAAAAACAGCGAGAAAAGGGAGAAACAGCGAGTGACCGTGACTGCCGTCAAAGCGTTTTGCATAACAGACATGACGGTTTTGCATACAGGGGCAGATCTAGGCATGGACATGGGGGGGCAGTGCCCCCTAAATGCCCAGACTGCCCCACCAAACACAATGGCGCATGCAAATGGAAATGGTACATCCGCCCCTGCTATTAAACCTACCCCTAACCCCTCACCCTAAACATAAGTAAAATCTCAGTAAAACTTATCTCCAACCTAACCTTGACCCTCGACTGCAAACTGTCGCAGCTGTTATGCAAAACGACCGCCACTGTTATGCAAAACGGCCGCGACCGTTTTATAACCATTGTGATTGCTGTCGTGGTCACAACTGCAATTCATGCTTTTCTTTTACAATGCTTTGGATACTTGCAGTCCACTGCAGTGTTATTTTCGTCACGCCTGACTGTAAGCACATACTGTACTATAAGGGCTATATCTATATCGATGCACAGAACATATCAGATTTTAGGCATTAAACATTGACGCCATGTCAGTGAATTGATATTGTTTTGGCTCACCCCTATTGTTTTTACAGACAGGAAAGGGCAGGGGGGTTAACCCTTTGTGTGCTGAACGCGTTTTGGTGTTTTTAAGCTGTTGAAAAATAGCAGATCTACAAGCTCATATCGCGCCACCGAGTGGCGCGATATGATCTTGTAGTTCTGCTATTTTGAAAAAAATGTGAAAAGCATCAGAAACTACAGTAGAATCTGATAAGGACACAATAGGTTAAAGAAGCCCCCCTCGGCCGTCTAAGTGTGAATATCCCTGCCCACTGCCTGCCCTCTCCTTCACCTCACCTTGTACCATCCTGCAGGCCCAATCCTCATCGCCCTCCACCTGAATGGACGTGACAGAGAGCATTACCGTAAAGAGAACGCACCACTCTGTTTATTCTGTGCCGTGTGTGTGTGTGTGTGTGTGTGTGTGTGTGTGTGTGTGTGTGTGTGTGTGCGCGCGTGTGTGTGTGTTTGTGCGTGGGTACATCTTCTAATGCCTCGACAACGATGACGCGGATGGACTCCGCTGAACCCGCCGCGCCAGGTCTTCAATAATAGATTCAAGGCCCACTTACTCGGCTGTCATACAGTATATACCGACGTACTATGCCGGCGGTTGTCAACAACAACAACAACTCGGTCAGTCTTTACCTCAGAAGCTCCCTAGACCGCGAACGCATGACCCCTACGGGTCACTAACGCGTAGTGTTGTAGTTCTCGAGACATCGTCTCCTCTCGAGCCCAGTCTCAAGACAAATTTTCATTGTCTCGTTATTGTTTTTGTCTCGCTTTGTTTTGTCTTCGTCTTTTTCGGCTCTCCACTTCATTTGTCTTGTGGTCTCGTCTTGTTCTCGTATAATTTTGTCTTGGTCTTGTCTCGACCTCGGAGCCATTGTCTCGGGTCTTGATCGCCAACAAGACCTCTCGAGACAAGACAATGCAAAGGAAAAGTTCTATTCATTGTGCGGAGCGAGGACCCATTCATGAAGACAGCTGCAGGCACAAATAGCAATATACTTTTTTCTTCTGTAAATATTGAAAAGAAAGAAGACAGACACTGGGATGTGTCTGATTAGGGATTTTTTATATTCTTGTTTTCAACGATATCGCCCCAGCCCTATTATATTAGTAGTTTTGTTGTTGTCTTGGTCTTGTCTTGTTCTCGGCCCCTCTAGGTCTTGGTCTTGTCTTGAACTTGACCCTCTCGGTGCCAGTCTTGTCTCGATCTCGTCTCGATCAAGTCCGTGGTTGTCTTGGTCTCGTCTTGGTCTTGACCCCTCTAGGTGCTAGTCTCGTCTCGATCTCGTCTCGATCAAGTCCGTGGTTGTCTTGGTCTTGTCTTGGTCTCGATTTAAGTGGTCTCGACTACAACACTACTAACGCGGCACACATGCCGTCTAGCAAACTAGCAGTTAGAACCAGAGACGGATCAGCTGCTTCACAGTTTGATAATTCAAGTAACTTTTTTTCGCTTCCTCCTATAATAATTAACGTGCATAAGCTCTAGTTAATCTATAGACCCTCATGCCGCAATTTACAATCGGAAGTGTACATAGATGTTTGTTATATTAATCATCAACCAAACACAAACAAACCAACACACGCGGTAGAGCACGGTTTTATGGGGACATATCGCTGTGTGTCTCCCTGCAACCAGAGCCATAGAGTATAGCTCGAGGGATTTGCAAGCATTGGGGGCGTCACCTATTTTGATAAATATTTTTTAAAAGAAATCAATAGATCTTTATTTTTCTTTTGATCTTAACATCTTTTAGATCTTTAGATCAAATCCTGTACAGGAAAACATATTTTTTGTCATTTTGAAGCTGTGATTAATCTGCTTGAAATATTTCGACATCATTCATTCGACAGCCCTTACTATTATTATTATTATTATTATTATTATTATTATTGCTGCTAGCAAATCTGGTAGTAATCACAAGCTGCGGATCTTTAGTTAGCAGGCAATGAAATTGACAGAGTGAGTCAACTCACTTCCTTTTCATGTGTTCTTTCAGGTGGGTGTGTGTAAGCACTCCGGCTTATTACCACCATTTTGCACTTTGCAATTTAAGCAATTAGCAGAGCTCTTATCTCTCGAACGTGACGCGCCTGGAGTAAACCGCTTCGCATGCAGCCGAGAAATGGCCAGGTTAGAGCGAAATCAACACAAAACAAACCTGAAAAAGAAAAAAAAATGAAGTGCCAAAGAATTGCGAGACAGCTACGGAACGCACAACAGCGAGGAGGAGAGGATTGGCACGGTCGCACGTCGCAACATGCCATCTCGCACGACTGCGACAAAGTGAATTCATTTCACCAAACCTAACCACCGTAATTAATCATAATGAATGCTATAATTCGCATGTTGAGAGGCGTCAGGCGAGGAGGTGTGAGAGGCAGTCAGTCAGCTATAGGGAGGCGTGCGGTGCCTCGGTGTGACTGGAAAAGAAGAAGACGTGATGTTACAGCGGAGTGGACTGAATTTGAATATGTGGCTTGGATCCAAGATGTTATAATTCTGGGAGACGTCGGTGACTGAGAAAGAGAACAGAAACAACTCACTCAGAATCAGGAAGACATTTGGAAATATAGCTAGAGGAAAGAGGGTGACGTAGTTCTCACTATCAGAAGCTTTATTGTTGTTGATTGATGGATTGCTTGAGGGATAGAGGAGAACATTTAGCCCTCTGGTGGAGGCTCAGCCCGCCCTAAGGCTCCCTCCAAACAAGCCTAATCTATAGACCTTTCAGGAAGCCCCTCCCCAAACTGCTATGGTCCAATTGCAGCCAAGCCAATACCTTTCCTATGTGATAAAACATTGTTTAAAAAAAAATATATATATCACACACATATTTTCCCACTGCATGGGGCAGGCCTTGTTGGTGGATAGGGAAGAGATTTTGAAGGTCTGGTTTAAAAAATGAGCCAGTATTTAATGTGTAATACCCATTATATTTACATCGGAATGGAAGTGTCCTACCCTTGGGTTGGACATGGGGGAGGGGCGGGGCTTACTGCAAGGTCTCTTGACTGACTTCTATGTAAACAATGTTACATTAGCACCCCCTCTGAATCGCCAGTACCACCAGTGTTCTGGACCCATCGCTGCATCGAAGACATATTGAAATATTCTATAACCACACCTTGGGGGACAGTAATGTTACCTCCATAGACATCTTTAACTCCATCTGTGTGTGCATGCATTAAGGGTGGGACAATTCACTCACCTCACGATACGATGCAATATCCATATTTAGGGTTCTGAATCGATTTATATTGCGATTCTTAATTATGCAGAATAATGATTCAATATATTGCATTTTTTTGCCACAAATGTGCTTTTTTGCCACAAATGTGCTTTTATAATCCTAGAACATTTTAAAGGGGTATTCCACCTATTTTCAAGATTTTTTTCTGAGTGTGTACAAATGGAACCAAATGGACCCTAATGGGTCCATTTGGTTCCATTTGTACACCCTCAGAAAAAAAGGTCCTAAAAGAAAAAATATTAACCGACAAAAAAGAAACACAACTTGTTTCTGTTGTGTATCACCATGTTAACGATTTCTTTCGGACCTCCATTTTAGGAAACACAGAATGTGGGGGAACTGTTTTATCATGTCCACACGACATCTTGAACACATTAATGAATAGGCCTACATAAATAGCAAAAAAAATCGATTTTGAACCTGGCGATTCGATATTGATATCATGGCATTAAGAATTGCGATACATTGGCATATCGTTTTTTTGCCCACCCTTAGCATGCATGTCACTCACAGCCCTGTCCATCCGTCGTGTGTGTGTTTGTGCGTCCCTCTGTTGCGTCAGTGCTGTGGATAATGTTGGCCCCGTATTGACGGCAAGCTGTCGCCGCTAATGGAGTTAACGCAGGGGGGTGGTCCGCCGCGCCGCCTGTATCGACTGGCTTCATAATAGCAGTAAGTTAAAGAGTTGCCGCCGGTAATGAGAAGCACTTTGGAGGCACTTTGTAAGTCGATGTTGGATAAGGAGCGTCTGTTAAACGGCTAAATTATAATTGTGATCGCGGCGGAGCCGGAGGTCCCTATTGTCCCCCTGGGCTGGGTGGGAGGCAATCATCAAACCAAATGATGAGAGAGAGAGAGAGAGAGAGAGAAGGAGAGAGAGAGAGAGAGAGAGAGAGAGAGAGAGAGAGAGAGAGAGAGAGAGAGAGAGAGAGAGAGAGAGAGAGATCAGAGAATAGACCAATCAAAAGCGAGTACTGTATAAGAGACACTGTGTGTGTGTGTGTGTGTGTGTGTGTGTGTGTGTGTGTGTGTGTGTGTGTGTGTGTGTGTGTGTGTGTGTGTGTGTGTGTGTGTGTGTGCGTGTGTGTGTGCAAACGCAATTAAACCCTGGGTCTAATTTATCAAGTATTCATAACTATAGAGATGTGCAGTGATGTGCAGTGACGTCACCAACCCTGTTCCACTAGTGCCGGGGTTTTCAACCTTTTTCATCCCAGGGACCACCATTTATTCAGGATTTGAGCCAAGGACCACCATTCTAAAGATTTATTTTGCTTTTGTCCACAATTCCAGGCTGGATTTGGGAAACAAAACAAGCAAAACATACATTCCAAAATGGCCAATTCAGGTGATGAATATTTTAACTCTTGAGAGTGTGAAAATGGAACCAAATGGACCCGCAAGGGTCCATTTGGTTTCATTTTTACATTGAGTTACATCTGGTTAAACAACTTAGCTGGGGACCACCTGGAACCGTCTCAGGGACCACTGGTGGTCCCCGGACCACCTGTTGAAAACCCCTGCACTAGTGGATTCCTCATTCATTTTCCTCATAGACTTTTCGAAAATGGTTAGTAAAAACACGATTGCGCCGCGGCCAAAGCCAACTCGGGTCGTGACAAATCATGACAACAAACACAATATCGTCATATAATATATAATTAGGAAGAAGTAGAAAACGGCATGATACAAGACTTTTTGTTTCGTTTTTCATCTTAAAAATTATTTTATTGTCCCAAAAGTTTGTGTGTGTCATCATGATTCGTCACGACTCGAGTTGGCTTTGTCCGCGGCGTAATCGTCTTGATATATTTTTTTTTTCGAAAAGTCTATGAGAAAAATGAATGGGGAATCCACTAGTGGAACAGGGGTGGTGACGTCACTGCGCATCTCTATTGGGGTCACAGCCAGCTGGTCTGCAAAAAAAAATCTGCATGAACTACCCATGGATGGACTGCTTCATCCTGGCCGCCGATTGTCACATAATGCTCAGATATAGACCTAAATATGGTGTGTGGGCAGTATGCGCGTGCACCCCCTGTATTTTGAACATTATTTAGGTGCAAACCATCCCAACGTTAGCCAAAGATGCTAATTCATGAGCTACTTCCCCGTCTTGCAGGTGATTTTTCTTTAGTAGTATTGGAGTATTTGAGTTAGGAAGCGTTCGTTATCAGTGCAGCTAGATGCTGCCTCCTGCATGCACATTCAAAACAGGTGGTACGCATAGGCTGTTATAACGAGCATTCCCAAACCCTGATAACCCTGATACCCTGAGAAAAAGAAACATTTGCACAGAATCTCTTGAAAGGAAGTAGCTTATAAAATGTCTAAGATGGATTGTTTTATGAAACAAAAACTTTACAGATTGAAAGAGAACAATTCAAGCTTCACCAGTAATAATACTGGTGAGCTTGATGTTGCTTAATATCATCAGATAGGACTTTTCTGTTTGGATGAATTGGCTGTCTATGGGAAGTTGCACCTCGATAGGGTCTTGCTGGCAAGATGGCCACCATCTGGATAAAGTCAATATACACTAGGGCATTAACCAAACACGTTTTTTGCTAGTCGAATCGAATACTTTGGTAGTCGAATAATTGTCGACTAGTCTATAGTGATATATATATTTGTTTTTTAGCCAATAAAATGTGTGATTCTGGACTTCCCATTGAAAAAATACATGCCTATTTCACTACTGTAACTCAGTTACATTATGACATGAAAAATGAGCAATCAACCTACAATTACTACCAACACCACAGCACACATCCACAATGCCTGCTGCAGAAAATTGAAAAATATATATCAAAAATTATTATTACCGAATAACGAATAGTGAATTAATAGTCGAATAGTGTTTTGCTAGTCGAATAATCGACTAGTCGAATATTTAGTTAATGCCCTTACCCTGGTGTATGCTGAACATTCCTGCAAACTGTTATGCTCTTAAGGGATAAACAGGATTTTTAGCTTACTGACGTTGAGCAGATACACGAGTAATAGACCAAATTTAAAATAAATAAAAAAATAAAAAAAGTAGAACGGTGCTTTGGGGTCCAGTGTGTGCTATGTGAAGTGCAGTATGGAGTATGAAAAGCACATTAAATGATATACAGTTTAGCAATCTGAGTGAAAGGAATTCAGACTTCAGAGTTTGTTGTACTTTTTTGGCGGCGGCATAGCCTACTCATGGACGCTGCAGTTGCATTATTCAAGCCTGGATGTAATAAGGGGATCCGCAGACCTTGAATGAATGTATAAGGGATAAGGACCCAGACGCAGGTGACAAACTCCGAGCAGGTGCAGTTCAACAGATTTATAACACACGGGAGGCACAAAGGCTTTACAAGGCAGACGGTACAAAATCCAGGCACGTAGAGTCCATAAAAGAGACCATAAATATACAAACAAGAACCAGACGAACAAATCCGAGAATAGCAAGAATGAAAAATAAATAAACAAAAAAAAAAACACACACTAAGTGCAAAGAATCCAAAACTTACACGAGAACAACATGTACACGTGAGGACAGAATGAAGATGATCTAGCAGAGAACAGTGTGACATGGCCTGGTGTTAGGTAGTAGAGAGTAGACTCATTTATTTTTTCAATACTTCTTTATCCCACAATTTTGTAACCCATCTTTTTCGCCCAGTGCCAATTACCTAATCTGATCCTGGGCTCTACACGTCCTCCGCCAACCTGGGAAGGCATCACATTATTCCATACCGTCTTGGGACAGGGTGAAGACTGTTACGTCACCCCTGCATGCAACTGTTAAGCTAAGTCTCCACTAGAGGCAACTCCAACAGGCGTGTGGACGGGCAAACGCGTTTTCAGACAGACGTGTGAATGGACAGACAGGTCACCACCATGCTGTTACGTCCAGTGGCGTGCACAGAGAGTTTCAAGGGCAGGTGCTCAAATTTAACCAGGAGGGCACTCTAGCCGCCCGGCAAAGCCGGGCGGCGGGAAAAAAAATTGAGTTTTGGGGGGTTAAAAACGCATAGAAAACAGCATTTCAGCATCTACAAGTACAACTATACAAACGCATTAGGCTACTGCTATATAAAATGGTTTGAAGAAAATAATGGCTTCTTCTCCAATGACTGTCATGACCCAAGGAATGCTGGGAAAAAATAATTTTAAATTCATGACCTACGGTTCAAGAGTTATAGGCCAAAACGTAAAGTGGGCTGTTATAGCGCCACCATGAGGCCGACCAATAGATTTTTTTGGCTACCTGTTGGTGCCACCACCCACAACATGCGATTCAAATTTGGGGAGGTTTGGACATTTGAATGATTTGTGGCACTTGATTTGAATGATTTGTGAAATAGGCCCCTCCCACTAACTTTGGAAGCCAATTATGGGCAAACGATACGCTTAATCAAAAATCTGTCATGTCACTTTTATCGGATAGGTCCACAGAGCATGTGTGCCAATTTTTGTAAGATTTGACTAAAATATGTAGGAATAGGGGCAAAAAGTGTGTTTTCAACAACATTCAAAATGGCGGAAAAACTTTAATTGCGGAAATGGGCGTGGCCTATATGGAGAGGTGCATCATGACCCAAGGAATGCTGGGAAAAAGGAATTTTAAATTTACGACTTACAGTTCAAGAGTTATGGGCCAAAATGTAACTGGCTGTTTGGTGGGCTGTTATAGCGCCACCATGAGGCCGACCGATACAATTTTAAAATCAAATAATTTTTAAAAATATGTCCACCCACCTCCCCAAGTTTTGTAAACATAGCCCTTATGGTTTCAGAGGGAAAAATCGTTGAACTTTACATTTTGTTCTTTTAAAAAGGCCATGTTGGTCCAGAGAGGGCCACTTGGGGGTGCTCAAGCACCCCTTAGCGTCTTACTGTGCACGCCCCTGGTTACGTCACCCTGTGGGTGCGTGCACGGACGGACGTGTGCATGGACGGACGGACAGGGGGCGAAACAGAGTCACCACCTTACGGTGGAGACAACCAGTCTCCACCACCACTCCTCCGTCAGGTGTCCCGGCTGGCCAGGGGGAGGCAGTCTAGGGATCAGGAATACTGCATGTATTTAGCTAGCTACCCTGGGGACACAGGGAGAACATCCAAACTCTACACAGAAAGGGCCTTTCACCAACCCCGCCTAGGGCATACATGTATGGATGATGCAGAGGAGGAGACACGCCGCCAGCACCCACAGTGTTCCCTAGTGGTAATCGAACCCAGGACCTTCTAGCTGTGAGGCGACAGCACCATGCCACCTGAATAGCCTCATCACTAAACCTAAATGCTAGTGGCTAATTGGAAGGAACTGAAACTACAGCAAGAACAAGAAAAAGTACCCTTCCAAGCCTCGTGGTGGCGCTATAGGCCAATGTGAAAAGGGTCACATTCTTTCTTATGTGTTGCGCTTTGTCATGTGTTTTGCAAAAATCCACCTGTTGGTGGATGTGAAAAGGCTGTGGTTGTATTTGTCCACCCATTATGAAAGATTTCATGTAAATTGCGTCTCTGCGTTCATGATTTGATGCTTTTCGCTCAAAACGCCGATCCTGCAAACTCTTGAAAGCCAATTACAGATAATTAGATAATTATGAAATATCAGACACATCTGTCTTGAGCACATGGCTGTAGAGATTCTGTGTAACAATTTGCAGGGTTTTGGGAGAGCATCTGGGCAACTGAGAAACACGGGTCGAAGGTTCACTCCTGTCCTCTAAGGAGTCTGCATGCAACGGTTCATTCAGTGGTGCATTCAAAGATGAAAATGAGAAAAGCTGTGTCATGGTGGTGCTAGCAAGACAAACTAGAAAATGTAGGGCAGAGGTTCATCGTTGGCATCCAGGGATTATCGTGACAACGACGGCTTCCATTGTCCTACTGCAACTTTGCCGGAATAGTAAGCCTACGGTTTCTATTAGCTCTGATTCCCCATTGATGACGCACATTGAAGACAGGTTTCTGAACTGGCCACTGAAAAAACGGTGGCATTTTAGCATGAACATTATAGTGAACATTATAGCTGAAAAGTGGCGGAGTGGTCCTTCAATGACACAGTAAAATGTTAAATGCAATCTCCCTTTAAAGAGGGGATGCCGTGAATTTTGTATTTTTTTCCAATTTTGTACATGTTTAAGAGGTGACAGTATGCAAATAGACCCCTTAGTGTGTTTTTTATGTGCAATGATGTCTTCCCTTTGTATTTAGCGTTTCTTCCTGGGGGCGGAACCTTTCCAGTCAAACGTGCCAATGAGAAAAACTTCAATATAGTGACATCACGTGCTCAGCCCCTCCCCTAACCTCCCCCCTTTATCATGCAACTAAAGCTGTGGGTGTGGCTTCAGTTTAGCTGGATCTCCACCCATCACCACCCACCAGGCAAACAGGGCATACTTAATGAACTGGTAGGGTGGAATCATAAAAATGACAATTTAACAAACACTGTACACTTTTTGGGAAAAAATCTTACTTTTCATATAACATTAATACCTGATGATCATGTTTTAGGGTAGAAAAAATGTATGGCACTCCATCTTTAAGTAAAACACGTCAATCATAGGTGTGTGACATGATTGACAAGGCAAATCCCTCGGGTCTGCGGCCGTCGCTCTCCGGTTGGATGATTCTGAAGGGCTCAAAAGCAAGCATGGGCCGAAGAATAACGCATGCAGGCGTTGTTGCTGCTGCTGTTGTTGTTTTCCCCCCCCTCTCTCACACCATTTAAATTATTCATGGCCAGGCAGAGTGTGATGAAATCTTAGCAATAGGTCTCTCTCTCTATAGGAGGTCCTGGAGGCTACGTTTCACAGTGAACTATAGGCCACAGGGGTGATGTTGTGAACATTGATTAACCATTTAAACCTTATATACTGCAGTTAACTGGGCTCCACCAGGGGTCTGCTCTCTACCTCTATACACCAGCTCACCATGTGTCAATTTCTGGTGGCACTGCACAGCACATGGCCCACTGAGCATGTTTAGTCCAATATAATGTCTACAGTATGAAATGAAAGTCGTGGAGGTCTGACTCGGAGAGTTTTCTGTTTTCAATGATGAAATGCTGTTGGTTTATAGTGGTAACAGTTGTAGTTATAGTTAGTAGCAGTAGTAGTTGTTTCAAATCATTTTAAATTTGAAATATCTTTGAAATTTGGGTCGTTTGCATGCATCTATGGAGGGGCGCTTAGGGAATTTAGGCGGGCATTGCCTCCCCCCCATGCCCATGCCTAGATCTGCCCCTGCCTTGACCCAGAAATGATTTTCCAATTTATTTTCCTTTAGTTTTCGAAAGGTTTTATATAAAGACGACTGTGATGCGGACGAAGCCAACTCGGACTGTGACAAATCATAATCACTAATACCATACAATATGAAGGAAAAACATGGACGGAGACAACACTTTTTGCTTCGTTTTTTCTTCTTTGAGATTGTCCTAAAACAATCCACAACCCCACATTCTGGTACATTCAGTGTTGTGTACTGTTTGTCTTATGGACATACTGTGGACGTGGATTAGGCTAAATATTTATTTTTGTGTAGCTAGTGTAGGCTGTGTGTGTGTGTGTGTGTGTGTGTGTGTGTGTGTGTGTGTGTGTGTGTGTGTGTGTGCGTGTGTGCGTGTGCGTGTGCGTGTGCGCGCGCGCGCGTGTGTGTGTGTGCAAATACTGCACTTAGTACGGTATACATTTTTTCGTACAAATCTTGAGTCAGAACAAAATAAGATGAAATCATTGGAGTCTGCTTTACTGTATCTGGGGGGCGGCTGTGGCTCAGAGGTAGAGTAACTGGATGGTAACCACAAGGTTGCCGGTTCGATCCTGGGCTCCTGCAGAGTTAGTGTCGAAGTGTCCCTGAGCAAGACACTGAACCCCTAATTGCTCCTGATGTGCTAGTAGGTACCTTGCATGGTTTCCACTGCCATCAGTGTATGTGTGTGTGTGAATGTGGTGAATGTGATGCACAAGCTATGTAAAGCGCCTTGGACAAAGGCGCTATATACTGTAAATGCACCATTTACCATACTTTAACAAAGTTCAGAGTTTCAGTTTGTTTCATTTTAAAGGAGAAAAAAGAAGTAACCACAAAACCTAACTCAAAGCCAAGCGCAGTAATAATGGACCACCAAGGGTGAGATCGGCCATTCTCATTTCATTTTTAGGCGTGATGAATTAAGATTTATGTCATGTATACACACACACACACACACACACACACACACACACACACACACACACACACACACACACACACACACACACACACACACACACACACACACACACACACACACACACACACACACACACACACAATGGATTAAAGCAATTTGTATAAAGCAATGACTCACTTGGCTGTCCAGTTTAAAAAACAAAAACAAATGCACTGTAAAGGCATTTATCTCAGTTGTGCACCTTGAGCCTATAGATACTGCTCTCTGGCTTTGTAAATACAGAGAGGGGGGACAGTCATTAACCACCATCTGTTATCCTGCCTCTAGACCACGCATCATCTCTTATTCATTACGGCGATCATTTAAGCTAAAGTGCAGTGATTGCTTAAATATTTAATGCTGCCATAATCAATATCGGCCCGGGGTCTTTCAGGTGGGCCCTGGCCTGCAGGGAGCTTGTCGGGGCATTAAAAGTTCCATTGCCTTCATATGTGACCAATTCTAACTGCGGTTGAGCCACAAAAATTGTTTTTATCAGGGCTGGATCTAGGCACGGTCATGGGTGGGGCAATGCCCACCTAAATGCCCTGACTGCCCCATCAAATATCTTTCAAATTAAAGTGCTTATAATTCAAATGATTTGAAACACTAGGCTACTAACTAACTGCAATTGTTGTACCACTAAACCAACAGCATTTCATCATTGAAATCATCACATTACGTGCCTGTTGCAACTACAACAACTGATGTTGTTATTGATGCTTTTCTTGCCTAAAATAAGTCCTGTAACTAAAAATGGTATGGGTGCGACTTCATCGCCCGTGGCACGAAGCGACACGGGCGATGAAGTTGCCACCATACCATTTTCTCCTTCTTACTGAGCTGAATTTGACATGTAAACATGAAATAGATGCTTAGCTAGGTGTAATGTTAGAGGACACAAAAGTGAACCCTTCAAGCCTGTTTTTCTCAACTCGCTGTTTTTTTTGTCTTTGACATATGTCAAAGACTGGTGGGTCAATCTGACCAACCAATATGTAAAATTGTATCTATGATCTATTGATCTCTATCTATGAAATACATGACATGATTAAGCGAAAATGGAAAAAAAAAAATCTCAATGACTCAACCTCAGTCATGCTGGGTCACACACAAACGCATACTGATTAATTCAGATTAATTAATCACAGAAACAATGACTCATTTAAATCGTGCATAAATCTTGCACCACAGAACTTTTTTCCCCTGGACGAATACTGGTGCACGCAATGGGAAAATAGGTCGACCAGGGTAACCTGCCATTGATCCGTACTCCTGGTGTTTTGTCTTCCATTGGTCCGAAATGACTAATCCTATCTCTAACCCTCATCCTCAACATAACACGTCACCGTGTGGACACGGGGCTTAAAACAAGGTGGCCAACCGTTATGCTGATAGTGGATTTTCAGTGCATGGTCGGTCTAGCGACGGCAATTATACAGTAATAATAAAGTGGGAACAATGCCGCAGCACAGCCCCCTCATCGAAGGGAAAGGGTGATAGTTTATTTTATTTCATTTCAAAGCGACTTGCGTGAAACGCCCGTGCGATAATTGTTAATTTCTTCGCCGCTGACCCCCTGGGGTTATCAGAGTGGGAGTACATTATGTTTCGGCGAGGACAAAGGGGGGCCCGATAATGGTCCGTACAAAAGGTGCCCATTAAACCTTTCTGTAGTGAACGCGTTTTGGTGTTTTAGCTGTTGAAAAATAGCAGATCTACAAGCTCATATCGCGCCACCGAGTGGCGCGATATGAGCTTGTAGTTCTGCTATTTTTGAAAAATTGTGAAAATGTGGTGCAAATCTTTGAATACATTATTTCGGAAGCAAACATTCTTAACTCAAATCTTTGCTTCTGGGGGATCCCTAGAACAACATGTTTTTAGATGAGGTTCTGCAGCTAAATAATAGATATTTCTGGGGGTCCTTCCTGTTAAATATGTTAAGCATCACTGACACAGAAAGAGATTTTTTCCAGAGAAACTAGAATCTCACGCCAGGGACTAGAATTTAGTGTCACAAACTAGAATTTAGTGTCGTGGACTAGAATCTAGTGTTGGGAACTAGAATCTAGTCTCAGAAACTGGAATCTAACTTCAGAAACTACAATCTACTGACAGGAACTAGACCCTACCGTGGAGGACTAGAATCTAGCATGAGGAACTGGAATCTAGCGTCGGAAACTAGAATCTATAGCGCTGTGAACTAGAATCTAGCATCAGAAACTAGAATCTGATCAGGACACAATGGGTTAAGTGTCTTTGCTCGACTCCATCCGTGTGTCTGCCGCCGCTCGGTCAAAAGGGACGATTCATTGTCGCTCGCGTGCGGTCCCGCTTTAATGAGCGACGTGATCGCAATTACGCTACACCACATCTGCCACTCGAGCCAAAGATTCAAGTTAAAAAGCAGGTCTATTGCGGCAGCTTCTCAATGTTTTTTTAGTGTCAAGGACCCATGGATGACAAGCATAATAGTGGCCGCGGCACGGTGGACGGCTTCCAGGCTGTCGATCGCGTACTTGGACATGGTGAAAAAAATGAAATCATAGCAGAACAAATTGATATGAACACAGGTGCTCCGACCGTCTGCTATCGAGCCAAGGGCTCATTGCAATTAAAAGGGACCCACCGTGAATTCACATTTTTCGAGATTTTCGGTGTTTTTTTTTTATACCATTCCCACTGTATTTGTATACCCCAAAAAGTTATTTTTTAAACAGTCAGACCCGTTTAAACAGTCAGAACTTTGCCTCCATGCATGGAATCCACATCCCCTCTCAAAGAAGCCCAATGAAACCATCGGAAACCAGTCTGTTCTTTTTGTTAATATTTCTGGTACTGCAATTACCAGACTGAGAAAATATGAAAAATGATCCAATTACAATTCATCATTTCTGTTAGCCAATACCAATATTAAATACTGATACCTAGAGAATGGCTATTTGAAAATAGCCAAACAAGCTCAGATTTAGGTCGATTTCATGTTGTTTATTCAATAATATCAATTGTTTTGTGTCAGTACTAATATTGTACGGAATGCATGGACCTGAATGGAAACAAATCTTTCTTCTGTGTTCTGTGACCACAGCTATGTCTGACTCTATTTTATAATTATATTTATTGTCTAATGAAATGATCAATCAATCAATTCCTAAAAAAACAAGAAATTATGAACTAAATCAAACTGTTGTTATAGTATAGTATTATATACAGGGCTGCACATAACTATTTTGGTCTGGTACTCAGTGGAGCACCAGGGGATGTTACCTGGTGCTCCAAAAATGCGGCGACCCATATCGACCCGTATCGGCGACCCATATCGACCCGTATCGGCGACCCATATCGACCCCTATTTTCAGACCTCCATTTTTAGGGAATAGATTGGGGGAACAAGTTAAACAACACAACATCTCTAAGGTGCATGTCAATGACATAACATTGGAAATGGGTGGAATTCCCCTTTAATGCGTTCTCTCTGCATGTTAATTACATAACATGTTGGAAATGGGTGGAATTCCCCTTTAATGCGTTCTCTCTCTCACTCTCACTCACACTCACACACACACACACACACACACACACACACACACACACACACACACACACACACACACACACACAGCCCCGTCGCGTTCAAGATGAGGGGCGAACGCAACGGCAACAGCTGGGCTAAGCAACATTGTGCACCAACCACTTTACAGCAAAGACGTCTTTTCTGTGCAGTCTCTTTGGAGATTGCGGTGATGGAACACCAAAATAATTCCTTAATGGCGCTTGCTTCTTGGACATTTGACGAGAGTTTAGCTGTAAGTTAGCAGAATAATGTCTCAGTGTGGGCTACTAGCAGTAGCATAGATCGATCGAGGAAGGAGGTAAAGACACACTGCGTTTGGGCAGTGTCAGTGTCGCCAACTGCCAAAATCCAAAATGCATCAGTGTCACTTCAAACACGCACTCGAATGCATTAGAATAAAATTAATGCACCACAATGAAACCAAATGGACCCTTACGCGTCCATTTGGTCGGGGCCTGGTTGGTTGGGGTCTGGTTGGGGTCTGGAAAAAAGCTAAATATAGTGACAAATGAGTCAGGTTGGCAACACTGGCCAGTGCACCCATGTGTGTCCACAAGACAGGGTGTGATTGGCCAATGGGGGCAGAGCCATCTAGTTGCGACAGTGAGGGGTCAGAAACTGAACACTCGAACTGCTATTCATGCAGCCTGAATAGGGACAACTGGAGTTGAAAATACATTGTAGAGGAGCCGCCATTGGACTGGCCCAATGAAGTGAACGGAGTTGGCGAATTTATATGTATACTAAGGCTTCTGGCCATAAACAATATTAATTTTTATTATGAGCCCCATCTGTGGTGCGCAAAAGCGTTCCCCAGCCCGTAATTGACCGCGCCATGTGCTTGATTGGACGCGCATGCGCGCTGGTGCGCCAGTTCTGTGCGGTCCTGATTATATAACAATAAACTCAATAGTCCACACACCCAAGGGACCACCGTGGGAATAAGCTCTCAAAGTGTTGATTGTTTTTTAATCCCTTTTGGAACAAAACATGTTCACACCGTTATTTATATTGATTGATGCCATTCACTGTCAATCGTAGGCTACAGTGATTCACCTTGTCCAATGGAGTTGAATTGGACTTTTGGATGGAGAGTCAGTGGACCAGGGGTGGATGTAACATCCCAATTGGGGCGGGGGCAGGAGAAAAGGGTATGAGGAGAGGAAGCCGCACCCATACCATTTTCCATTACAGGACTTTTATTAAAGGATTAATAATAACATCAGTTTATGTTGAATTGCAACAGACACACAGGATGCATAAAGCTAAAGGTCTGACTCAGAGAGTTTTCTGTTTTCAGTGATGAAATGCTGTTGGTTTAGTGGTGCCACAGCTGTAGTTAGTTAGTAGCAGTAGTAGTGTTTCAATTCATTTTTAAATTCAATTTGATTAATTTGAAACATCTTGGGTTGTTTAGTATGCCATTGTGTTTGGTGGGGCAGTCAGGGCATTTAGGGGGGGCATTGCCTCCCCTTTGACCATGCCTACAGTAGATCCGGCCTTGGAGTGGAGGCTCCATTGTTGTGATGAGACGAGGCGGAATAAAGTGGATGTTTTGGAAGACACCACCGTCTCGAAGCGAAGCAATCACGCTGAAAGTTGTTTTTTTTTTTTCGTTGGAGGGTACTATACACCACGCATTTATACAATCCTTAATCCCCTGCACAACTAATGGCTCGGTTCTCCCCCACCCTCACCCCCCCCTCGCGGGCAAACCGTGATGCAATTGTGTACTCAGCGATGCCGACGATACCAGTTAACCCATTTTGTGACCCTCGATTCGAGTTTCCGACACCAGATTATACAGTAGTTCCTTGCACCAGATTATAGCTGCAGCAACATTCTAGCTTTTGACGCTAGATTCTACTGTAGCTTCCGACATAAGATTCTAGTTATTGACACTAAATTATAGTTTCTGATGCTAGGATCTACTTTTTGACACTAGAATCTAGTTTCTGACCCTAGAATCGATGACACAAGATTCTATAGTTTTTGACACTATATTCTATTTTTTCAAATCTGTGTTCCTGTGTCAGTGATATTTCCTCAGTGAACATATTTGTCAGTGAACATAATTATGCAAGGACCACCAGTTATCCATATTTGGCTGCAGCCCCCATCTGAAACTTCTAGGGATCCCCCCGATGCAAATTGAGTTAAAAATGTTTGCGTCCACAATAACACACTCAGAGATTTGCAGCACATTTTCATTTTTTTCAAGAATAGCAGAACAACAGCTCATGTCGCGCCACTCGGTGGCGCGACATGAGCTTGTTGATCTGCTATTTTTCAACAGATAAAACACCAAAAACGCGTTCAGGACACAAAGGGTTAAAACACTTGGATTCAAAGGCTTTGCCATGAACACCCTTCTTCTCCCTTCTCCCCCACTCCTTATACCTGCTCTTTGCACCTTTCAAAACGTCGCTGCGCCGGCGGTGGTGGTGGAGGAGGTGGAAAAGAAATCCCATTGCATCTCCCTTAAACACTTCAAAAAAAGAACTTGGAACACCTTTGATAAATTGCTCCAGCGTTGTCATAATAAGAATGTCACGATGAAAAAGTGCTCGAGAAAAAAAAAATGAGCTGGTTGCCTCGATCTCCCAGAGGCTGGCGAGGGAGGAGGCAGAGGACTTGCTGGAGGTTACGGCACTGTGACTTTTTAAAAGTGTGAACGCATTTTGGTGTTTTATCTGTTGAAAAATAGCAGATCCACAAGCTTCATATCGCGCCAGTGGCGCGATATGAGCTTGTAGGCTATTTTGAAAAATTGTGAAAATGTGCTGAAATCTCTGATACATTATTTTGGAAGCAAACATTTTTAACTCAATTTTTTGCTTCTGGGGATCCCTAGAGCAACATGTTTCAGATGGGGGTCTACAACCAAATATGAATAAATCTGGTGTCCTTGGCTTGAAATATGTTAGCTCACTGACACAGGAACACAGATCAGAAAGAATCTAGTGTCAAAAACTCGATTCTAGTCAGAAATAGATTCTACAAAAGGTAGATCCTAGCCAGCTATAATTTAGTGTCAATAACTATAATCTAGTGTCGGAAACTGCTGTAGAATCTCAAAATCTAGAATGCACCTATAATCTGGTGTCAGAACTACTGAATCTGGTGTCAGGTACATAAGTCAGGAACTACTATATAATCGTGTCAGGAACTACTATATAATCTTGTCAGGAACTACATCTGGTGTCAGGAACTACTGTATAATTGGTGTCAGAAGTCATCGAAGGTCAGGCAATGGGTTAAAATTCACCTTATTGTACAACAAAAGTAAAACTATAGTAGCACACAACACATAAAGAGAGGTATTATATTGTACATGTTGCCTGTTGCATATTTGCCTGTGCTCTCAATGCCAGAGAGCGTTGCAGTCCCATCCCACCCATGCATCACCCATTCAGAAGTGAATTGGGACATAGATTACTTCATATTTGGCTATAGACCTGCGCAGTGACGCCACCGCCCCTGTTCCAGAAATTGATTCCCCATTCGTTTTTCTCATAGACTTTTCAAAAATAATTTATATAAAGACAATTACGCCGCGGACAAAACCAACTCGAGTCGTGACGAATCATGATGACGTCACACAAACTTTTGAGACAATCAAATCATTTCTAAGATGAAAAACGAAACAAAAAGTCTTGTATCATGCCGTTTTCTACTTCTTCCTAATTATATATTATAGGACGATATTGTGTTTGTTGTCATGATTTGTCACGACCCGAGTTGGCTTTGGTCGCGGCGCTATCGTGTTTTTATTAACCATTTTCGAAAAGTCTATGAGGAAAATGAATGAGGAATCCAGTAGTGGAACAGGGATGGTGACGTCACTGCGCAGGTCTATACCCAAATATGGAGTGTATAGGGCGAACAGCCTCCTGCGCACAATAGCATGCGCAGTAAGACACACAGTGAGACGTGCCCAGCTAGATAATGGTGCACCCCTTATGCTCAACGTTCCCTGAGCGTAATAACGTCGCCCGCAACTAAGACGTACGCGAAAGCAACATCAGAGACGTCCATTTTAACGACGCGATCAGACAACAAACAGAGCGCTGCACATGCACTCGCAATTACACGCACACGCACACGCACACACACACACACCACACACACACACACACACACACACACACACACACACACACACACACACCACACACACACACACAGGGTATAAGCAGCAGCAAAGAGAGAAGAAAAACAATATGCGTTTTATTTTATTCCCAGCAGAATCTGCACGATCCATCTGTGATCGCAGACCACAGACAACGACGACCCATCATTAAACTGGCCCCCAAATGTGTGTTTGTACTGTATGTGTACGTGCGTGTGCGCATGTGTGCGCATGTTCATGTCATAGCGAACATGCATATGTCTGCATGCATGCTAGAGAAGAAAAGAGGAAAGAAAGACAGGCGTCTAGGCGCCTGCACGTGTCTTTGCGCACACATGCACACATTCGTTTACATGTGGATACAGTAGCTGGTGTATGCATACGAGAAAGAGAGAGAGAGAGAGATAGAGGTTTTTTCCAGTGATGTGGTATAATGATGAGCGTAACGTCTCTCTGGCGTATGGGCATGCAAACACTGGAGGGAGAGAGAGGGAGGTAGAGAGAGAGTGAACTCTGGCAACAGCCATTCCCATTTGGCTCAATTAAGGGCCGAAACTGAGACAATCAATGATTGCTGGCCTTTTTTTTTCTTTCTCTCTCTCTCTCGTTTTTTTTTTTTTTTTTTGCTGGCTGGCTGGCAAAACGGGAATAATCAAAGTGCGTAATTAGTTGGCGCTCGAGCGTGCGGCGCTGTCACTCATCCGCATCGCGCAGCTAGGGCCTACGTCGGCGATCCGCGGCACGGAGCGAGCGGGACCAGCGGGGCCGCCCCCCCGTAGGGAATTGGCGCTCTAGACCACACCCCAACGATGCGCCCTTTCCTGACTTATTTTTCACATAATGGGAGCACGTATCGTATAAGCTCCACAAACACACCTGCTGCACAGGGGCGGATGTAACATTTCCCAGGAGAAAATGGTATGGGTACCATTTTTGTTTAAAGGACTTATATTTGGCAAGTTTGCAAGAGGCACACAGCATGCATAAATCTAAAGGTCTGACTCAGAGAGTTTTCTGTTTTCAATGATGAAATGCCGTTGGTTTAGTGGTGCCACGGCTGTAGTTAGTTAGTAGCAGTAGTAGTGTTTCAAATCATTTTAAATATAAGCACTTTCACTTGAATTGCCTTGGGTTGTTTTGCATGCCATCATGTTTGGTGGGGCAGACTGGGCATTTATGGGGGCATATTTGCCCCCCCACACTCATGCCTAGAGCCGCCCCTGACAACAACCCGAACAAATAATTAAGCAAAGCAAATATCCTACTTCTTGTGGACTGGAGGCAGAGGTTGTGACTGTCTGACGGACCAGTGGCTCATGGAGACCCTCCACCCCCCCTCCTGGTCTCGCCTCAAATGGAATACTAATCATTTCCATGTTTTAGACATGTTTGCGGATCAATAGTAATGGCAATGCTTCCTATTTACTTACAGCAAGTCGAAATGCTTAAAACGTGTTGGACAACCCCTGTTTGTTTGTTTCTGCCTAGCGTATAATCAGTTGAAACTGCTGGGGTGATTTGTTTTATTTGTTTAGTCAAACAGTTTCCATATAAGCAATCTGAAAAACCTCTATGGGGATTCCAATGCAAAGACAAAGCAATCCTAAGACCTGTGAGATTGGTGCAGTTGTTACGGATGATTATTATTATTATTTTTTTTAAATAATTGCAGTGGTATAATATTTCCCTCTGGGAAATAGTGTATTATAGTCTTAATAGTATTACTTATACTCCACTATAGTACAAATCGAATACCTGCCTACAGTATGTACAAATAAAAACGTGACATAATATTTCCGTGGGAAGCGAACGCAGCTCTGCCATAACACCATACCCGAATATGAGTTGTGTGACGCACGGAACACTGCGTTCGCAAAAATACTTTTACAGCCTTGTTGATTGCCAGTCCCTGTGCCTGCTCAAAACAAAATGCAAAAACAGTTGCAACAAAACCGTCATCTTACTTGGTATATAGTTGTGATACTGGGATCATGGGCACAATCCGACTATTTGTTTACTCGAGAATTCGCATCCCGTTTTATGCGCGGGTGTGAATTCCCTTGACACTGTTAGTAACAACGCTAAAATCAGTTGCGTCTATGACTACCAGACATATGTATGAAGCCATAATCAGCATACAAAACACACACACATACACACTTAAACCGGATATTCATCATGTCCACATCAAGAAGAGCATAGCAGGACACAAACATACTGTATATGGAAGTTAAGTTGTCTGTGACTTGGAATGTTGTACGTATCGTGTTATAGCATAAACGTCCCTACCAATTACTGGCAGAAACAGACAGCACAGTACTCTGTTAGCCTCCTATGTTATTGAAATACACACTCACTCATGCATTCGCTCAACATCGCAATGTTGAAGGCGAAGCAAAAGAAAACAAGTCGTTTGAGGCTCCGTTTTAGATGACAATCTCCAGAGAAAACGGCAAAATAATAATAAAAAAAAAAAAAAAATATATATATATATAATATATATATATATTAATATATATATATATATATATATATATATATATATATATATATATATATATATATATATAATATAATATATCAGGGCTTGACACTAACACTTGCCCGCTTGCCCGGGGCAAGTAAAAAAAAATGGTGGGGCAAGTGTGCGACTTGGTGCACTATAACACAACACAAGATAAATTTGTCTTGAAGGCAGTCATTGCACTCTGCCTCTGTGTCTTTCTCTGCTTTCTAGCTATCCACAATTCCAGGCCACAATTCCAGGCTGGATTTGGGAAACAAAACAGGCAAATTAACATACACATCAAAATGACCATTAATCTTCCACATTCGATAGTTGTGTAGACCTGGGCTAATTAAGATGATGAATTTTAACTCTTGAGAGCGTAAAAATGAAACCAAATGGACCCGCAAGGGTCCATTTGGTTTCATTTTTACGTTCTCAAGAGTTACATCTGGTTAACCAACTTAACTGGGGACCACCTGGAACCTGGGGGCAAGTGACCATGACCTGAGGGCAAGTAGAACCTGACTTGCACTTGCCCGATGGGCAAGTGCCTCAGAGACCTTAGTGTCAACCCCTGTATATATATCAGAACACGCGTGCCTTCTGTTTACCGGGAGAGACGGTGTCAGACAGGGACGTGCACATATAGACACACATCGGAGGGGCGCTTCAGCCCCTGCCCCTTTCACTGGCCTGTGAAACAACTGCCCTTTACCCAGACCGTAAATGCAGTGTTTACTAACGGTGAAAGAAACGCAAATGCTGCTTCTTTCCATGCCATGCTGGAAAGGCAGCATTCAGGAGAATCACTTTTCCCGCCTGGAAGTCTCCTAAACAGGATTTTGCGTCACAACAAATTTGTTTAGAAATCTATGTCGTTTTTTTATTGCTCCTTGTTAAAGAGTGCTGGTTGCACACTCCGAGAAAAGGCTAATCTACAAGCCCCCAACTGCTGATCTGTAGATCTGCTGTTGTAGCTTGTAGATCTTGTATATCTGCTGTTTAGTTCTTCTAGATCTTCTGCTGTAGATCTGCTGTTTAGTTCTTGTAGATATGCGGTTAAGATCTTGTAAATCTGCTGTTGTAGAACTTGCAGACCTTCTGTTTTCGCTATATCATTTCCCCCCCCAGATCTGCTGTTTTCGCTTGACCAAAAGTGCCCTCTTACAGAATGTTTCAGCCTCTCTCCCCCTCCAGCTCTCCCTGCACATCCCCTGCTCACCATGTCTCTGCTTAACAAGCACGGAGGGTGGTGCACTGTACATACAGGCCTAATGACAAGGAAGATCGCACGTCTCTAAATGGCTGCCAAGACACTACTGGTGGTGGAGTACAGTAGCCTATAGTGGACCTCAGATCATCATGAAGCCACATTGGCATGCAGGCCGGGGGATCTCAAGCAAACCGAACACAAACACACGCACGTGACCAGCGAATGCACTGTCCGCACATAAGGTCAGGCGCACACTTGCACAGATACAGTACTGTATGAAACCACGGACACACGGACATTCCACGCACACTCACAGTATACTACCCTGCATATATGCATATGAATCACCGTGATGTATAATATATATCCACAGTCCCGTGTGTGACACAGACTGAGTAGAAAAAAGTGGCATTTTACCATGAACATTATAGTGACGTCCAATTATATGAAGACAGCATGGAAAATGGTGAAGAGGGCCTTTTTAGGGGGTCGTATTGGGTTAAAACAAAAAGCCAAAGCTGTGTGTGTGTGTGTGTGTGTGTGTGTGTGTGTGTGTGTGTGTGTGTGTGTGTGTGTGTGTGTGTGTGTGTGTGTGTGTGTGTTTGTGTGTGGAGAGAGAGAGGAGAGTGCTCTGATAACCTCCCAGGATACTGACGCAGGGGTTGACACTAAGGTCTCCGAGGCACTTGCCCATCGGGCAAGTGCAAGTCAGGTTCTACTTGCCCTCAGGTCATGGTCACTTGCCCCCCAGAAATATATTGTAAATTTTGCATTTAAGTTTACTTCCTACTTGGGTGCTTTAAACCAGGGTTTTCAACAGGTGGTCCCTGAGAGGGTTCCAGGTGGTCCCCAGCTAAGTTGGTTAACCAGATGTAACTCTTGAGAACGTAAAAATGAAACCAAATGGACCCTTGCGGGTCCATTTGGTTTCATTTTTACACTCTCAAGAGTTAAAATTCATCATCTTAATTAGCCCAGGTCACAATGGCCACCTTCAAGACAAATTTATCTTGTGTTGTGTTATAGTGCACTAAGTTGCACACTTGCCCGATCGGACAACCGGGTCGCAGTCTTCACTTGCCCCACCATTTTTTTTTTCTTGCCCCGGGCAAGCGGGCAAGTGTTAGTGTCAAGCCCTGCTGACGGCACCAGGTGTGTCTCACTGCCTACATGCTGACCTTTAACAGCTCTGCTCAACACTGTTCTGTGAGACATACAGTAGTTACTGCTAGATACTAGATGCATGTTTGCATTTGCCATCTTTGTTGAAGAAGAGTCCCTTCTACCCTATAGAAGAGTCCCCCCTACAGATGTCAACACCTATCCTGAGAACATACAAACTTTTACATTCCAAGGACCCCCAATGGACCCTATAAGAGAACAATTTTAAAGGGGTACTCCACTTTCAAAAAAACTTTTGGTCATTTTATAGTCTACTCAGCCTCATGTGAACACACCAGACAGTTTTATAAGTTACTCCATTCAGTATTTAAATATTTGATGTTCATTAATCTGACGGAACGTCCTTAATATACAAACCCATTATAACTTAAAACTCCATTTTTAACCATATTTTAAAAATAAATAAAAACTGTAAATGAAATTCCACGGCCCTCTCACGTATTAGGAGGACAATATCAGTCACCAGAAAAAGGATGGGTTGTTTTCGAATAATCTGTCATGGTTAAAATGGAGTTTTAAGTTATAATGGGTTTGTATAGGAAGGACGTTCCGGCAGATTAATGGACATCAAATATCTAAATACTGAAAGGAGTAACTTATAAACTGTCTGGTGTGTTCACGTGAGGCTGAGTAGACCATAAAATGACCAAAAGTTTTTTTTTTTTTTTTTTTTTTTTTTTAAGTGAAATACCCCTTTAAGCTCTCCCAGTCTTCATTTTAATTGCAAGGACTCCCAGTTTAACATGAAATAGGCTACACAGACCCCCACGGTGGACCCTATAAGAGAACATTTTAAAGCTCTCGCAGTGTTCGTTTTAATTGCAAGGACCCCCAGTTTGACATGAATTAGGAGGCTACACACACACACACACCCCATTTAATACCAATTATCTTTCTGTGACCTCTAAAGGGTCCATTTGGTTCCATTTGTATACCGAGTTAGAGACCCAACGGCCCATTTGGTTCCTATCACCATCTCAAATGTAGGTATCCCTCAACTAGGGGCCACAAATTATAGGATGCCACCATTGATGTGTGAATGTCATATGGTGCATGTGCAAGTCACCACATAGGGCACAAACACACTGCCCCTCTGCCTTATACTGTATATTGGCGTTTCCAAATTTCACGTGAGTACACTGCTATACCTATGTCTTATTCTTTGTTAGGGTTTATGTTGCACAGACCTTTGCCTATACCTGTATTACCACTGTCCTCCTCCATATTCCATTTCTCCTCATTACTGCTGCATTACCTACCTCCCTGTTCATGTTCATAATCTTTTGTAAGAATTTCATGTTATTCACTAATATTAGAATAACTCTTATGTCCAAAAATTACATTGCCTATGACAAAAGATGCAGTGTTGCAAAGTGTCCAAAAAAAACTTGACTGAACATTTTCAAAATTAGGGTGAGCCCAAGTTGCCTGTCGCCTGTTGCCACAATGGCACGGACTCTAGGCTTGAGGCCCATGCATCGGCCCGATTATCTTGTAGTATGGTGTAGGGTGAAATGTAGAAAAGGGGGGCACCTTAGTGAATCATAATGTGACCAGGTGATATGAATGACACCGGACACCAAACTGCTTTTGGGGTTGTTTATTATCAGACTCTGATTTGAGAACAGCTTAAAGTAGTTTTTAGAGTTTCCAATTTGGGGTTTTGGTTGGCAGAAAACAACAAAATGTGTGGTGGAATAAAAGTAATACAACGAAGAAAACAGTTTGTCTCTGTTGACAATGGGTGCAATTCTCAATCGCTGTGGTGTAGCAGGTATGGTGTAAGTCTTCTCATTGGCTGCATGGCAGCAAATCAGGTCTGGGGCCTTGGGGTAGGCCGAAAGCCTATACCACCAGCCCTGGGCCTGAGCTTACCAAATAATTACCCAGAATAATTAAAACCTGCAAGTCAAAAGGTCCAGAAATCACCTGACCCCCCAATTAAAAATGTTACTGTACTCCCCGGCTTTGTTCATCATGAGTTGAAGCTCTTGATGACTGGTTTTAATTATCATGAATAATTATTTGGTAGGCCCAGGCCCAGGCCTGGTGGTAAAGGCTTTCGGGCCTACCTCAAAGCCCCAGACCTGATTCGCTGCCATGCAGCCAATGAGCACGGCCCCAAACCTGATTTGCTGCCATGCAGCAAATGAGAAGACTTACACCATACCTGGCTACACCACAGCGATCGAGAATTGCACCCAATATCTGTTTTTGTTAAAGTCCAGTTCTCTCAGTCCTTCAGATATACCAGTGTGGAGATGCATGTGTTTCTTAGAATTACCGGATTCACTGAAACCCTCAGTGGTGCGGTTTCTCTCTACTATGGATACGCAGGTGTGTCTGCAAGTGACTTGACTTTTTAAAACTCTTGTCACAATGTCGACAGCAGTACGGTTTCTCTCCACTATGGATACACAGGTGTTTTTGCAAGTGACTTGACTTTTTAAAACTCTTGTCACAATGTCGACAGCGGTACGGTTTCTCTCCACTATGGATACGCAGGTGTTTTTGCAAGTCACTTGTATGAATGAAACTCTTGTCACAATGTTGACAGTGGTACGGCCTTTCCCCGGTGTGGATACGCCGGTGTGGCTGCAGATTACTTAATTTACTAAAACCCTTGCCGCAATATTCATAGGTGTGTGTGGTCTTCTCCTGTGGTCGTCTTTCCTTCTCCCTCCAGAACTGCATTCTCGGTGTTGGTAAACAGATGTTGATGACCCTTAGACTCAGGTATAACTGTGACTCTTTGACCGGCCGCTGACAGGGTCGGTTCCTTCCTTCCTGGTTGGCGGTAGAAGTCGTCATCGTTGTGGCTCTCCTCTCTGTGTTCGTGGAGGACGGAGGACGCAGGAACGTATGGATCCTCAGAACGCGAGATCCGAGTCTGCAAACGCTGGACGTCCTCACTCCTTGCTACAGCTACAGGCGTCGTCTTGAATACTTCTTCCAGCTTGGCTATGCGCGCTCCATAGCGGTTTACACTCTGCTCTACATCGGAAATACGGCCAGCCAGAGAATGGATAGCTGCCAGGAAAGGATTGGTTCTTCTGGATGCATTTCGTTGAGGGTAGCACCACTCCTTTTGGTGATGTTGACTTAATATAAAAGCACAGTATCACTGTCTCCCTCCTGTCTGTGTATCTCTCTGTCTCCAGTCGCTCGCGCTGACGTTGAAGTGAAGGTCTCGAGACAACGCACACGTTATGCAAGCTGACCACGGATCTGTGGTCTGACATCGCACACAACAAAGTGTAGCCGTGCAAGTCTCTAGAAATGCAGATTTTGCGCAGGTCGTCCATTTTCCTAGCAATTTACATACATTATGGATGGTGGATCACTCACATAAAATATGAACATGAAACTATGACTGAGAAAATTCCTCATGATGTTCTATTGTTTTCACCAACTGTTCAATTTGGGATTATTGTGACAAATTTACTTATCAGAAATATCCCTTTTTCATGATTTCACTGTCTACATCTCTGTTCATGTTACTGGGTTGTTAGGTAAAGGTTTGTCTATGTTATTCCTGTAACATTATTAACCAACAACAGTTTAAGCAGTGAAGTGGAGTTGTGTTAAACCTAGATTGTAACTAATCTCTATCACTATAACATCATAAACGAGTAACTCACTGATTACGTCGAAACTGACAACTCTAGCAATGTAGACATAAATAATATCTACTCACTATCAACATCAATTGAAACTGGAACAAAATCCATGAAATCTATTTTAACCATGAGCATCAATGATAGAGTGACAATATCGTGAAATTCAGCATTTTTCCCTAGAATTCTAACTCACTTGTTTTTACTTGCGTTATTAACATGTATCTATGTAGTTCAAAGAGTTGCAGAGTTGAGGTTTAACCTTAGATTGCTTTCACTAGTTAGATACTATAGAAACCCAAGGCAAATAAACATTCTGAGTCAAAACAAGTTGATGACCAAAAATGTGCATCTATCAGAGATAACTAATCTAACTTCTCTTTCATATCGTTTTAAACCCTGTGAAATGTTGTATTATTCATAGATCCATTGTTTTTTCTGCAAACTACCTCTTTCTCCACTCCAAGGCTGATATGATAGCGAAATTTCTTTTGCATTATTTTATGTTATCTATGCTGCTTCAGCCTGTCAGCCTGACTGCTATTGTGTTTTGGTTTCCCCTAAATGTTTGGTTAATTATGGTTGGGCTTAAGGTTTTGTTAAGTTATGGTTGGGGAAAGGTTTGGTTAAGGTTATGGTTGGGTAAATGTTTTGTTAAGGTTATGGTTAGGAAGGTAAAGGTTTGGTCATGGTTATGTAAGGGATAACACCTGACGAAACTGTGATTTAACCTAAATGACCTTGGCTGCGCCTTGGTCAAACAAATCACCGCTTACCACATGGCTTACGTTAGGGGGTTTTCAACCAGTGGTCCGAGGACCACCAGTGGTCCTTGAGAGGGTTCCGGAGAGTTAAGGCTCAGTCATACTCCAGGGTAAAGTGACTCGCGGTGAAAGAGTTTCACCACGTTGTATTTTTTTAGGCTTCACCCTGGAGTATGTTTAAACCTTTAGTTAACCAGTTGCAACTCTTTGAGAGCATAAACATGAAGCTAAATAGACCCGCAACATAAACATGAAACTCTCTCTCGTTATAATATCCATCACCTGAATGGCAGTGGCCATGTCAACAACCAAATACGTAGCTAACCAAATGGACCCGCTAACGGCGTGCTGGAAGAATTGAGAATTATAGTGAATTATAGAGTATTGTAATATGTCACGCACACTCACGTGACCAGACGTGCTGCTTCTGATTGGAGCATTCATTCAAGCCATATAATAAGGTTGGTTTAAAGGTTTGGTTAAGGTTATGGCTAGAGTAAAGGCTTGGTCAAGGTTGTGTGTCTGGTTTAAAGACAAGGTGGTTTAATTCTCGAGCAGTCCATTAATACTGTCATTAACTTTTGATCAAATGTTGTTCTCTGTCCTCATGAATAAATGACACTGGTGTTGCGCTAAGAGATAAACAATTGATGGCCGCCCCTGCGTGTATCCATGGCTGCTATAGGCCCTGGTCATCATTCAACCTTGTGCAGGGACTAATGCCCAGGTGATTATCGTCAGATTTGTCATTGCCTGCGGCCGGTATACCTTCTGGCAACGCACGGAAGATAATTCATTTATCGTGTTCACTCTAATACTCATAAAGAGGCTGGCGTGTGTGTGTTGTGTGTGTGTGTGTGTGTGTGTGTGTGTGTGTGTGTGTGTGTGTGTGTGTGTGTGTGTGTGTGTGTGTGTGTGTTGTACCGTAATTACAAGAGATAAACAGAGTTTTTGCAGAGTTAGTGCACTAGGGCAGCATAATGTTGAAAAAATGTTATACATAAGAATATTTTTTTGTAAATTGTAACTTCATACTCATTTACTAATTCATTATTTTTTTTCATTCCATTCATGCTTTATAATGAATACTTAAATACTTGCAGCATTACCTGATTGACATTGACGTGACACACATAAGCCTGTGCCGCTTCGCGCCATGGGCGATGAAGCCGCACCCATACCATTTTCAGTTACAGGACTTTAATTAGGCAAGTAAAGCATCAATAATAACATCAGTTGTTGAAGTTGCAACAGACACGCAGCATGCATAAAGCTAAAGGTCTGACTCAGAGAGTTTTCTGTTTTCAATGATGAAATGCTGTTGGTTTAGTGGTGAGGCGATTGTAGTTAGTTAGTAGCAGTAGTAGTAGTGTTTCAAATACTTTTAAATATAAGCACTTGGGGTTGTTTTGCAGGCCATCAATGTTGGTGGGGCAGTCTGGGCCCCCCGCCCATGCCCCATGCCTAGATCCGCCCCTGCGGTGCATCCACTAAAGTGGTTTCCCCACCCCGTTGAAAGGCTAACGGTAATGGACAGAGCTTTCTGACCAACACCGGGGGACGACAACGCAGCATACCCCAGGCCCTTCTGACGTGTCTGAGACGAGTCCTTCTGCGAGACAAGCGGGGGAGAGAGTGTTCTCCCTCGTCGTGAATAATGGAGCAGCGCTCACCTTCGCCTGTCTTTCAATACAATATTTACTTGTTTGTCAGACTCATTCCAGGGCTTTTCAGCGCATCATTCTCTGAGCACAGAGAGAGTGATGCGTCTTCCCCCATGCACCCCGCCTGGCCTCTGTCCTCTAGAGCCACCATTGTTGTTGTCCTCCTCGCGTTGCAGCCGCCCGTCACTCTGTCTCTCTGATGTATGTTTTCAACCCAAGAGAGTGCAGGGCCGGATTTAGCCAGCCTTACTAGGGTGGGATGGAAGAATAGCAGGGCAGGTAGGACAACTAAAGTTATATATATGAAGCAGTGGTATTCAACCTTTTTGACAGCAGGGCCTACTATTTATTCAGCAATTGAGCCACAGACCACCATTTGATGACATTTTAGCCCCACAGACCCAAAACTAAAGATTTATTTTGCTTTTATCCACAATTCCAGGCTGGATTTGGGAAACAAAAACAGACAAACATACAAATCAAAATGACCATTAATCTTCTACATTCTCTAGTTGTGTAGACTTGGTGTTAATTCACATGATGAATATATTTAACTCTTGGTTTCATTTGGTTTCATTTTTACACTCAAAGAGTTACATTTGGTTAACCAACCTTCCACCATTTAGCTGGGGATCACCTGGAACTTTTCCTCAGGACCACTGATATTACCTTGCATTGGGTGGGCAGGATGCACATTTGGGTGGGCTCTGCCCACCCCTGCCCTCTCTCTAGATGCGGCCCTGGAGAGTGCCTTCTCTCAGTGTCCTCGCGCAAAAAAAACAACACAAAAAAAATATAGAAGTGTAAGAAGCAGGCAGGCAGACGATGCTGTTTTGGAGTTCCACAGACGTGCATGTCAAGGAATGAGCCTGGACTGTGAGCAACTGGGCAAACATCTCCAGGGTGTGGTCACAAGGGAAGCCCAGTATGTTTCTAACTCGCAGGGAACACAACCAGGCCATCTGTTGTCAACAACAGTGGCCAGTGGCTATTCATATAATAGCCTGCTATAGCACTATAGTGTTCTAGCACATGTCTGAACAGCTGAACGCAACACTGTGAGCCAGATAACTATACAGTATGTAAGCCAGGCAGAACTGTATGTCTGTTTGTCTGTGCGTCAATGTAATATGTGTAATAGGCTAATCAGTGTAATAGTGCAGGGGTTTTCAACCTTTTTGGCTCCATGGACCACCATTTATTCAGCATTTGAGCCACGGACCACCATTTGATTACATTTTCACACCAATGACCTAAAATTAAAGAATTTCTTTTGATTTTGTCCACAATTCCAGGCTGTATTTTGCCAACAAAACAGTGTAGACTTCTTAATTAAGTGGTGCTAATTCAGATGAATATTTTAACTCTTGAGAGTGTAAAAGTTACATCTGGTTAACCAACTTTCATTTCACATTTAGCCTGGGGACCACCTGGAACCTTCTCAAGGACCAATGGTGGTCCCCGGACCAACTATTGAAAACCCATGTAATAGTGCATAAGCTAATTAATGTGTAATAAGGTAATAATTGTGTATTAGTGTAACAGGTGTAATAATAGTGTCAGTGTAATATATATACACCGGTATATAGGCCTATATATATAAAGGTAGCTAAACTGCATTAGAGTGAAAGTAGGCCATCTCTCTTTTGATCAAACTGCTGCATTATTAGCGCGACGATCTGAGGCTGACACTGTTTTTACATGATGACTCCAGCAGTTTATTGATTGACCTGGAGTTCCCTCTCGGTTCCGTTGCCGCCATTCTTCCGCGGCTATGCTGTATGTGCCTGTTCAGCAAAAAAAAAAAGAAGAAAAACGGAAGGCACATCCTGCCTCATATTGTCACTAAATTACAGTAAACCATTGGCGGAAGAAGCAGCCTATGATTTTTTTTTTCTTTGTTCTTTTTTTGGCAACGTCCTGAATTCCGAGGACATGATTGCTCCGGTCAGCATCAAACTTGGCACAAACTCCGTCCATGGCCGGCTATGGGGAGTTGAGACTATACTGTAGTTTCATGATAAAAAAAACAACAACTTGCACATATCCAGTATATGGGGGCCCTATGCATTGTTATGGCGGTGTTTAATGCAGGGCTATCAAACTGGAGATGTGTGGGCATTTTGCAGCCTGCTGCAAAAAAAGAAGTACTCTGAAAGTCATGAAAATATTCCAGAAAGTATTCAAAAAAGTACTAAAAGTATTTAATGTGCATCATCGATGCGGAATCCAAGCTAATATTCCAGGCTTCTATTCCTGGAAGTTTGCATTGTGAAAATCATCCTCCTGCTAATAAAAAAAATAAATACTTTAAAATGTGTAAAAAAAAAAAAAAAAAAAAAAAAAAAAAAAAACTGCCGAACGCTGATGCGAATGGAAGATGGGTTTCTGAACTGCACACAGCCCTCCTGTGAGACACATAAAGGCTTTACTGAAGTAATGTTTAGGGTAAGTTAAGGGTAAACTTAAGTTAAGTTTAGTAGTAAAACTGTCATGAACGTTACAAAATTGTTGTGGCAGTTAGTAAAACTGACGCGATGGATTTATACCATCGCGGAAAGTTATACCTGCTGCAGTGGTAAATGGATTTCGCTTTCTCTCAGAAACACAAGGCATGCAGCAGAGGCCTGCATAAAATCTGTCCCCAGGCCACATTTGGCCACGGGCTGTACTTTGGAAGGCCTCTCTGATATAATCCACCACGGTAATACTGTACCCCTGCCCTAACGCCCGTTTTGCAGCGCGCTGTGCTCACGTCTCCTCACTTTCGCGTCAACACACGTCGAAGCGTGGTGAGCTGGTGCACCGCGCAACCTGCCCCCCCTCTGCACAGACACGTTGTGCACAATTAGCCACTGCCGCGGAGCGAGCCGTATGGCTGTCATGTATCCTGTCGTCGCGGGGCAGGCGTGGGCAGGGGCGGATTGGCCATCTGGAGTACAGGGAGTTTTCCTGGTGGCCTGCGCCACCTAGACAAGATCCAAAATGCACTATAGTGGCACTTCCAAAATGCACTAGAATGCGCTAGATGCTCGACTGGTACATACAGATCAAAATGACCATTAACCTTCTACATTCTCTAGTTGTGTGAACTAAGTTGGGCTAATTCACATGATGAATATTTTAACTCTTGAGGGTGTAAAAATGAAACCAAATGGACCCGCAAGGGTCCATTTGGTTTAATTTTTACGCTCTCAAAGAGTTACATCTGTTAAACCCCCCCCGCCCCCCCCCCCCCCCCCCCCCCAGGGTGGCCTGGCAAAGGCAAAATTGTCCCGGTGGGAAAATATTAGGGATGTGAATCTCAGCACTGTGGCGATTCGATTACGCATCTCGATGCACTGCAGCGATTCGATACTTTAGCGATTATTTGGAATTACCTGGCGATACGATGCGATACGATTCACCCCGACACGATACGATACACCCCCTTATACCGATACTTAACCGATACTTTAACAATACCATTGAATTTTATTCTGAACAATGCGATATGATGCGATCTGGTGGCAATTTAACATAATAAAAAGGATTTTATATTCAAGGTTAATTAATTTTCCAAAAAAAATGCCAAAATGCAATACATTTAAATTCAAAACAATGTATTGTTTTACTGTAGGTTAGTAGGCCTACTGTATCTCTAACTTCCCAACTTTAAAAAAAACAACAACAAATAAAGGGCCTGCTTTGCTCTGCTCTCCTGCTGGTTATTGTGTTATTGTTGGATTAGCGTATACTAATCATGTACTGTATGTATGTACATACAAATAGAAAATAAACCAATATAAAACATGCATTTACAGATCACTGCAGACAGAGTACTGTCAAACAAGTCTATGTGTATCTTAATCAACACATAGATAATACTATACTGTATATATGGGGGTCCCTGGTTCTCACTCACTCTCAGCTAAGCCTAAGGGGTCCTTGGCTTAACCTGAAAGACCCTATTATTACAATTATAAAAAATATAATCAATCATTATGCAATTATTGGTGTAAAATGAAACAAATTGCCCTAGTGGGTCCATTTGGTTTCATGTTTACACTCTCAAGAGTAATTCACCATGTGAATTAGCCTAAAGTCTACACAACTAGAAAATGTAAAAGATTAATGGTCATTTTGATCTGTATGTTGGACTGTTTCTGAAATCCAGTCTGGTATTGTGGACAAAAACAAAAGAAAACTTTAGTTTTGGGTCTGTGGGGCTAAAATATCATCAAATGGTGGTCCGAGGCTCAAATGCTGAATAAATAGTGGGTCCTGAAATGAAAAAGGTTGAAAACCACTCTTCTACAAGATCACAACACGTTGCATTCACACCACGCTGAGACTGAGTCACTGAGAGCTTGTGGATGTGAGCTGTGGATGTGCACTTTTAACGTCGCTGACTCGGTGTGCAACACCATCGTGTTGCAGAATATACAGTAAAATGAGGCTCCAAGGAAAAGCTGCACAGTGGAAAGTTGTAAAACGAAGGGGGTTGAAAACCACTTTTAAAAACGTGTGCAGAAGATTTATTTAACAACACACAATGATCGCGCAGATTGCATAGATTTTCAACTGCGTTCGAGAATCAGACGAGAGGAACACTGTGTGGATCATTACCAGTCGGTGCTACAGTGAACAACGGACTGAGCGACACAGCTCAACCACGGACACAACAGAGATTTTATGAAGCTAAATATGGTGCTTCGTTCACTAGTTCTCTTGTTTAATCCGTGGGGTTTATAGTCCGGGTATTAGTCTCCACGTCGGTAGCATGTATTGATCCCAGCCAGTCAGCTGTAGTAGAGCTGACTGGCTGCTGCTGCTGCTGCTGCTGCCCCGCTGTTGCAGAGCGTAGGAGGGGAGGGGGACTATAGACAGAGAGCTGCGACATTGACGGGCCTCGTCACGTTGTCCCTATTCAATAGATGTCTATGTAGAAGAGTCTCGATTGGACTGTACAGGAAGTAAGCAGAGTTGTCGTAACTGTCGGTGCCGAATGGCAGAGCCTTTCCCTTCCCAATAATGGTGCGTTCAACACAGATTAGAAAACATAAAATAGGGCGAAATAAATCGTGAAAACCCCGCTCAACATTGATTTTTACCGATTCAAGCAAATGCATCGCGACGCATCTAGATTTCCCCGTCAATTGCATCGATACAGAGTGACGGAACCGATGCACTCGCATCGCGCACGTGGGTACCGATGTATCGATTTATATCGATTAATCTCCACACCCCTAGAAAATATGTGCCAATCCGCCCCTGGGCGTGGGGGTTGCAGGGCCGGGGGCCGGGGGCCGTCGTGTTTTACCGATGGCGTGTGGTTGGTGTGACCTGTAAATCAGGAGACGTGCATGGAGCCGCGAGGGAAACCTCCTCCTTGTTGAGCACATTCAAGCATCATGTCGCTCTCCGTGAAAAGCTCGCCACCTCTTCCACATGTCAGCTGTAGCATCGGGTAGGAGATCGCCGAGGCCCCGTAATCCGTAATGAACTTTCAATGCCCTGTGATAGCTATAGGCACCCTTTCTGACTGACAGAATGACTGACTGACTTTTTATTTTGATCATTTAGCAGACACTCTTAATCCAGAGGTATGTATATTAAAGGGGAACTCCACCCATTTGCAACATTTTAATATGTCATCAATTTGCCTTTGAGATGTTGTGTGCACATGATAAAAAAGTTCCCCCAATTCTGTATTTTTTTAAAAATGGAGGTCTGAAAAAATCATTAACATGGTGAAATACATCTGATGACATCATCAAGATGTATTTCACCATGTTAATGATTTTTCTTTCAGACCCCTTTTTCCTGAGAGGGCAATGGAACCGCTAGGGTCCCTTTGGTTCACATTTTTACCCTCAGGAATTTTTTGAAAATGGGTGTTCTCTTTAAGTAAAAACATTGCAATACGTCATATACATACAGATTACAATTTAAGCACTTAAACATGGTAATACCTTTGACGGCGGTATTGGACCTCATTGGTAACTGCTATCCAAGTCTACTATGCCTATTTTGGTACTGCAAGTGCAGTGGGTTATATGTACCGCAAGTGCTCTGGGTTATACTGTATGTACTGCAGGTGCTATGGGCTGAGATGGAGATGAGATGGATGATACGCCAGGACCGGGACAAATTAGTGACATCTTAATTGTGGCAACATCAAGGCAATCCAACAATCCGACTAGTCTAATCTAGACCAAAATATCACTTGATTTCAACCAACACAAATTCTGACGGAAGTCCCCACATGAATCAGAGAGAGTCAGATTGAGGCAAGACTAACTTGAATCAATCGTAACTAAACAGATCTTATTATTTAATAATTGTTTGTATTGTTTGTGAAGACGTCCTGGACATGACGTAAACAACATCTGCAGTCACTGGAGTCCTCCAGTGACGTTACGATGACGTCCTCAAGTGACTCATGTACATAGGATACTCCTATGTACCTGTACATGTCTTGGACAGATGTGTGTCTGAATGGGTGAATGCAATGCACTATGTAAAGCGGCTTGGATAGGCACTATATGTATACAGTAAATGCAAATTAGTAAATGTATACATATATCCATCCATCCGTGTCCCTTAATGGAAAAAAAATATGAAAAAAAAAAACATTGAGATGCTGTCACATATTTGCTTATCTTTTGATCTGAAAGGGCACCACTGTTACGCTCCTGGGGTCATGTCTTTCAATTCTTTGATGTATAGTGAATGCTGAGACATGTTGTGTTGTATTATTGTCGTTATTGCTGAAAATGACAGTGACATCCACATCTACCCTATTACACCCTGTCTCTCTCTGTCTGTCTGTCTCATAGTTTGAGACGTCACAGTTATTTCAAAGAAGACAGTTTGTGAAAACAAACACTTGCTGGAAATAGAGGATGTACAAGTTCACAATGTACTCCCAGCTTGTAAATCAGCTGTGACCGGCAGGATATGTAAATAAGTAAATCAGCTAAAAACAGCAGAGAAATTTAAAGGGCTCAAATGTATATGTATAGCCAGTAGGGCATTAACCACTTTTTTTGCTAGTCGAATCGAACACTTTGGTAGTCGAATAATTGTCGACTAGTCTATAGTGATATATATATATATTTGTTTTTTAGCCAATAAAATGTGTGATTCTGGACTTCCCATTGAAAAAAATTAAGGCTGTCCGAGTTAACTAGTTAATCGCGAGTTAACTCAGCCATGAGTTAACTCGATTAATTTTTTTAGTGCGAGATTAACTCACAGTAAACCAAAGGCCGAGTGGGTCCATTTGGTTCAATTTTGCCAAATGCAGGTGAATAATTTTTAAATATCTGCATCAGTTAAGTTATTTTAAAATAAGTCTACACAATTAGAGAATGTAGAGAACTTTCTACAAAATGTTGCATGTTCGTTCCGAATGATATCGTTGACAAATTCTTTAATTTAGGTCTGGAAGTCTAAATAAATGTCATCAAATGGTGGTCTGTGGCTCAAATGCAGAATAAATAATTGACCTTGATATGAATATTCTTGAAAAAACACTCATTTAAGGTATATTTAGAACTCATGAAAATATGCGATTAAATTGCGATTAATCAAAGATTAACTATGGGCAATCATGCGATTAATCGCGATTAAATATTTTAATCGATTGACAGCTCTAAAAATAATACATTCCTATTACAATACTGTAACTCAGTTACATTATGACATGAAAAATGAGCAATCAACCTACAATTACTACTAACACCACAGCACACATCCACAATGCCTGCTGCAGAAAATTGAAAAATAAAAAAAATAAAAAATAATATATATATATATTATATATATATATATATATATATATATATATATATATATATATATATATATATATATATATAATATATATATAAATTTATTATTACTGAATAACGAATAGTGAATTAATAGTCGAATAGTGTTTTGCTAGTCGAATTAATCGACTAGTCGAATATTTAGTTAATGCCCTAATAGCCAGATGGGAACCGCAAGATTGTGGGCTCCACAAACTTTGTGTTGATGTGTCCACTGCTGAGCCACTGCCATCGATGTTGGCGATTTTGTTTCTAATGGTTGTGAACAGCACAGAATCTGAGAAGGGTCCAGCTGCATGCAGACTAGCCTAGCAGTACGTGGTCGTGCCTCACAGTTGACGTGATGACGTCACATCATACCCACAGGCCCTGTTGTTGTAGCGCAAACCCTAGCCCCCTCCAACCGTACCCTAAGCCTAAATGCCCGACCCTCAACCTAACCTCACAGACCTGACGGTCTATGAGGTGGTTGAGCGTCAGGGATTTAGGCTTAGGTAACCGCGAGCTAAGATGGTGCTGATAAGCAGCCTACTGGGAATTATCACTTGATAACGGTAGAAGCGGATGGGACATGGCAACAACAGGGGCCGGTGGGTTGATGTGTGACGTCATCACATCAACTGTGAGGCACGTCCACTCCTGGGCTAGGTCTGCAGCTGGAGCCTTTTGCAGAATTCTGACCTTTACTCTCTGATATTAAGATCGATTTTTAGGCGAATGGCCACAACACGGCACCGCGAAGCGCTCATCCTTAAACTGTTGAGCTTTCGCCGTACCAAAGAGCCAAAACAATGTCCCCTTTTACGAGACTCATACGAGCCAATAAAGCAGACTACAGTGTGCTTTTTATTGGCGGGTGAGGAAAAGGTAATTGCGAGTACATTTGCGCAGAACTAGTTGGCGGCCCCAGCGTGGCGGCGAGAAGAGACCTTGCACAGCTAGCTCCCCACGGTCTGTTCTCCATGCACAACATCGTTTTAGGCGCCATTACATTTTATTGCAAGCAGGGAACTAATTTAGGACTCGGCAGTGTGCGCGTGTGTGTGTGCGCGCGCATCTGAGGGCTGTATAACACTTTTAAACATGAATCCCTATTCTGATCTGTGTGTGTGTGTTGTGTGTGTGTGTGTGTGTGTGTGTGGGGGGGGGGGGGGGGGCATGAGTAAACATTTGGCTTTTTGACACAAGCACGGATGCATGACACATGCAGCCATAGACCTTCATATATGTCCGTCATCCATCTTTTCTATACAATAGCTAGGCTGAAATCCTTTTTTTTTTTTTTTGTAAAAAAAAAAAAAAAAAAAAAAAAAAAAAAAAAAAAATCCTAATGCCCATGCTGATGTCTGATCGCATCATGATCGAAATATGACCGTTTGGGGCAGCATAGGGTGGAGTTAATGGATGGTGGAGTCTACATTACAGTAGAGGGCTGATCTGGGTATCGCTTTTAAAGT
>CM076966.1:12476014-12511740 GCA_039105355.1 Benthosema pterotum
CTGCTTGTGCCTTGCACAATAAGCCGCCATCGGTGTAGGAATCTGTGTGTATCAATGGATGAATATAATGCACTCTATAAAGCGCCATGGATAAAGGTGCTATATACAGTAATGGACCATTTACCATTTTACATGAGAATCTATAAGAGAGACATGCCTGGTTATTGAGAGACAGGAAAGGCCCCAGAAGCCCATGTCGAGTGCTTCTGTACAGCATTGTAAAAGATAATCCAGTGGGCAAGGGTTGAAGCTTTCCCACCACGGCGTGCATGACATGAACCATTTGTCCATCCAATAATCAAAGAATACATTGCTTTAGAAAGGGATGATTACTCAGCTTTATGTGATACACCCCCTTCACCACAAAGGAACCTGTACAGCTGTAAAGACCTGCACGTCTGTACATATGTGCGCCTGTGAGCACACGCGCACGCACACGCACACACACACACACACACACACACACACACACACACACACACACACACACACACACACCCACACACACACACACACACACACAAACACTCACAGAAGCTGATTTTGTAGTTTGTTTCTGTAAAGGTTAAACACAGAAGGGTAAAACAACACAGCTGCAGCGCATATAGATTCAGGTGTGGCAATGTGCAAGCATCAACAGTATAGTCAACAGTAGTACAGTATACCCTCCTACCCCAGTCATTCTCAAACATTTCCCTGTCAAGGAATCCATTGATAGTGTATGCATTTCCCATGGCAGTCAGTATAGGATCCAAGATCTAAACTGGAGTAGGAACCAGATCCAAATTGTTTGTCCCATTTGAGGGACAGAAGTATATTGCATGTGTGGGACAAGCGTCAGTCAGTCTTTCTGACATGAACAAATGAATAAATACATAAAATACATCAATATAAAAATAGATTCTGAACTAGATGTTTTGGTGATTATGTCATTAAAATCATCGATATATCACAAATTCTAAAGCTTTTTTTATATATCATTTTTTGTTTACCTAGTATAGTTTAAAATAGGGTTAAAATGGTTAAAATAACCATGAAACCATCATCATGTTTTTGGCATGGGCACCTTTGAGAACCACTGTCCTATACTGTACCTAACCAATCCCTCACTGTCCCCGCGTAACCCCTTCCCAGCCGACGGTGTGCCCATTTGGCCGGCTTCAGGAGCACACGGTTCTTTCTAACACACATGCACGCACACGCACACACATGATGAAGACAGACCTTTTCCCGCGTACGGCGCGGTGAAGTAGGGCAGGTCAGCAGCAGTCTAATGACTGCGCTCCTGGAAGCCTTCTCCACATCATGAATCTCTCCCCTCCTGCTCATGCATGTACGCGCTGTGGTGTAACTGTACTGTAGGACACAGGAAGACTAACACGCTGCTTCCTGGGCTGGAAAAACGAATGACGGCGTTGTGTGTGTCTGTGTGTGCGTGTCTCTGTGTGCATTGTGCGCGAGTTTGCCGCAAAGGCAGAAAGGCAGAACGTGGCCTTTTGCCAGTTTGTTAACAAATGGACTTCATTACGGGACACACAAAGCCTCTGATGTATCGTCCGACGCGAGCCGTAACATATGAACAGGTGCTACTGTGAACTCTTGCACGGTAAAACCCTAGTGGTGTAATTTTTTACACTGTCCCTCGAGAATTCATTTAACAACGTTGATGCACTTGTATTGAGCATGGACTGATGGCCATCATTTGCGCCGTTGACTTGTCTAACAAGTTGTCTAACATACTGTGCGTCGGTACAGTTCATTGTGTTGTTTGAAGAGTGAATTTACTACTCACTGACTAAAATCAAAAGGTGCAAACTACAATTATGGCAAAGATATGGAACCAAATGGAGCCTTAAGGATACATTTTGTTTCCATGTGTACAGTGCACAGTTCACACCCGTAAGCGAACATGGTGGTTTCTAACTATCCATCACTTAGCTGGGGTCGTTTACGCCATGTACCTACAGTACATCACATTTGTACACTCTCAAGGTCCTTACTGGGAGCAAAATCAGAAGCAAAGCAAAAATGCACCTCTGAATAATTTACATCAAACTGTTGTGATGTCTAATTCATACAGGTTGATAGAAAAATATTTCAGTTGTTTCAAAATAAAATGCTATATTTGCAATTGTACAGAATAGCTCAACCCATATCCCAAAAGGCCAATTCTTTCTGGAACATACCAAGCTCGAAAAGAAAAAAAAAAAAAATCATCCAGATGCTCAGTGAAGGATCAGTGTACTTTACTAAAGTTTAACCTGACATCTTTAAGTATTTCAAAGTGTCATTTGTCAACTTGATGACATTGACCATCCATCTAACCGTAGGCAGGTGTTGTGCACAATGGGGGGATCCAAAGATTTTCCCTCTATTTCTTCTCTCTCCATCTCCATCTGCGGCTGACATTGGTGGTTTGAGTGTTCATGGCCCACAAATTTCACAGGTGGGTTGTACATGTTTATGATTTCATAAAATGTTGATTTTAATGATTATGCGCTGACTTGGCACAAAGAATGCTTTAATTTTCTGCTGGGCTGCACAATATGGATAGAATGGTGTACCTCAATAGTTTATGCCAAAAATCCCAGTTGCGGTACAATATACAGTGGAGAGTAATGCACATGCATAAAGTGAATGGAAAATTGACTGGAAAAATGAGTTTAATGTTGCTGTATATGACTATATGGGATCACACTTAACTTATATTTGAATGTGTAGCACCAGCAACAATGAAACGTCACTCTTCAAAAAAAGGGCATATTTGTTTAGCCTAACGTTTGATCTCAGTGCTTATCTATTCAGTCTCTGTGCTGCTTTTTTCTCCTCTTCTTTAGAAATATTTTCTTTTAGGATGTATGATTATTAGTACTAATTATTTCATTACTACCACTGTTTTTTTATATATATACTGTATATTTAATTTGAAAACTGGCTCCTACTTGTGCCTGTGTGGCCGTGAGCACCCTCAAAAGTGGCAACGTTGGCAACCGGCCTATAAGGTTGCCTACCCCTGCTGTAGCATATAAATCTGTGTAGTTTGAGTTACATACGTCACAGCTCATATGTCACAGTTGAAGTCGCTTTACAAAAAATACAAAACATTTGTGAAATGAGGACAACAACTTCCAGAGGGTTTCTGCTGGGTCACCATAGCTCCAGATCTCAAGCCATTGAGAGGTGAGAACACCTCTCACCTCTCCAACTCTCTGCTGCTCTATATGTAGGCCTATAGTATGTACTGTAGGCCTATATAGTAGTATAGCTGCTCCCGTCTGCCTGTGGTTACACTGTGCCTGACACAGCTGTCTGTATTATTAATAGCTCCTCAGGGGCGACCAGGGACAGGGTGAATCAATGGACATACTGTGGACACCTGTGGTAAGGTCATATGTACTGTACAGCACCCGGCTGGGCTGCCGGCCGCCCCGTCAGGACCTGCACACAAAGGCAGGATCAGAAGCAACGCTGCTGCCAAATCTGAGTTTCCTTTCAAGGGATTTGTTTGGCACGCGCACAGTGTCAACCTGACATTAAGTGATTAACACAGGGCCGCACGGGGACAAGTGCTATTCCAATATGCTCCGTCCCTGCCAAGTGTTGTCTGAGCCAAAAGTTGATCGCTAAGTGACACATATTTGGAGTTAGAATCCGTGAAGTTTCTGACTTCATTAAACTATACAGTCTGGTGTTTGTGTTGTCTGAGCACAAACATTAAATGCCTTTGACATTTATCTCTACTATCGCTGCAGATTCTGCGATAAACTCTTGCACGTGTATGGAACACATTGTGAGTTGTTTTCTATATCTGCTATATTGTTTAAAAGATATGTATACATTTTTGTCTTTTTGCAAACTGGAATGATGCACAATGAATACTTCTTTTAGGAGGTTGCTTTAAAGATGGACTGCCATGTTTTAGGGTGAAAAAAAAATCCACCCTAAAACATGATCATCAGGTTTTATGGTTATATGAGGAGGAAGATTTTTTTTTTTTTTTTTTTTTCCATTTTCAAAAAAAGTGTACGGTACAGCATTTGTTAAAATGTCATTTTCATGTGGGCACCCACACCAGTTCATTAAGTATGCCTGGTTTGCCTGGTGGGTGCGATGGGTGCATCCACCTGAACTGAAGCCACACCCACACCTGTAGTTGTATGTTAAAGGGGAGGAGTTATGGGGCCGATAGTGTGATGACCCTATATTAAGCTTTCAGCCCCAAGGAGGAATCCATAAGACATCATGGCAAATACAAATCACCAATGGGTCTAATTAATTACGGTCACCTCTTAAACATGTACAGTACAGAATTGGGAAAAATACAAAAATCACAGCACTAGCGGCATCTTTACACTGTGATGTCAATACTTTTTACTCAAGTAAAGTTTGATAGTACATTGCGATATTGAAACTGAAACCCTTGAGTTATCTTCCCAGGCAATATTGTCCCAGCAAACACTCAGGTTCGGCAATGCAGGTTGAACTGCATGTTCTGTCCAAACAGAGCGATGCAAACACAGCCATCATAAGAGGCAGACGGGAGAAACAGACAGCCAGGTTAGTAACAGTCAGACACTGATAAGGACATGTACCAAAAAGTGACAGAGCCGAAGAACAGGCGAGAACCAGAAAGAACAGACAGACGCAGACAGGCAGATAAAGGTAGTCGGGGTAGTTTTCCTTGGTGATTTATTGCTGCTCTCTTAAGAGCAGCGCACCCAGAGGGCTCCTCCTTTTAAATTACCCTAAATTGGTTTCTGATTGTGTGTGCGCGTGCATGCGTCCGTGCACACACGTGTGTACCTGTGTGTGTGTGTGTGTGTGTGTGTGTGTGTGTGTGTGCGTGTGTGTGTGTGTGTGTAGGCGAAGTTTCTATTTCACTGGACAGTCTTGGCACGTTACACCCCAGCATTTCCTCACCCTCCTCCACTTAGGATAAATTGATCCGTTTTGGTTCTGACAAGCGTTTCTGTTCCCTGAAAACATCAGATTAATTCACTGGCCAGCAGCCTGCAGGTTGTACGGGCATGGAGAGAGGAAGAGAGAGAGATGGGGGGGGGGGGGGGGGGGTCGGTGGCGGGGGTGAGACCTCAGTGCAGGCCATTACCTCCCATTGTCTGTGAGATTAATATTGCCCGTGTCGCCGGCATCTTCCGCTTCTCCGCTGGGCGTCTGTGTAGCGAGGCTGTAATGATGCCCACGGGTGAAACCAAGCCATTTGGATGGAGAAAGTTGCGGAGGAAACAGACACAACATCACTACTGGGCTGGGTATTTACCTGAATAGGAAAATCAGGGAAAAAAAACTACATGTTCATTGCTGTCTGAGACGACCTGCAGAAGCGTCCTTGTGCCAGGGAGGGAGCGACTGGCTAGACTCGTCTGGAACAGTAATTTGTTGTTTGTAGAACTATTGTAACCGTAATCTGTCTTTGTGTATCTGTCTGTGGTTTTCAACCTTTTTTATACCATGCAGGGTCCACTATTAATTCAGAATTTGAGCCACCGATGACCATTTGATGACATTTTAGCCCCACAGAGCCCAAACTAAAGATTTATTTACGTTTTGTCCACAATACCAGACTGGATTTGGGAAACAAAACAGTCGAACATACAGATTAAAACGACCATTAATCCTCTGTGGTTAATTGGGCTAATTCAGATGAATATTTTAACTCTTGAGAGTGTAAAATGAAAAAAATAGACCCGCAAGGGTCCATTTGGTTTCATTCTTACGCTCCCAAAGGGTTACACCTGGTTAACCAACTTTCTATCATTTAGCTGGGGACCACCTGGAACGCTCTCAAGGACCACTGGTTGAAAACCCCAGGTCTAGTTGTCTGTCTGTATACTTACTGTGTGTGCGTGCCGGCGCACACCGGCGAAAACGATTCCATCTACGTTTAAATATGTTCTTTCCATTGAGCAGTATGGCTGCGATCTGCCAAATATTATGTTTATAGTGCGGGGCCTTCCTGCAACGCCGCTCCCAAATGGTAAAGCTGACTATAGGTCTAAAAAAGAAAGAAAGTGTTGCTGCCTGGAAAGGTTCTGGGGCCTCTCTGTAAAAATGTGCTGCTTACACAACAGTGTAATTTTTTGACTTGCTGTCATCAGTGAGAAAAGGAGACACATTATGCCTGCCTGGCTCTGCAAAGGCGTTCATATTGGGTCACCGTCTCCTTCAACATCTGGAGAGGAAGTATTACCCCCGTCGGCTGGCATGCAGGCTGCACAGGTGTGCTCCTTCAGCAAGGTCACTCCACATGTATTTCTTAATAGAGTACAACATATATGTATTTAGATTTTCTACAACAGGAATTGCATAACCTATAGCGTGACTGGTAAAAGATTAAAGACGAATCTTATGATATACTATAACAGTGGTTTTCAACCATTTTGAGCCCAGGGCGTGCTATTTATTCAGCATTTGAGCCACGGACCACCATTTGATGACATTTTCACCCCACACACGCAAAACCAAAGACTTCTTTTTTTGTCCAGGATTCCAGGCTGGATTTCGCTAACAAAACAAAAAAAAAGGCAAAACATAAATCAAAATTTCCATTCTTCTACATTCTCTAATTGTGTAGACTTCTTAATTAAAATTGAAACCCACTATAAGATGAGGATCCTTAGTCCTGAAACAAACAATGACATTCTATCAGAGGAGCATCGTTAGTCCTGCAACAAACAATGGCATTAAATGAAAGGCATGTAGCGAATTAAACTTTAATTACAATTCACCTGAATTAACCTACTTGCTCACACCACCGCCCTTGTATCAGGCTCACGCACATTTCCACTGGCAAACAGGTGCTTGGCCCTCCGCCAAGCCATCTAGAACAGTGTTTGTATGCATGTTTCTATATGTGTACATTAAGTCATTCCCCCACAAAGTAGGTAATCGTGAAGCCCATATGTATATAACTATGCGTGTAAAAGAAAACATATCTCTTGGTTACACAAGCGCTGTTTTTGAAGCACAATTGTATGTTGTTGGTATAGAATTTAACACCATGAATACATTTTGGCCGAAGGAGACAGACCACCTCCACAAGGACACGTTTATCTGAGTAACGAAATCCCAATTGGCAAAACTACTACAAACGCCAAATAGGAAAGAGAAAAACAAACAAGAAACACATTTGATAGCTTATCTCTAATCATTGTCAGATGTTTTGCTCAGACATTATAGTTTTTGATCCCATGTGCAGGAATGAAACTGTAGTGCTCTGTAATCTGTTTATAACAGCTAATGGAAGGTATTTATTTACATTAGGACTGCTGTGATTAGGAGAGACAGCGAAATCCGCTAGCGACCAACTACCTGGTCGGCAACCTGGTTGCAAGCAGATTCTTACTGGTTGCGACTACTTTCTTTCCGGTCGTGGCCACCACTAGTCAGTTGTGATCGTGACTAGTGAATAACTAGTTGCAAACTTGTATGTTCACTGCGTTCACTTCTTTGCATAACCTTGGCAGAGAGGCAGAGAGAGATACTTTACATATCTGTCTGGTATGACACCACTTAACATCTTATATTTAACCCTAAAACACCTACAATCGCACCCACAAGACTATGACTAAACTAAATCAAAATCAACACTGGTTCCAGCCTGGCAGAGATATTAAAATGGGATGAGCCACTTCTGGAATCTAGTGGGTGGTGGCACCAGCCTCTTATGCCACAGACAATGACACCACTCTCCCCTGACTCACTCCCAAAACCATGGATGATGAGCCGCCCGGCACCATCCGTCCGTCCGTCCATCCACCCACCATCTCGTCTATTTCTGTGGTACATCCTGGCTCACTCACACCCGCCTCTCTCATCCTTAAGCCATCATCAAGGAAGTACCTCTGTAAGCTACGGTGCAGTAAACTGGACATCACAAAGCGCTATCGGTCCTTGGCGGATTTTGACACCCTTCTCCCATCCATCCCACTCGCTTGTTCAAGTGATGCTGCTGAACCCCGCACTTTTCTGTCCTTCTTGCTGTAGGGATCAACGTACGATCAGTTTTACATGTTGGACTCCACCAGAACCCTCACTGGACTGATGTCTCTCGCTTGCCAAGCTTGATGTCTTGATGAATGCATTATCAGGGATGTTTTCCTGATGCTGCACTCCACTGTCCAATGACTATAGTTAGTACCATGTGCAGGCGCGGTCTTACAATATAGGCAAACGAGGCGGCCGCCTGGGCCCCCTCAACTTTCCCATACAGCAGGGGCCCCCGGAGCCGGTGGCAACTAACCATACAGTTGGCCATCTAATTGGGCCCCCCTGAACAGTGAGCATCAGTCAGTGAGTTAATAAATAATTATTTTGTATGTTTCAAATCAAAAGTAAAAAACAACACAATAAAATTGGCCCTACAGAAACCGTGTACATCACCTCCCATTTGCGTTAAAGTGGAATATTCCATGATCCATGCCATGTGCGCGAGACGGTGAGAGCACTATTCCAAAACATTACCCATCACGTTACAACAACCTATCAGAGACATTCTACCTAGCCTACTACTTCAGAAAGAAATAAGTGAAGTAGAGGTCTTCACAGGTCTCAAGAAATCCATCCGAAAACCGAAATAAATCCATGCAATATCGCCGAACTGTTCGGCAAATTATTAACAAATTTAAACCAGAACCAAGTCGATCCGTGACATTTTTTCCCGATTCCGAACTGTTCCGAGATTTCTTTTAAATGGCGGCGCCAAACCCGTCCGAAATGCGACACGCACGGGCATTCCAAGAGACCCGACTTTATGAACTAATATAGCTGACGACGAATTGACCATTATACATTTTACACTCGTCACGAGAGTGGAGAGAGACCCAGACAGAGGGAGGCTGTGCCGCCAGCAGCTCTATGCCGCTGCAGGCTGCAGGCTGCACTCTCCACGTGAGCGGAGGAGCAGGGAGGAGGAGGAGGTGGTTTACCTTACGCACGCAACTTTGTCATTAACTTGCATTGAGCTTTTCACCTCGTGTAGGCCAACGGTACTGTTTTAGGGGTCCGTGATATAATGTAGTCTAGAATTAAACCCCCGCAATATTATTACCGTCCATCAGCACAATTCAGCTGCAGCTGAGAGACACACAGAGCAGCAGGGCAGTGCGCTGCCTGTAGACAGAATCACATTCACATACCAGATATTTTCTTAAAGGGGAATTCCACCCAAAAATCAAAAATTTCCTGAGAGAAATGTTGTGAATAAATGTGAACCAAATTTGGTACCATTTGTACCCTCTCAGGAAAAAGGGTGTTAAAGAAAAATCATTAACATGGTGAAATACATCTTGATGATGTCATCAGATGTATTTCACAATGATTTTTTCAGACCTCCATTTTTAGGAAATACTGAATTGGGGACTTTTTATCATGTCCACACACCATCTCTAAGGTTAAGGTATATTAATTAAATATTAAAATGTTAAAAATGGGTGGAGTTCCCCTTTAACATACAGTACAGTACGTACAACATACAGTAGCCTAGAACACACCATCTTATGCGCATCATTCTCTATCTTTCACCCACACACACTCATACACAGGCACACGTCACATACCCACAGACCTCTCTCACATAGTCTCTCTCTCTGTCTCTGTCTCCCTGTCTCTCTATCTCTCTAGCTCTCTCTCTCCTCTCTCCTCTCTCTCATATTCTTTATTGTTCAGGTACAATTTTAGATAAAATGTGACTGAGTGACTCACTCACAAATCTTTTCAGTCATTTTTTCTTAACTATTCTTAAAAAAAAGTAAATATTTTGCTTTTTGGAATACAATGGTGTGTTACATGATGCGTATTTCTTGCATTTTAAAAGATTGTAGTTAAAACTTTTAGGGCCCCCATAGCTAAATCCGCCTGGGCCCCCAATTGCTAAATCCGCCACTGACCATGTGGTCCTAAATATCCACTGTCAGGGGGACTCATCATCGCATATGTTGTTTGGACATGCAGTCATGTTAGTATTCACTGGACCAAACACATGCTGCAACTTATGAGCTGGTCTTTGGCGATTTTAAAGAAATAAAACCAACAAACCAACTTCCAACATAATCTGATTGTGCATGAATGTAACCCTTTCCCATTAAAAAAAACATATTCTTTCACATTGTTATTATCTAGAACCAAGAGCAGAGCAATTAATCTCCCACGCTATCTCTCCAGACAGAGTTCATAGTTTTAATGAGAGAATTATGTGCAGGATGTAATTTACATACAGATGTAAAAGGGACTTTTATTTTACTACATTTTAAATAGTTATTTTAAAACTAAACTATCCTCTCTCACACACACTTATGCCAAAGCGCAAGTGATCAGATCACCCTTTAGTACCAATTTCAACACCCACCGGTACTGCCAAAGGTTACCTATACCCCTGGTATACGATATACAGAATAACTAACCACACACACAAATTACTGTCAGTGCGTGTGCATTGGCACACCTAAACGCAACACGCCCATTATTCATTTCATTAGCTGAGTGCAGCTGCTTGCTTACATCACAGTGTATATAAGGTCAGCTTGCTATGTTTTACACTATCCGTGACTTAACCACACCACCACAAGCGTGTTTTTTCGTTCCCCTTCAATCCAGAGGCGGATGTAACATTTCCCAATTGGGGGGGGGGGGGGGGGGGGGGGGGGGGCAAGAAAAAATGGTATGGGTGTGGCTTCATTCATGAGGCCCACCCATATCATTTTCAATTACATGACTTTTATTAGACAAGTAAACCATCAATAATACATATCAGTTGTTGTTGAAGTTGCAACAGACACGCAGCATGCATAAAGCTAAAGGTCTGACTCAGAGAGTTTTCTGTTTTCAATGATGAAATGGTGTGTGTTTTAGTTGTGCACAAGTGTACTTAGTTAGTAGCAGTAGGAATGTTTCAAATCATTTTAAATATAAGCACTTTAATTTGAAATATCTTGGGTTGTTTTGCATGCCATCGTGTTTAATGGGCAGACTGGGCATTCAGGGGGGCATTGCCCCCCATGCCCATGCCTAGATCCACCCCTGCTTCAATCCAAGGTGAGAACCAGGACACTCTATAGAATATTTGCATAGCTTGGGTTTCATGCATTGAATATAGCTCTAAGTTATAAATGGCCCGTGTGTGCTTTAACATAACATTCAGCAAACATTGAGTGGTTAAGTAATAAGTATCTCACAGCTTGACAGCAGAGTGTGGTATGTGTGCATGCGTGTGCGTGTGCGTGTGCGTGTGTGTGTGTGTGTGTGTGTGTGTGTGTGTGTGTGTGTGTGTGTGTGTGTGTGTGTGTGTGTGTGTGTGTGTGTGTGTGTGTGTGTGTGTGTGTGTGAGAGAGATAGAGAGAGAGAGAGAGGGAGAGGGAGAGGAGTTGTATGGGATAAACAGTTGTATGAGGATAGAACCTTGGTTAGGGTGAGAGGAGGGGAAACAGAGTAGACATGAGGACAACGCTTCCTTGCTTCTAAGTACAGATGTTTTTCTGCAGCCTTAAAGCGCGCTGACGTTGCAGCATTCCTGAAAAAGACATTTTCCATTTGAGCATGGCTCTGCTTCACGCGCACCAGACCCATAGATAGAAGTTTGTGTTTATGTGTGTTGGGTTGTTTTATTTATTTTACTTGCAAAGAATGTGACAGAGAGCCTGTGCAACACAATACTGTCCCTCTTCTATACTAATCTTTACACGCGCACACACACGCACACGCACACGCACAACACACACACACACACACACACACACACACACACACACACACACACAACACACACACACACGCACACAGCATATCCCAAGCTGCCACTCCACTCCCCATGCGTTGCGATTGGCCGACAGCCCCGGCCAATCGGATGCCCCCTGGGCGGAGCTTAGGGGGCGGGCTCTGGGCTGCTGACATCACTGTCACATGGATTCTCATGTGGTGGAGCTGAGAGGCACTCAGTGACACAACACTGACACACTGACACTGTGTGTGTGTGTGTGTGTGTGTGAGAGAGAAAAACAGAGAGAGAGAGAGAGAGAGAGAGAGAGAGAGAGAGAGAGAGAGAGAGAGAGAGAGAGAGAGAGAGAGAGAGAGAGAGAGAGAGAGAGAGAGAGAGAGAGAGAGAGAGAAATACTGTCAGATACACAGAGAAGAGACTCAGAGAGAGTAGAAGAGCAGAAGGGAACTAAAGCCGGCAGAGGAAGCTTTGGCTGTCACAACTTAGTGCGAGGGGAGCCTCTTTTCCATGGACGAGGATTTTAAATATGTATTTTGTCATCTCAGCCATGAAAGGTAAGAGTGGCATTGAAATTGTTGTTGTTCTCTTCTACTTCTTCCTTTCCTCTCTGGTTTGCATGCAGGGGGCGGCTGTGAGTGCAGCAGCTGCGGAGCAGAGTAACAAGTGCTGAGGGAAATTTGCACATGCACTCACACACCAAAAAGGCTTGAATGCTTTTGTTGAACTCTAGAGTTTCCACGTCCATTTTCACACATTCAGAGTTCAACTCAGGGAGTGTATGCGTGTGTGTGTGCATGCGTGTGTGCATGTGTGTGTGCGTGGCTTTGACATTGGACTCTCATGTCCTGGGTGTTTTGTGGTCTCAAGTGACAGTCAGAGAGAGACAGAGGGCGACTGTGGTGTCACTTCGACTGGCCTCTGTTGTTGGGAGTGTATTTGTGTTAGTTGAATCATGGCTGGCTGGCTGGCTGGCTGTCTTACTGGCTGAGGGGACTTGTGGATGTCTGACTCTGTTTTTCTTTCTGATGTGCGCTAGTCACGTAAGGACACGTCCCCGTGTAACTGCACAGACTGTCATAACTGAGACTGATATAAGAGTATCCTGTCTCCTGCTGAACACGCACGCACACCCCCCCCCCCCACACACACACACACACACACACACACGTTTTATTATCTGTCTCCCACATTTCTAGCATGAATGAAGTGAAATACATGTATCCACCACTCTCTCTCTCTCTCTCTCTCTCTCTCTCTCTCTCTCTCTCTCTCTCTCTCTCTCTTTCTCCACTGTGTTGTCCTGTTCTGGATTTGCCATTGGCGGGAGAAGAGATGATAAGGGAGGAGGAGAGGAGAGGAAACAACAGGAGACGGGAGGAGAGAGGGGGGAGCGGGTGAGAGGAGCGAGAAAGGATGAGAAAAGATGGGGAGGATGGGGCTGAGGACTTTACAGGACAGGACAGTATAGGACAGGAGAATAGGTCTCAGGACAGGTTGGACATCAAATGGCTTTTGACTTATTCTAACCGGCTTCTAACTGAAGCACAATTACAAATTCCACATGGGTGAAAATTGTAATAAACAAAATGACAACATAATATCAATAAACCGACGATAATAAATAAAGCAGACAGAGTATTTTCACCTCATCCGAAGGAATGGTAAAAGTTTCCCTTTCTGTCATACTTTGGGATTCTGGGCGATTTGTTTCAATCTCTTGGAAATTACTCCTCCCTAACATTTGTGTAGCTTTTACATGGCGCTAGGAAGTGCAAGTCTGTCTCTCTCTCTCTCTCTCTCTCTCTCTCTCTCTCTTCTCTCTCTCTCTCTCTCTCTCTCTCTCTCCTCTCTCTCTCTCTCTCTCTCTCTCTGTCTCTCTCTCTTTCTCTGTCTGTCTCCCCCCTATGTCAGCAGTGGGCTGATGTTGTCCATTTTGCAGAGGTATTGACAGACATGTGGTGTTACACTGACCTATATATGGAACTAGCGGTATTTGACACTTGTGGTACAGAGGGAGTGACAGAGAGTGAAGGGGGGGAGGGGGGTTTCCTTTATCTCTAATAGTGTTCTAGCCATGTAGGCCTATACTAATATAACTACCACCCCCACTTCAAAATCACTACAGAGCATAAACGCAATACCGTAGTACACTATAGTCTTAGTTATCTGAGTATTGGGTGTGAAGGAAGTTACTGCTTACTTCATCAATATTATTTTTAATATTATTACTACTAGTACTAGTACTGTAGGCTTTACGGTGCTGCTTGTCTATCAGGCCTGTCTCTTTAGCCGACCGTTAATAATAGGATGTATAGTTTCCCTCCTGGTTCTTGCATTGGGGGATGGGATAGGGTTAAGGGGAGAGGTGAGTGCCCTGTGCGGTGCGTTAAAGGTTGGGAGAGGGTCAAGGTTAGGTATAGGTGTGCTGCCCAGTGGGAGGTCAGGATTGGGGTGAGGTTTTAGAGAAGTCTGACAAATGGTATGTCTGACTAAAAGCATGAAACGTCCGTTCATTCCTCGGTGTTACAGACCTAATGCAGCGTGGTCGACAGCACAGTTAGTTGCCTGGTTGTGGAGGTTCTTCCAGTCCGTCGAGCCTATAGCTCCTGACTAGCGCGCTTCCAGGCAGGCATGACTACTGTAGGCTATATACGGTGCTGCGTTGCTGCTTGCCTATGGGCTCGCCTCCCGGGCCTGAGACTACATTATTATTATTATTGCCATTTCTGCTGTACTGCTACTGTGTAGCTCTACTTGCCGAGTGGATGTCATTTCTAATGTGTCACCCGAACACGGTGAAATGGCAAGGATCTTGGCATTCCTCTACATACATGTCGAGAAAACTCAAAGAAATTTGTTCATATACACTGAATTCCTGCCGAGAGACAAGAGAGTGCCGTGTCGAACGTTGTCAAGTTTGGTTGAGCCAACCTGGCCCTCTCCGAGTTGTACAGAATCATAAATAATCTCAAATAATCTCCTGATCTTAACCCAACACGGTGAAATAGTATAGTTTGGTAATTCCGTTCATACACTAGTGAATGTATTACCGGTATTTACTATAGTCTACTGTCTGAATGGATGTATAATGTTCATTCCATTTAACCACCATACTCCATCTCTCTCTCACTTTGGCGTGCTATCCTCCAAGATCAATATCATTTGTAAAGGTAATAGGTCGCACACAGTGGCAAGAGTGAGTTTTAGTTACATATTTCATCTTCACATCACAAAGAGACAGAAACGTTTCGGTTGTCACGTCTCTTTCCTGACATGGTGTAAAGATAACATCAAATGGTATAACAGATAGACGTCTACTGTTGGAATGGATGTCGGGTCTACAGGGACTAGTGCACTGTCCCATACCAGTCCTTATGTCTGTATCTTTATCTCTGCGTTATTCATTAACCGTGGTAAGTCTGGGGTTAATTGTTGCCGTGACACGTACCAAAGCCATTTCCCCTCAAAGGAACCTCATACTTGGTTATAAAACGCTGATGATTGTGACTGTGTGTGATTGTGTGTAAAACAACATAGCATTGTTAGGAATTAACCTAGTCGTAGGCACCCGCCAGCCACCCCTGGCTGTTGTTTACTGCGCTCCCCCCTGGATCTCGCAACACATAATCCTCTTCTTCCAACTTCACCCCCTCGATTCGACAACTACCTCCTCTCCTCTCCCCTCCCCAAGCATCAGCACTACCTCAACAACACTACACTCCCAACCCCCATTCATAAGACTTCACATGCTAGAGACGATGCTTCCAGACTCTATTCTCAACATTCACCCCCCCTCTTTCTCTTTTCCCTGCTGAGCTATAGCCACAGCAACTATACTCTTGTTCTAGCCTTGTCTGTTGCGTTACTGCTCTTTTCCCCCTCTATCCCCCATCTCTCTCTCTCTCTCTCTCTCTCTCTCATGGCGACTGCTGTCACTCCAGATTAGCGAGGATGTGGAGGGAATGGAGAGAAGCTTTAGAGAGCCTCCTGGCTTACCAGCCATTTGCTCTCTGTGTTGTTCGCAACACTGACACAATGATGTGAGAAATCCAAACAAACACTAATATTACTGACGAATAATAACGTTAAGGAAGGCGCCCGTCGCCTCCTGGACTATATGTGGCCCTGCCTGTGTCTAGTAGGATTATACCTGAGACTAGACGCACACCACTAATGTATGCTGCTCTGTTGTCCACATTATGACTTCAGGATCCAGCCCTTATTGACATCATTGTCAATGAGAAAGAATATGGATGTGACAACAACAATGCTAATATTTAATGTGTTCTTACTGTTACACAATTTCTTTATTTTGTTTGTTGTTGATGATTCGGGATAATTTGTATTATTTTATATTCATTACATTTGAAAAATATATCAAAATATAACATATTACTTATAAATTGCATGCACTGATGTGAAGTAGATGTGGAGTGTCATAGCTCTGACTGGAGGGTAACGCAACATCAGCATTATGGATGAATTGCCATAATACAGTATGTCCTAACAAGGCTGTGCAGTGTGGTTCATCAGCTTTCAGTCATTTAGGCTTTCATAATAACCTCTGTTGGTGACATTTTGTTGGACATAAGTTGGCATAATATACACACAAGAGGCCTCATTACAACTATGTCAGGTACAAACTCATTCATTTCATCCATTTTAACAGGAGTATTGTAACAACATCCTCAGAGCTGTGATCTTTCTCCATAACCTTACAACGCTTCAATATATACTTTGCCTTGCATCAGCATCATGCACTAGAAATGTACAAGCTACTGGTTCACAATGGGTCGCTGACACTTTGAGGTTGTAGAGCCGCTATTTTTCGGCACAACACTACCATAACATTGCAGAGACAAAGTGTTCTTGCATAACTGAAGGCTAAAATAAAGCGCCAAATAAATATTTTAATAATAATTAAAAAGCACAGCAGATGTACAAGATCACATCACTTGAGTGCATGTTTGTACATCTTGCTATTTTTGAACATTTTTTAAAGTTTTGATTTTAGAAGGTATTTGTGGCATCGGCCTTAGGCCTTAAGTGGTTGAAGAAGTATTGTCTCAGCATCGCAAATCTTTGGGCTATAGGGCTTTAAAGATTCCATTGATAAATCCTCCTCCAGTTCCTTGATTCCGTTTCGCGCCGTTTAAGCTGTTGAGCTCCTGTCAGATGTGATTCCACTGTCTATGATCTGGACATGCTCCAAGAATGTGTGAACTTTGTGTGTCTGCATTTAAACTTGGGGTTATGGTCTTCTGTATTTATGTTTGAATTTTTTTGTTTGTGTCTGTGGCAGCTCCCAGTTGCCATCAGAAGGTTCAAGGGTCAATAGTTTATCGTTACATCTTGTTGGGTGTTCAGAATCGCTTTGATGCTAACTCTGAGGGAGTTAACATCACGTTTTTTTCATCTGAGATTTTTTTATAGACCATGCTGAGCCACTGAGACTGTATCTTCTATAGGTGTGTGACGATTTAAAGAGGATGCTTTCTCTAAAGACTGCAAATTGCCCGACACTCAAACATCTTTTTTTCCAAACAGTTATCCGGCTCTTCAGTGCTGCTGGTGTCCCCTTCTGCTCTCCCTCAACCCCCACCTAGAGTGACATGGACTTTGACTTGCACTTTGAACTGACCTGAGCACTTGAGCTTTCTACACTGACAGTCCTAATGTTGTTACTGCAGTCTGCTGAGTTGACCACCAAACCAAATTCCAAACATGTTTACAGTAATAATAATAATAATAATCTTTATTTGTATAGCACCTTTCATGACATAAAATGCAGCTCAAAGTGCTTTACATTGCAATAGAGAAGACAAAAAAAAAAAAAAAAGTGGGTATAAATTAAAGAGATCATTAAAATACATCAAAGAAGCAGTACAGTGAGGACCTGAAATAAGGCATAAAATATAAAATCATAAAATATAGAATCACAGAGAATCAGTTAAAAGCAAGTGCATAGAAGTACGTCTTGAGTTGTGCTTTAAAACTGTCTACAGAGGCTGCCTGTCGAATGTATAATGGGAGTTTGTTCCACGCCGTCGGTCCATAGAAGCAAAAGGCTGCTTCACCGTGTTTTTTAGTTGCCATTTTAGGCACCGCAAGCAGGCCTGCAGTGGAAGACCTGAGGGGACGGCCTGGGACATACTTAGGCAGGCAGTCATGTAGGTAGGAAGGTGCAAGACCATTAAGCGCTTTATAGACAAGTAAAAGAATTTTAAAATCAATTCTAAACACAACCGGTAGCCAATGTAGTGAGGCTAGGACAGGAGTAATATGTTCTCTCATCTTAGTTTTAGTTAAAACTCTGGCTGCCGCGTGACAGTACAGTACATGTCATGGCAATAAAGGCTTCTGATTCTGATTCTTCTGAATGTTTTAGGTAGATTAGCTAGGTGCGGCTCAGCATATTCATGAAATAAAGGAATGGATGGGATGGCGGCCGTTGAGAGTTCTTGACAGATCGTTCATATGGTGCCAAGTCATGTTCCGAATTTACTAACCCTATCTCTAACCCTTACCCTCAACAGAAGCACGTCTCAGTGTGGACACAATCATGCCTTAAAACAAGGCAGCTAACAGGCTTTGCTGATAGTGGATTTCCAGCGCATGTTCCGACTAAATCAGACTTCAGATCTCATCAGTCCCCGTACGATACCTGATCATATATGTTTATGTAAAGAAGCTTTTTTGCAGGCCAAAGCCAGTGGCTTTGAGACTTTGTAGCAGCTTTTCCTTGCGGTTGGGATGGATTCGATCCCTCATAATTCCACGAGCTGTAAGAGCAGTAGCGTTTCTAAGCAATTTGAGGGCCCAGGCAAGATTTTCCCTCGAGCCAACCCTTACCAAATGGACCCGGAAAATCTCCTGTGACGTCATACCTATGACAGGTTTTGCTGTGTGATTTGCTGGTGCCCCCAAGGGATAAAAATATGAACTATTTTTAAACTAAAGGACATATTATGTGTTTTAAATGTTTAATTCTAGTTATAGAGGAGCATGCCTGGTGGTTGCCCCGGTGCCCCCACCCTTCCCTTCATGGCACCCCACGCAACAGCCTAGTCTGCTAAATGGTGAAAAACGCCCCTGAGTAGAAAAAGACAAAGAAGAAGAAGTAATAGCTTGCTTCGGCCTTTAGCCATGTATAAAATATGACACTTCACACAGCAAAACCAACACAGCACAATAAACAGCTAGAACAACGTTCCTATAGGCGCATGCAGGCGCATGCATGGTCCCAGTGGTCAGCAGTAGAAGGATGTGTTTGGACTGGGCAGCTCCCAGTGGCTAACAGTCAGGTCTCTGTGTTGTGCAGGTGCGGATGAGAAGGTCAAGCAGTACACACACACACCACAAGGTGTACATGATGGATTATAGGAGCCGTTCCTAGCGTGCACTCTCTGGTCACGGCCCTCGTCTGTGCCCACAAAGTGAATCATTCAGCCTGACCTCCGTGCATAATGACCGTGGCTAAAACACAACTATTTTCTCATGGTCTGCTTCTTGGCTGACCTTGGTGATGACCCAACCCTGATTTTGCACACTCCTTTAGCTTGCAGCACTTAGAAAACAGTGACACATTGATTTGAGGAAGGATTGGTCTATGTGACCAGTCACCAGCCCTTTTTTTGTACCGGCAAAAGGACACTGTGCGTGTGTCAGGGGCGGATCTAGGCATGGTCATGGGGGGGCATTGCCCCCCTAAATGCCCTGACTGCCCCACCAAGTGTGCGTGTGCATCTATGTGTGTATGAGAGAGTGTGTAGCCTAAAACCATGTCTATTTAATGTGTTTGATCAACAATGATTTAATTGGCCCTCTTTCATTGTCAGTCAGGATCTGTCATCCAATAGAACATTTCTATGTACCTTTATTGATAGATACAAGGGAAGGTAGACGGGGAAGAGGTACAGAGAGAAGGACAGAGACACGCAGCAAAGGTCTCAGGAATGGGATTAGAACCCACAACACGCTGTATGGGTCTTGTGCCTGGACCACTAGGTCAGTAGTTCAGGAGGTTTGGTTTGGTTTGGTTGGTTTGGTTTTGGTTTGGATTAGTTTAGTTTAGTTTAGTTTAGTTTAGTTTAGTTTAGTTTAGTTTAGTTTAGTTTAGTTTAGTTTAGTTTAGTTTAGTTTAGTTTAGTTTAGTTTAGTTTAGTTTAGTTTAGTTATCTTTCCAAATAACTTATATCCTTTCCAAATTTCCATATCAGTTGGGCTATAGTACTGTTACACAGCTACTTAATATACTGTCTCCTGTCTGTCCTATGCTCTCCTATCCTGTCTGTCATACACTGTCTCCTGTCTGTCCTCCTACAGTATCTCTACTCCTGTGGATACTGTAGCTGCTGTGGTGGTGAGTGGGTTAATGTGTGGAGGAGGTGCTGCTGTAGGTAGTAGGTTATGTCATAGGATTACCACTGGCTTAAAAGCAGCAGCAGAGAGCTTACCCAACTGTGTAGATGGATGGATATGTGGATGGATGGATGGATGGGTGGATGGGTGGATGGATGGGTGGGTAGATGGATGGATGGATGGATGGATGAATGGATGGATGGATAGATAGATAGATGGATAGATGGGTGCATGGTTGGGCAGGTAGGTGAAAGATGCATGGATGGATGGATGGATGGATGGATGGATGGATGGATGGATGGATGGATGGATGGATGGATGGATGGATGGATAGATTGTTGCGGCTGCCTCCAGGCTCCAAACACTGAAAAGATTTTCCCATACACATCAAAGCTTCCCAGCTGAGAGAGAGAGAGAGAGAGAGAGAGAGAGAGAGAGAGAGAGAGAGAGAGAGAGAGAGAGAGAGAGAGAGAGAGAGAGAGAGAGAGAGAGAGTCATAGACGCCGGGTGCGAGGGAACAGGCAGCAGATTGCAACGAGGAGGGTGGTAGAGAGACCTACCCTGACCTCACCAGAACGGTGGGGGGACAGAGGTCCACCCACCATGAGGCACCAGAGGTTGACGGACACTCTGGTCAGGCAAGCTGGTGGGGCTCTGTAGAGAACGGAGGAGGCCTGGAGTCCACTCTCCGCCCGTCCATACAGTGCACACACAGTGTTAATTTAACCTTGAAATAACTGGATTGTATTGGGTAGAAATGCACAGAAAGACGCGCAGAGAGAAGGGGCTGAACGAGAAGGATCATGTTATTATATTATGAAATATGTTAAGCAGAGAGATAGAATGTGTGGTGTACTATATGTTATGATCACTTTAAAGGCATATTTCACTTTCATATCTTCACTCAGGTTTTGGTGACTTTTCAGATGTGTGGAACACAGCAAATCAGGCTGGATCAATCCCACGCTAGTAAACTGGTAACTGATGTTGTCCTCCTAATACGTTAGGGGCAGTGGATTTTCCTTTACTGTTTTCATACATTTAAAACAATGTTTTGGAGCAAGAAAGAGTAAAAACATATTTTAAAACACATACAGTCACCAGAAAAAAGAGGTATGTTTTTTGATGACAGTACACGCACGGTGAGCTTTTTGATCTGCTGCTGTATTTTTATACTTTTACAATGAGCACAACCAAACATAAAATTACTTTTAGTTCTACTGTATTTCTTTTCTACCCGTCCCTCCCTAGTGTTCATTTTCTTGATGAAATTCTCAGTATATATACGAGCATTTTTCATCATAGTTTACGTCGGGCCTACCTAAACGGTATGATGAAAAATGTTCATTGACCTGGTAGGCGAAATCAACACTGCTAAGGGCCTGCAAACAGTCAGAGAGAGAGAGAGAGATAGTGAGAACAGGGGGTGTTAGACCACAGTGTGACCCCAGCAGAGAGGCCCCTCCATCAGGCATACTGAGCCGTGCTGACCTGTGAGCTGGAGATAAGAGAGGTGGAGGCCGGGGGTCTGCAGTTTGGAAAAGGCTCCTATAGCGAGGTAGATTTGTCATTGTTTCTGTCGTTATTACTATATGTTCTGTCTTTGTAGCATGGATTTGCGATTTCCATGGGTGAAGAGATGACAGCAACAGCAAAGATTTATGTACAGCACATGTTCAGTTGAAAACCTGTTTAAGGTTGTTTTTCGAGTGGCAGAAGCGAGCCCCTTGCCTTGAAGCTGCCATTCTGTGAGGCCTCCTCCTGCTTGATAGAGTAGAGACAAGGTCCTTCTGGTCTTTGTTCTTTCTTGTGTGTGTGTGTGTGTGTGCGTGTTATTGCTCACTTGGTTCCCATACTCGGATTGGGCTAATTTATCCATGTGGGAATTGTCTTACTGCAACACTTTTAGCATTTTTCGGTAAACAGAGCATCAGACCACGCTGCCTCCTCCTATGGCGATCTGCTATAGCCTCATTAGCTGCACTTAGCCCTGCCGCCGCTAATTATTCATTATGATATTATCTGGATGCTTATGCGTGTTGAGCGGTTTTAGCCCTTATTGCGTCCACGGGGAGCACATGAAAAGGCACGTGTAGCTTTGAACATGCTTTCTTTTCTCCACGCATATACAGTACACTACAGTGTGCAGGCGCCACACGCAGAGGGCAGACTGTTTGCAGGTTTATGAATCCTAATCAAGCGCTACACACCCGCTAATTTTGCAAATTAATTTCCTCCTCGCTGGTTGATGGTCCTTTGGTCTCAAAAAGCCCAATCTAAACAAAAACAAAAAATTAACATCACATAAGACTTTTTAAAATGACATTAACTGAAACATTAACATTACCTCTTGAAAAGATGCAACATCAAAACCCCCAGGAATGCCCCCCCAGGGGGGTAGCACGGTTCCGGTACGCATTCCTCGTCCAAAATGGTCTAGTGCCCTGACAATGCATTGGACAGACAGACACACATTGCTATGTAATGGAGTGTTTAGGCACTGCTCAAAAACATTGGTCATGTAACTCATGGGCAAATGCAATCAGAAATTAGATAACAAACATGACCAATTCTGACTGAGGTTGAGTTATTGGGGCGAGAGTAGCTGTTCAGGAGAGAAAAACTGATTTTATTTCATTTTTATGCAAAATGAGTTAATAGCACAGATTTCAGACAAACTAGAGCATGTCTGAAATAAAAATCTGAGCTGAATTTGACCTGTAAACATGAAATATAGAATTAAACATGTAGCTAGGTGTAATGTTAGAGACCACAGAAGTGAATCAAGCCTGTTTTCTCAACTCACTGTTCTCTGCAAGACTATTACTCTATAAGCCATAAAGCCATATCTCCAAAATTGCTGGGTCAAAGCTATAGCTATGATGTCCTGTTGTCACATGACATAAAAAAACTAAAATGGAAAATTCACCAGTGACTCAACCAAAGTGATTTTTCCATTCCTTTGATGAAGTCACAGGCATTAGATGTCTGTTAGTAGATCAGTCTCCATGTCAGAGAAAAAGTCAGTCAAATGAATCAACACCTACAGTATAGTATGTTCTGCTTTCCACCCGAATGCGTGCCTAAAGCGGTTAGAGCTAAATAAATAGTATGTGACAATGCAGGGTCTAAAAACCACGGTGGCTTCCCTGTGCAGTCGTTACCTGGAGCACAGCCTGGAGTTGTTTTTGTGGAGTTTAGGAGACGACGTACAGATAAACCTTGTTCTATACATCAGGCAACAGCAACAAACAATAATGAAAAAAATGAGCTACATGCGTTTTATCCTCAACCTTGTTTTGCTTGTGCAAAAATACATTCTCCTTTCAAGTCACATCCAAGAATCCTTGTTAATACGCCAGGCGCCTGAGGAACATGAAGGGGGTTTCTAATTGTCCCCCGCGTCCAACACAAGGCTACGTAAACTAAGTGATTACATTATTTTATCCATCTCTTGATTTGATCGCACAGTTAGCCGCTAGCTGTCCTATTTCATTTGGCATGGTCATTTTATTATTATTATTTTTTTGCACCCAACCCACTTGAACACCATTATCTCAGATTCTTACCCATCAAATACGCTTACTGACGTTTTCACCGACCGAGAGCAGGCTCTGTGAGCCTCGTGGCCTGGAGAGTTAGGGTCAGAAGAACGTGCCCACACACGATTACGTCGTCATAACATCTGGTTTCGGAGATCTGGCGATTCAAAATAAGGGTTACAACAGGGGAACCCTAGCTTGGCATAGAACTATATTTAGCAGGGCGCTGGCAGTGTTAAAGTGGGTGGATCAAGTTCACATACAGGCATTTTGACTGTACTTGTTGTAGTACACGCAAGTACAAATACAGTTATTATCCCCAAAAGGCCAATATATACTGTATAGGTCAAGGCCTGACTGACCCACCAAACATGATGACATGCAAAAATCCCAAATTTAAAAAAAATATTTCAAATGAATATTATTTTTAAAATGATTTGAAAACACGTTACCTATAACTGTCGCACCACCAAACCAACATTTCATCATTCGAAAATGAAAAAGTCAGTCAGACCACATTTAACATCTGTTCCTCCTACATTTTACGTGATCAATGAGTTGATCCGTTGACCAGTGTTCAGTTCACAATAATCATCAGCATCCATTGTGGCTCCGCAAAACAGATCATATTTTGAATAATGATCTCTAGTCAGTACAAAACGGTAAATAGATCTAGCCCTATACCGTAGCTATAACTGTGACAAAATACACAGTTTTCTATGGATGGGGTTTTAGGTTTTGAGGATACATTCTCTTACAAACACACAAGAGACATGCAGCAGAACAAACGTGTAACGGGACTTTCAAGTGAGACAGATAAGGAGTAAAGACTCCTAAGAGTTACCGGTGCATCAGAGTACAGATTAATGTGTCATTCTTCAAAAGTATTGTTTAATGTCCAATTAGTCACAAAGGGCCAGGTGGATACCATTTTACTTTGTAGGCATGTTTAGCAAACATTAGCAAATTATTTACCCCTTTTTCCCCTCCTCAATTTAGTATTTATGTCAACTAATTCCTCTCCACACATATGTCTGTGTTTCTATTGTATCCTACTGACTCACACATACCAGTGAGGAGCTCCCACCGGGAGGACATAGAACCTTTGTCCTACTTCCTCCAGCCCAACACTCCCTTGCTGACATGCCAGGTGCCTCCCTGGCCTGTAGGAACATGTGCAAAAAACTGGACGCTCCACGGTGGATTGGAAGTTGGAACCTCTGTTGTGGTAGTGGGCACTGGGCAGGGACTCTCCCAGCCAGGGGCTGTCCCAACCCGGCCAAGTGCAGTGCCAATGTCGCCATGTGACACATTTGAGCCATGCGCTGTGGATGTCACCTGTGGTGAACTGGTCTGACTGGAGGCAGTTCATCCTCCAGTAGCAGTGGTTCCCTAGTAGATGTACTGTACTGTACTGTACTGTACTGTACTGTACTGTACTGTACTGTACTGTACTGTACTGTACTGTACTGTACTGTACTGTACTGTACTGTACTGTACTGTACTGTTGTACCGTTTTTAGTGTGCGTGTGTGTGTGTGTGTGTGTGTGTGTGTGTGTGTGTGTGTGTGTGTGTGTGTTGTGTGTGTGTGTGTGTGTGTGTGTGTGTGTGTGTGTGTGTGTGTGTGTGTTGTGTGTGCGCGCGTGCGTGTGTGTGTGAGTGCTACTGTATCAGACATTCTAAACCGAGACACAGGACAGAGAGACATACTGTAGATGTGCTGACGGCGCAGAGAGCTTCACATTCTACCATACAGGTTGGTTGGATTGATTCAAATGAACAGTTTGCATCTTTAAGCTATAGGCAAACCCCCATGCCTATCCACCATCAAAACTGACCTCTCTAAAGGGATACTGGAAGTTTCACTCCACATGGTCCACATTTTGACACATTCAAGTGATTGATTGATCGATCGATTGATTGATTGATGGTTCAATGGTTCAGTGGTTCCTTGGATGGTCAGTTACAGGGGTGACCTGAGAGAAGTCGTTTGACAACCTTATCGTTATGCTCACGGCTCGGATATTCATTTGCTCTCTAATTCACATGCAAAGTCAGAACCCTTGTTGAGAAAGGCTCCTTGCTGTTCTAGCTGCTCTATAAGCCGAAGTGCTGTGGGATGAGGTTAGCGCACAGACACCACCTCCACTCTGCAGGCAGCTTTTAAAACCGGTCGCACGCTTGGTTCTGTGGTGCAGCGGAGAGACACCCACAGAAGACACACATCCACCCCATTAAGACCAGGAAGCAACTGTGAAATAGCAGATATGCACCCGCACACTGCATCGCTTTGTGCCTCGCTGCAAACCTGAAGATCTGCTATTATTAACTAACCCTCAGGTCCATATCGACACTTTTCCCAGATACATACACACACACAAGCATGCACGCACACATGCATGCACGGACACGTGAACATGCATGCACTCACGCACGCATGCATGGATGCACGCACGCTACCCACACATACAAACACACACACACGCGCACACACACACACACACACACACACACACACAACACACACACACACACACACACACACACACACACACACCAGAGTGTTATCGCAGTCATTGCAATGTAGAGATTAGTAAATCAGTTCTGCACAGGTCCTCCCTCCCATTCCAACAGGGGCCTGCTGTGGTTGGTGGTGGTGGTGTGACAGTTACAGACATGCTGGTGTCTGTATGGTTGTTGGCTATTAAAATCCCACACATTGTAAAGTATGAGCACTTTAAATAAACCAGTTGCTGCTGCTGCTAATGAACAACATACTGTATAGTACTACTGCTATCAAAATAGAATCCTGTGGTGGTGGTGGTAAGTGCATCAAGTACATTCAAGTACTGTACTTGAGTATATTTTACCATACTGAAGTATTTTAAAGTTCCAGTACTTTTTCTTCAGAATTATACCTTTCCACAGGGACGTCACTGACCATTTTTTGCCTGACTCCTAGGTGCACCTTCTGAGGAGAGCACTGTGTTTTGTCACGCAAATCAGCTACTTTTGCCGTTTGCGAGGACGCACACACGGCCGTTCGTCTATGTGTTTGTGTCTGTCTGTATATGGCATGCGAACTGTGTTCGCTTCCCACCTGCAAGTACCTGTAAGACAGCCTCTTACTTGTTATGAGTGTCAGCTTGACACTTTTTGCCACATTTTGTTGACCCCCTTGGTGTGTTGCCCCACACTCTGTGCGTATTTTACGCACATACGTAGCACCGGCACTGGATTCGCACCGCTACAATTATTTCAGTACATAGTTACTAGTTTGATTTATAGATTTAGAATATTATTACAAAACATTCGCATACATATTAACCACTTCATTTGCATCTCGGCCTTTTGAAAATCACAATGCTTCGCAGAGCTATGTAGATCAGCTATTTTCAAAACTGATGTCAATAGCTTTGTAGATTTTGAATTCCGATTTTTAGAGACTTTGCAATTCTATGTTTCAGTATTTTTCAATGGCAAAAAATGTGAGTACTTTCTTTTCCACTCATGGCAGCTCCCCCCCCCCCCCCCCCCCCCCCCCCCACCCCAGTGTTGGGTTAGTGTTGTGTAACATAACAGTTATCTATAGCAACATGTCACACAGAGACGCCGAGGCTGTTATGTTGCGAAGGCACAGTATAGGGGCTCTGCTGCCAGGCTAATGCTAGCATGATCACCAACACAGCCTTTTGGGACAGACAGAGCACTGCCTGCCTGCACTCACACGCTTATGAATAGCCCTGACTGTGGCTCCGTTGCATGTCAATGGACACTCATGGTATTCCATTTAGCAGAGGCCAGGCATGGAATGGCTGGAGAGTCCCTGACACTTCCAGTGGACACAGAAAGACGAGTTTTAGGACAGAGGGATATTGTAATGTCACTAAGGCTTCCACACTGAACCTTACTGGCTGTTATCTTTATGGTATTAATAAAAAAAAAAACTTTATCATGGTGGGGAAAGTAGCAGTTTCAGTATTGTGAAGAAGGGAGTTTTCTGCCTCTTCAAAGAAGATGTCTTGATCAATCAGATCTCCACTTCTATGAAACTAATCCTTTGTTCTATAGATGTACTGTAAAACGTGCTTCTGTTATGCTGTGGAGAAATGGCATATAAGGATAACTCTAGGGCTAGGCAATTAAGAATATGACATGGCTAGACATGGCATTAAGATAATTGTGAGTTGGCTTGGTGACAAGGATAGCAAACTATTTCTATGTGACAAGGAAAGAATGAAAATTCTACTCAATAATGTGTCATTGTGAGAGCCGTTCACAAACTCTCTCCAACGCCTACACAAGGCTCTCACTTATACGTTACACTCAACAGACCATAATGGCTCACACGTTGTTTTGTGTTTCATCAATTTGACGGATGTGTGTGTACAACTATGTTCATATACAGTAATACACTTTGATGATGACGCAGATGAGAATTATTTAAAAGAAAAAGACCGTATATGCATTTTTGTCAACACATTTTTAACACATTGACTAACGTGGCTGTGTCTGGCTTTCATCGTCCCTGGATCACAACTCCTCTTTACATGAAAGAATTTCTGTTGAGCAAAACAGCTGCCTTGGGTGAAACCCGGCCAGATCAACACTAGCAAACAAACCCAGCCAGATAGACACAGACAAACAAAGGGAGGTGTAATAAAATCGAGATAACCAGTTGTTCTTTCCCACAAATGTTATCCAATGATAAAATAATTCCCAGGCAATCATTAATTTCAAACACGTAGCTTCATTTATTTGCAATCGGATAGATAACCACTACCACATATACTGCTATTTCCTTCCTGGAAAATAGCAGTATGTGTGCTAAATGCCTTTAAATCAGGGGTTTTCAACCTTTTTCATCCCAGGGCCGACCATTTATTCAGCATTTGAGCCACGGACCACCACTTGAGGACATTTTAGCCCCACGGACCCCCAAACTAAAGATTTCTTGTGCTTCAGGCCATGACCATTAATCCTCTAGTTGTGTAGATTTGGACTAATTCGCATGATGAATATCTTAACTCTTGAGAGTGTAAAAATGAAACCAAATGGACCCACCAGGGTCCATTTGGTTTCATTTTTACGTTCTCAAGAGTTACATCTGGTTAAACTACTTAGCTGGGGACCACCTGGAACTCTCTCAAGGACCACTGGTGGTCCCCAGACCACCTGTTGAAAACCCTTGCTTTAAACGTAACACTGTTGAATTCTGTTGGAACAGAAACATGCCGATCCACTACTACACCCTAGCCCAAGGCCTGATTTATGCCTATTTGCATGCCAGTGATATTGCATACTGAATACAGCCGATCTTCAGGCTCTCGTCGCATTGGCGTTGCGGCGCACCGCAGGCTTTTAAATCTGTTATTTTGGTCTGTGTGTGACAGCATGCGCAGGCCAAGTCAGGCATAACAGCGCTTGTGCACAGGCAGCCAAGTGTATGCGATGCATGATGCACACGTACTGTCCATTGGCAGCACACTGTCTGTCACAGAAGTCTGGGAGTGGGGACGTCAACGGGAACAACATCGGGGCACCTCCAGAGACCCGGATGCCGCTAGCAAACTGAGGCAGATTACATCAAGGAAACTGAGAGTTTGCTCTGCGGACTCGCGTCCAGCCATCTGTCCACACGACACAATGGATTATTTAAGAGCGCTGGACTGGAGAGTGGAGAGACATCCACAAGAGTCCTGTTACGTAACCGGCCGCCACACTCATGGCCAGAGGCAGTGGTGTAAAGTAACCAAGTACATTCATTCAAGTACTTTACTTAAGTACACTTTTGAGGTACTTTTACTTTACTGGAGCACTTCCGATTCTCAGGACTTTTGGGGATTTTGTTGTTGCAAAACATACATTTACCACTTCAGCCCTATATACACTTCATCCTTTTGAAATCTACAAGATATTTCTTCTGTTCTGTGAGCTTGTGTCAGGATCACTTTTTTGTTTTATTGCCCTAAATATGATGGCATGAGATACATTGCGGTTAACAAGATGTCTTCTGGGAATGTCCTAGAGTTATGTCCTAGAGTTAAATGATTATGAAAAAATTGAGATAATTTATCTTTTGCCAACTGGACTTTTGTTGTGGCAGATTTTATTTTTCAAGCTTGGGAGATAACTCTGTAACTCTAATGAAAAGTATTATGACTATATTGTAAAAATGCTGTAAACATAAAGGTAGAATGGTATTTTATAAATCCATGAGGGATGGAATGGACACAAACATAAATTAATAAATAATCAATCAATAGTTCAAATTGACAGCTCACAATGCTGTGTATCTGTTCAATTAGAGCCGATTGAAAATGCAGTGGTGGTGGTCGGCACTGCAGTGGAACGATGCAGGAGGAGAGTTACAATAGAGGTACTAGAAACCTCTCTAAAATGGAACTAGGTGGCAGGCGAGGCTTGTGACCATATGGTTTCCTTGTTGCTTCTGTCGGTAGTTCATAGGTTACTAAAGAGTGCCATCTAGTGTAAAAAAATAAAATAAAATAAAATGATGTCATAAGTCGTCCATGGCAGTGAATAAGTCTAAAGTATATACTTAAAAATATACGTTTTTTAGTGGTGCGACCGCACCACTCCTTAAACGAGATTCGCAAGATGTCCTCACGGAACGGGCACGCTGTGTGCACGGAACGGGCACGCTGGCCACGCTCCCATTGGAAATGAATTGCAAGTCGCTGCGACTCGCTCCATGCCTAAACCGGCATGGTTTTGTTGCTGCTTGTTTCTCTCTCAACATGTGGGCAACATGCAGAGCACAGTGACCGTCGCCATGGCATCGTCATTATAGCTGTGTATTTCTATTGGCCGCCCCAGCATAGGGGCCAGCATAGAGGCTATGGGATGTTATCCGTTACAGGCTATGGATATGGGCCACTACAGACACTGATAGTGTTGGCGAACGAGCATGGGGCAGCAGCGACTGACTGTTAAGAACAGGCAACATCAGTAATTCTGCTGTCCGCCCACTCTCTGCCTTCCACTTCTGTCGAGACAACGCTATGATTTATTTTGCACGTCGCGATAAGCACTAGCTGCAACAACAACAACAGCAAAGGATACACATTAACCCACTCCTGTGAGACATCTGTACACAGGTTAGTATCAACTTTTTGCAAGTCGCGATAAGCACGAAGTCGACGGACTTGTCGAATGTGGAATGCGTTACTATGGATCCCACCACAGTTCTACGAATCCACCGCATCTAATTTTGAGTAATGTGCAATGCGTTACTATGGATCCCACCGCAGTTCTACGATGCGTTACTATGGATCCCACCGCAGTTCTACGAATCCGCCGCAAACGTCTGTCTACGTTTTCGTACAGAGCAGCTGTTTGGGGGTCCCTTGAAATAATACTAGTTGCAAAATCACTGCTAGAAATGTATAAAGCTACTCTCATCGAGTCCCTGCCATATCTTTCAAGAGGGGTCTGCAGCCTACTGCGTATAATTTTGGGGGTCTTTCCACGTTAAACAAAAATTGGGAAGCACTGCCAAAAGGTCTACATCAGTGGTTTTCAACCAGTGCTACGGGGACCACCAGTGCTCCCTGAGAGGCTTCCAGATGGTCCCCAGATAAATGATGGACAGTTAGTAACCAAATGGACCCTTATAGATCTGTAACTCTTCGTTATGGGTCCATTTGGTATCATTATCATTGTACGCTTATTATATTTAAACATCTGAATTACTACACTTTCAATAATGTACACATTTAGAAAATGTTGCAGAATTGTTGTTTGGACCAACATTTTGCCACTGATCACCTAAATTGTGGAGAGGCTAAAATGCAGAATACATATTCGGCAGAGCTGTGTTCCCAGGGGTCAGTGTTGAGGGGGCCCCCAGGGACCCCATATAACTGTCATTTCTTGACTCTTTTGGACATGGTTGGTACGCCACACCCACGCCACCTTGCTGAGTGTCTTCCTGGGAACTAAATGTTCTGGGGACCCCTTGTTGACCCTCAGGGACCCCTACACAGTTACATGATCTGTGGCTTTGCAAATTTGCCGCACCCCCCACAGACCACCACCGCAGTCGCACCACTTCATTCACATGGGTGTGATTTTTTAAATGATGTTGGGGGAAGGGGAACCGCTGATTTAGAAGTCCGGAAACACTATCTTGTCACCAAAACGTTGCAGGTTTGATCGCAGCCTCGGCTAACATGGTGTGTAACAGTCAACAATCTTTGTCCTGCTGAATTGGCCTTGAGCAGAGCTAGGCCCGCATGCAGTTTATACTTGGTGTCATGTAGAGATTTACAGTATGTTCAAAAGAGCATGTCACAGCACAATGTGTTGTCAGCACTGGTGGAAAGTATTTTAATAACCAAGTGCATTCACTCAAGTATTGCACTTAAGTACTTTTCTTTACACATTGTAAACAAGGAAAAGCTTGTACATTTAATACCTGCATGTGTTTTTGCACTGGAGCAGCGACCAAGCTTGACTGGCTCAGGAAAATTCTGCATATGGAAAAATGGAATTACATTGTGCGCCAAAGTTTTGGCAATGTAGTATGTAAAAATCCTGAATTGACCTGGTACATGCATTATACATTTATCTGTGTGGTCCTCTCACAAGTCCTCTGGTGACCCCACCTTAAATCGTATAATTGTCATCTTAGCACTGTAAAAAGAGTAAATATGTACCTGTATAAGGGTCAAGCTAAGTTGACACATACATAGGATTTTACTGCGCGACGTTCAAGGTCCAAAGTGATGTATTGCCACATGTAACCTACATATTATATAGCTGGCAGAACCAATGCATGTCCCATGTTGTGACATTCCTGGACTGCAGGTGAAATAATTCAGATTGTGTACAAATATGTGTATTTTTTAATGTATTGCCTTGTTTATTCAGCCATGCAATAAACGGCAGGTCCATCATCTCAAGAGTTCTCGCTCCTGTCCATCCAGTGGACTGAAACATCTTTGAATATGAATAACTCCTGATCTTATGAAGCTCTAATCAAAGCAATCATTTTTGACATCCTATGGCGGCCCGTTGTTAGTCGTGGTAGGAATATTTTTTTACCTTGCATCTAGCCATCTAAGATGGCGCCTAGTAACGTCAGGTGCCCCAGAAAATAGTTCTGGAAGAAATGGATCATGGGCTCATGATCTAGTCGTTGCCAATGGTTCTGGGCACTCAGCGTGTTACATTGTGTTATCATCAATCTATAGGCCTACTTTATGTCATGTATATAGCGCTTATTTGCATGCTAATTCTAAGAGGGTATACATTTGGTTTGCTGCCTCTATATATTGTCCCCTCATTCCGCAATACTTGAGAATTTTACGGCAATGGCTAGCAATCTCTAATCAAGTCAATGCTTTTCAAAAGGATAATTAATTATGCTTATTTATTTATTTTTCATAACAAAGCCAAGAAGATCCCAGCAGCGACATTGAATAAATACATAGCTGTTTTCCTCTGTTCATCTGGTCATATCATTATTTTTTATTTATATATTATATAAAAATTGCTGTTTTCAAATTAAAAGTAATTTCAAACCATACAGTTTCATTGGAATGTGGTCTTTGATGTCAAAATCCATAATTCAGCGGGGATTAGCACTCCATAGGCTAGCAGCCAGCTAATTAACACAGCCAGGGATATACATATCTTAACGAGGGGGTGGGGGGTTGGCGTCTGTTTTGGTGTGTGTGTGTGTGTGCGTGTATGCATGCGTGCGTGCGTGCATTCGCTCGTGTGTGTTTGTTCGTGTGCATGCAGTACGTGCACACACTTGTATTTCTTGGTGTCTGTACGTGGAAAAAGTAAGTGCAACAGAAAGTTCTGTGTGCGCATTTTTGAATATAGCAGGTGTGCACGTTCTTGTACGTACATAATATGTGTATTACAACGGCAGATTACTAAACTATAGTCAACTGGAAGGGAATTACCACCACACAGTTCACACACTGATTCCGCTCAGACGTGATCGGGAGTCGAACCCACGGACACTGCCAGTGCTGGATTACCAGCCGGGGTGCCTGGACCGCTGAGCCACGGCCCAGGCCCACTGGGTGGTCCTTGAGGAGGTTCCAGGTGGTGCACAGCTAAATGATGGACAGTAGCTAAAGTTGATGAACCCTCATAGATCTTTAAGGGACAAAATTCTATCCATCAAATGAAGTTTGGGCCCTTAAGATAGACTGTGGGTCATAGAAAATATATTAGAGATATAGTATCTCTCTCTCTCTCCTTCCATGCTGATACGGGACATGTGCCCCCCCCCCCCCCCCCCCCCCCCCCTTTCCGTGGTCTCATGAGTGTGTTTCAGGGTCACCCTTCATTAGTCTCCTGAAATGGTTTTCTTCTCTTTTCTCCCCATGTTCAGTCCCTCCTTTCATCCTGGAGTGTGTGTGTGTGTGTGTGTGTGTGGTGTGTGTGTGTGTGTGTGTGTGTGTGTGTGTGTGTGTGTGTGTGTGTGTGTGTGTGTGTGTGTGTGTGTGTGTGGTGTTGGTGGTGTGTGGTGTGTGGTGTGTGTGTGTGTGTGTGTGTGTGGTGTGTGGTGTGTGTGTTGGTGTACGCGCCACGTGTGAAAGAGAGAGATGAGATCTTCATAGATGCACACACGCATGCATCATGCACATTACTGCATGTAATTACTATGCTTGTGTAGGGACATCAACATGTTTGGACAGCCTTGTAAAACTACACACACATGCACGAAATCCACGCACACGTGCGCCACGCACACACACACACACACACACACACACACACACACACACACACACACACACACACACCACACACACACACACACACACACACACACACACACACACACACACACACTGACAGACTATGCATGGCCAGTCACTTTTTTGACATATATCTGCATATGGCATGACCAGTGTTGTAGTGGTACTTTTATAAGTGGGGGGACGCCTCTTAGACACGTGCACGCACACATGCATGTGCATTCGCGTGCACCTGCACAACGCAGACAGACACACTATTAAAACATGCATATTGAATAGTATATTGAGAAAGATGGTTTACAATGCTTAATTGTATCCATAAAAGTAAATGACAAAAATATTTTAGATGTGAGAGAAGTGGGGGGACTCCGCCCCCCCGCGTCCCCCCTCCACTACACGCCTGGGCATGACCCTTAAACCCTTACAACTTTTTTCTACCTTTATCGATAGGTATACAGTAGAGCGATGACGGGTGACATGCAGCAAAGGTTATCGGATGGGCATCGGATAACTATAGGTGCCCATGACGGTTCCGCTAGCCTTCTGGGCTCCTGGAGGATCCGTGACAATTAGTGTAACTTCTAGTACAGAACACAACCTCAAGCTCTCTGTCTGACGTCATTCGATTTCCTGGAATGAGATAGCCGGTCCACAGACACATCGAGGAATGCGTTTACAAGCTGTTGATTTCTCCTCTGGACGGCTTGCGGTGTACTTCTAGAGCTCGGCGTCGCTCGCTCCCCGATGACGGCACGGCTTTACAAGCTCAGGACGCATTGCACTGCAACGTGGGCTGGGGGCTTGTAGATCTGCTGTTGTCGCTACACGACCCACAACCGCACAACACAGCAAAAAGCGTATAAATCCGGTTTGAGTCTCTCGTCCAACAGCCGAGTGTGTTTGGAATCAGCTGTGTGTGCAGACAGTGTTTACCGCCAGACTGCTGCATGGAACATACAGGAATGTTCCACAGTCAGGGGACCCTGCACTCTCGTGGGGGGGGGGGGCCCAGGGGCTTATATTTGTACTTACACATGTGTGTCCGATTGATTCAGTCGACTCAGACTATGACAGTAAGGTACGTCGAGTCGACTAGGCTACCTCTGTTCTTGCCGAAAAATAATCGTAAACTAAAGCTGTTGTAATGCTGGCGATGCTAACTCACTCGGAGAGTTTTTCTGTTTTCTGTTTTCTGTTTTTGAAGAAATGCTGTTGGTTTAGTGGGCCACAATTGTAGTTTAGTTAGCAGTAGTAGAGTTACAAGTCATTTTAACTAATAGGCACTTTGATTTGCAATATCTTGGGTTGTTTTTGCACGCAATTGTGTTAGGTGGGGCAGATTGGGCA
>CM076966.1:12522240-12619740 GCA_039105355.1 Benthosema pterotum
GGTTCTGCTGCCCGGCCGGCTCACTTCCAGGCCAGGTCGGCCGCCCGACCTGGTTCCTATATCCGGGATGGGAAAAGTCTGCGATCGGTCTTGTGGGTGCCGGTGGAGAGGGGGGGAGAGGGGGGAGAGCCCAGGAGCTTTGGGCTTCCCCCCTCTTTCGCCTCTCCCCTCTCTCCTGGGCTCCGGCCACTCTGGCGCTGCGGGGCCCGAAGCTGGCTCTGGGGGCCGGGCGCCGGCCGCCGGCCGCCCGGGGGGGGCGGGCCGCGCGGGGGACGCGTGCCGGCCGCGCCGGGGAAGCCTCCCGGCTGCACCGGGGGCGCTCAGACACTTAGAAAAAATTTCGGATTTTTTCGGACCTCCAGGACTCGCACCCAGCGAGCAGGCACTCGCACCCAGCGAGCAGGCACTCTGCCCTGGGTAGAAACGGCGCGGCGCCTGGGTGCTCGGCGCGAGCTCTGGAGGTCCCAAAATTTTTTTTTTTTCCAGGCCCGGGGCGGCTCTGGGGGCCGCCCGGGGGTCAGTAAGGGCCGGAGGAGCGCTTAGAAATATTTCGGATTTTTTCGGACTTCCAGGACTCACACCCAGCGAGCAGGCACTCGCACCCAGCGAGCAGGCACTCTTCCCTGGGTAGAAACGGCGCGGCGCCTGGGTGCTCGGCGCGAGCTCTGGAGGTCCCAAAATTTTTTTTTTTTTCCAGGCCCGGGGCGGCTCGGGGGGCCGCCCGGGGGTCGGCAAGGGCCGGAGGAGCGCTCTCCTACATACGGAATGGCCCAAGTCGGGGGCTTCTGGGGGTCCTTGGGCACAGAGGGGGGAAGAGGGAAGCAGAGCCCAGGAGCTCGGGGCTCCGGCCACTTTCACGTGGGGGAGAGCTGCACATGCGAAGCTCCAGGCTGCTCATGCGGAGAGGGGGAAACTCCGCGTTTAAGCAGGCACCTCGGCCGGGCATGAGCCGGCCGCTCGCCCCCCCTGGGGGGGCTGGAGGTCAGGCGCCGCCTTGTGGCCAAACTGGGAACTGCGCCCCCGCACCAAATGGACCCCAGGGGCACTCTCTCCAACCCTACCCGCCAGAGGTGAACCTCTGGGGGCCATGCACCACTACCAGACTGCCGCCGCCCCAGAAGGGCGCCACCAGGCGGCCGCACGGGGTACTGCGCCCCGCACCAAATGGACCCCACAGGACCTCCGTCCAGGGGCAATTTCTCCAACCTAACCCCCAGAGGTGAACCTCTGGGGGCCATGCACCACTACCAGAACGCCGCCGCCCCCGAAGGGCGCCACCAGGCGGCCGCACGGGGTACTGCGCCCCGCACCAAATGGACCCCACAGGACCTCCGTCCAGGGGCAATTTCTCCAACCTAACCCCCAGAGCTGAACCTCTGGGGGCCATGCACCACTACCAGACTGCCGCCGCCCCAGAAGGGCGCCACCAGGCGGCCGCACGGGGTACTGCGCCCCGCACCAAATGGACCCCAGAGGACCTCCGTCCAGGGGCTCTTTCTCCAACCTAACCCCCAGAGGTGAACCTCTGGGGGCCATGCACCACTACCAGAACGCCGCCGCCCCCGAAGGGCGCCACCAGGCGGCCGCACGGGGTACTGCGCCCCGCACCAAATGGACCCCAGAGGACCTCCGTCCAGGGGCTCTTTCTCCAACCTAACCCCCAGAGGTGAACCTCTGGGGGCCATGCACCACTACCAGAACGCCGCCGCCCCCGAAGGGCGCCACCAGGCCGCCTGTCCTGGGTACTGCCGCCAGTACCCAGTGCTCCAGGCACACCTCCGTGCAGGGGCACGTTCTCCGACCCACCCCCCAGAGGACAGCCTCTGGGGGCCATGCACCACAACCACCAGGCCACCGCCCAGGCCCAGGGCCCACTGACCCGCCGGGCGGGGGCCCAGGCCCAGGCCCTGGGTCAGGCACCCTCCCGGCCGAGAGCCACCACCCGGCGCTCCGTTCGAACATGTGCACCCACCCTTAAGCACCCCTCTCGGGGCATAAAGAGTGATGTACCGCGCCGCACGGACCGCACGCCCCTGGGCATACTGTAGGACTTTGAAACAATTCTGGCCGGGGCCCGCGCCCCTGGCCATACCGATGGACTTTGAAACAATTCTGGCCGGGGCCCGCGCCCCTGGCCATACCGATGGACACTGCAACAACTCTGGCCGTCTGTCCAGGGTACTGCCGCCAGTACCAAGTGCACCAGACAGGGGCCTTCTCTCCAAACCAACCCCCAGAGAGCATCCCTCTGGGGGCCATGCACCACCCACCAGGCCCCGTCCAGGGGCATTCACTCTAACCCAACCCCCAGAGACCATGCCTCTGGGGGCCATGCACCACCCACCACCCCCCACCGCCGCCGGCCGAGCGTACTGCTGCCATCGTTTGATATCGGCCGCGGTGGCCAAGTGTCACCGCGCCGGAACTTTACTTACTTATTATGGGCTACCGCGTGGGCGTGCACGACGGTAGAGCAGTTATACCGTGTCCCGCTTAAGGCGGGTAAGCTTTGGAATTCACTCGGACCCATGTTTACAGAATTTGGGTATGCCCCGGCCGGGAGTCGAACCCGGGCAGCCGAGTTCAAAGGCAGACACTCTAATCATGAGGCCACTCGGCTGGATACCGTGCAGCTTTCGCCGGGCAACTCCCTCCACCCCAACCCCCCTCTGGGAGTTGGAGGCCATGCACCACCAACAAACGACGTCACCCGCATGCGCCGCGCGTGTAGTGCTATATCCTTGCGCTTTTGCCAGATTTCGCCATTTTTCGAAAATCTTCAAAATGATGAAAAAACGTAAGGCTATAGCCTTGCATTTTTTTTCTCGAAATTTCGACATTTTTTCGAAAATGCTCAAAAATGCTCAAAACGGTGAAAAACGGCATGCTGAGCAAGACTGTAATGCTATACTCTTGCGCTTTTGCCAGATTTCGTCATTTTTTGAAAATCTTCAAAATGATGAAAAAACGTAAGGCTATAGCCTTGCGTTTTTTTTTCTCGAAATTTCGACATTTTTTCGAAAATGCTCAAAAATGCTCAAAATGGTGAAAAACGGCATGCTGAACAAGACTGTAATGCTATACCCTTGCACTTTTGCCAGATTTCGCCATTTTTTGAAAATCTTCAAAATGATGAAAAAACGTAAGGCTATAGCCTTGCATTTTTTTTCTCGAAATTTCGACATTTTTTCGAAAATGCTCAAAAATGCTCAAAACGGTGAAAAACGGCATGCTGAGCAAGACTGTAATGCTATACTCTTGCGCTTTTGCCAGATTTTGTCATTTTTTGAAAATCTTCAAAATGATGAAAAAACGTAAGGCTATAGCCTTGCGTTTTTTTTCTCGAAATTTCGACATTTTTCCGAAAATGCTCAAAAATGCTCAAAACGGTGAAAAACAGCATGCTGACCAAGACTGTAGTGCTATATCCTTGCGCTTTTGCCAGATTTCGTCATTTTTTGAAAATCTTCAAAATGATGAAAAAACGTAAGGCTATAGCCTTTTGTTTTTTTTTCTCGAAATTTCGACATTTTTTCAAAAATGCTCAAAAATGCTCAAAACGGTGAAAAACGGCATGCTGAGCAAGACTGTAATGCTATACTCTTGCGCTTTTGCCAGATTTCGTCATTTTTCGAAAATCTTCAAAATGATGAAAAAACGTAAGGCTATAGCCTTGCGTTTTTTTTCTCAAAATTTCGACATTTTTTCAAAAATGCTCAAAATGGTGAAAAACGGCATGCTGAACAAGACTGTAATGCTATACCCTTGCACTTTTGCCAGATTTCGTCATTTTTTGAAAATCTTCAAAATGATGAAAAAACGTAAGGCTATAGCCTTGCTTTTTTTTCTCGAAATTTCAACATTTTTTCGAAAATGCTCAAAAATGCTCAAAACGGTGAAAAACGGCATGCTGAACAAGACTGTAATGCTATACCTTTGCGCTTTTGCCAGATTTCGTCATTTTTCGAAAATCTTCAAAATGATGAAAAAAACGTAAGGCTATAGCCTTGCGTTTTTTTCTCGAAATTTCGACATTTTTTCGAAAATGCTCAAAAATGCTCAAAACGGTGAAAAACGGCATGCTGAGCAAGACTGTAATGCTATACTCTTGCGCTTTTGCCAGATTTCGTCATTTTTCGAAAATCTTCAAAATGATGAAAAAATGTAAGGCTATAGCCTTGCGTTTTTTTTTCTCTCTCGAAATTTCAACATTTTTTCGAAAATGCTAAAAAATGCTCAAAACGGTGAAAAACGCCATGCTGAGCAAGACTGTAATGCTATACCCTTGCACTTTTGCCAGATTTCGTCATTTTTTGAAAATCTTCAAAATGATGAAAAAACGTAAGGCTATAGCCTTGCATTTTTTTCTCGAAATTTCGACATTTTTTCGAAAATGCTCAAAAATGCTCAAAACGGTGAAAAACGGCATGCTGAGCAAGACTGTAATGCTATATCCTTGCGCTTTTGCCAGATTTCGTCATTATTTGAAAATCTTCAAAATGACTAAAAAACGTAAGGCTATAGCCTTGCGTTTTTTTTTTCTCTCAAAATTTCGACATTTTTTCGAAAATGCTCAAAAATGCTCAAAACGGTGAAAAACGGCATGCTGAACAAGACTGTAGTGCTATATCCTTGCGCTTTTGCCAGATTTCGTCATTTTTTGAAAATCTTCAAAATGATGAAAAAACGTAAGGCTATAGCCTTGTGTTTTTTTTCTCGAAATTTCGACATTTTTTCAAAAATGCTCAAAAATGCTCAAAACGGTGAAAAACAGCATGCTGACCAAGACTGTAGTGCTATATCCTTGCGCTTTTGCCAGATTTCGTCTTTTTTTTTTAAATCTTCAAAATGATGAAAAAACGTAAGGCTATAGCCTTGAGTTTTTTTTCCTCGAAATTTCGACATTTTTTCGAAAATGCTCAAAAATGCTCAAAACGGTGAAAAACGGCATGCTGAGCAAGACTGTAATGCTATACCCTTGCGCTTTTGCCAGATTTCGCCATTTTTTGAAAATCTTCAAAATGACAAAAAAACGTAAGGCTATAGCCTTGCGTTTTTTTTCCTCGAAATTTCAACATTTTTTCGAAAATGCTCAAAAATGCTCAAAACGGTGAAAAACGGCATGCTGAGCAAGACTGTAATGCTATACTCTTGCGCTTTTGCCAGATTTCGTCATTTTTCGAAAATCTTCAAAATGATGAAAAAATGTAAGGCTATAGCCTTGCGTTTTTTTTTTCTCTCGAAATTTCGACATTTTTTCGAAAATGCTCAAAAATGCTCAAAACGGTGAAAAATGGCATGCTGAGCAAGACTGTAATGCTATACTCTTGCGCTTTTGCCAGATTTCGTCATTTTTTGAAAATCTTCAAAATGATGAAAAAACGTAAGGCTATAGCCTTGCGTTTTTTTTCTCGAAATTTCGACATTTTTCCGAAAATGCTCAAAAATGCTCAAAACGGTGAAAAACAGCATGCTGACCAAGACTGTAGTGCTATATCCTTGCGCTTTTGCCAGATTTCGTCATTTTTTGAAAATCTTCAAAATGATGAAAAAACGTAAGGCTATAGCCTTTTGTTTTTTTTCTCGAAATTTCGACATTTTTTCAAAAATGCTCAAAAATGCTCAAAACGGTGAAAAACGGCATGCTGAGCAAGACTGTAATGCTATACCCTTGCGCTTTTGCCAGATTTCGTCATTTTTCGAAAATCTTCAAAATGATGAAAAAACGTAAGGCTATAGCCTTGCGTTTTTTTTTCTCGAAATTTCGACATTTTTTCGAAAATGCTCAAAAATGCTCAAAATGGTGAAAAACGGCATGCTGAACAAGACTGTAATGCTATACCCTTGCACTTTTGCCAGATTTCGCCATTTTTTGAAAATCTTCAAAATAATGAAAAAACGTAAGGCTATAGCCTTGGATTTTTTTCTCTCGAAATTTCGACATTTTTTCGAAAATGCTCAAAAATGCTCAAAACGGTGAAAAACGGCATGCTGAGCAAGACTGTAATGCTATACTCTTGCGCTTTTGCCAGATTTTGTCATTTTTTGAAAATCTTCAAAATGATGAAAAAACGTAAGGCTATAGCCTTTTGTTTTTTTTCTCGAAATTTCGACATTTTTTCAAAAATGCTCAAAAATGCTCAAAACGGTGAAAAACAGCATGCTGACCAAGACTGTAGTGCTATATCCTTGCGCTTTTGCCAGATTTCGTCATTTTTTTTTAAATCTTCAAAATGATGAAAAAACGTAAGGCTATAGCCTTTTGTTTTTTTTCTCGAAATTTCGACATTTTTTCAAAAATGCTCAAAAATGCTCAAAACGGTGAAAAACGGCATGCTGAGCAAGACTGTAATGCTATACCCTTGCGCTTTTGCCAGATTTCGTCATTTTTCGAAAATCTTCAAAATGATGAAAAAACGTAAGGCTATAGTCTTGCGTTTTTTTTCTCAAAATTTCGACATTTTTTCAAAAATGCTCAAAGCGTTGAAAAACGGCATGCTGAGCAAGACTGTAATGCTATACCCTTGCGCTTTTGCCAGATTTCGTCATTTTTCGAAAATCTTCAAAATGATGAAAAAACGTAAGGCTATAGCCTTGCGTTTTTTTTCTCGAAATTTCGACATTTTTTCGAAAATGCTCAAAAATGCTCAAAACGGTGAAAAACGGCATGCTGAGCAAGACTGTAATGCTATACTCTTGCGCTTTTGCCAGATTTCGTCATTTTTTGAAAATCTTCAAAATGATGAAAAAACGTAAGGCTATAGCCTTGCGTTTTTTTTCTCGAAATTTCGACATTTTTCCGAAAATGCTCAAAAATGCTCAAAACGGTGAAAAACAGCATGCTGAGCAAGACTGTAATGCTATATCCTTGCGCTTTTGCCAGATTTCGTCATTTTTTGAAAATCTTCAAAATGATGAAAAAACGTAAGGCTATAGCCTTGCGTTTTTTTTCTCGAAATTTCGACATTTTTTCGAAAATGCTCAAAAATGCTCAAAACGGTGAAAAACGGCATGCTGAACAAGACTGTAATGCTATACCCTTGCGCTTTTGCCAGATTTCGTCATTTTTCGAAAATCTTCAAAATGATGAAAAAAACGTAAGGCTATAGCCTTGCGTTTTTTTCTCGAAATTTCAACATTTTTTCAAAAATGCTCAAAAATGCTCAAAACGGTGAAAAACGGCATGCTGAGCAAGACTGTAATGCTATACTCTTGCGCTTTTGCCAGATTTCGTCATTTTTTGAAAATCTTCAAAATGATGAAAAAACGTAAGGCTATAGCCTTTTGTTTTTTTTCTCGAAATTTCGACATTTTTTCGAAAATGCTCAAAAATGCTCAAAACGGTGAAAAACAGCATGCTGACCAAGACTGTAGTGCTATATCCTTGCGCTTTTGCCAGATTTCGCCATTTTTCGAAAATCTTCAAAATGATGAAAAAACGTAAGGCTATAGTCTTGCGTTTTTTTTTCTCAAAATTTCGACATTTTTTCAAAAATGCTCAAAGCGTTGAAAAACGGCATGCTGAGCAAGACTGTAATGCTATACCCTTGCGCTTTTGCCAGATTTCGTCATTTTTCGAAAATCTTCAAAATGATGAAAAAACGTAAGGCTATAGCCTTGCGTTTTTTTTCTCGAAATTTCGACATTTTTTCGAAAATGCTCAAAAATGCTCAAAACGGTGAAAAACGGCATGCTGAGCAAGACTGTAATGCTATACTCTTGCGCTTTTGCCAGATTTCGTCATTTTTTGAAAATCTTCAAAATGATGAAAAAACGTAAGGCTATAGCCTTGCGTTTTTTTTTCTCGAAATTTCAACATTTTTCCGAAAATGCTCAAAAATGCTCAAAACGGTGAAAAACAGCATGCTGAGCAAGACTGTAATGCTATATCCTTGCGCTTTTGCCAGATTTCGTCATTTTTTGAAAATCTTCAAAATGACTAAAAAACGTAAGGCTATAGCCTTGCGTTTTTTTTCTCGAAATTTCGACATTTTTTCGAAAATGCTCAAAAATGCTCAAAACGGTGAAAAACGGCATGCTGAACAAGACTGTAATGCTATACCCTTGCGCTTTTGCCAGATTTCGTCATTTTTCGAAAATCTTCAAAATGATGAAAAAAACGTAAGGCTATAGCCTTGCGTTTTTTTCTCGAAATTTCGACATTTTTTCAAAAATGCTCAAAACGGTGAAAAACGGCATGCTGAGCAAGACTGTAATGCTATACTCTTGCGCTTTTGCCAGATTTCGTCATTTTTCGAAAATCTTCAAAATGATGAAAAAATGTAAGGCTATAGCCTTGCGTTTTTTTTTCTCTCTCGAAATTTCAACATTTTTTCGAAAATGCTAAAAAATGCTCAAAACGGTGAAAAACGCCATGCTGAGCAAGACTGTAATGCTATACCCTTGCACTTTTGCCAGATTTCGTCATTTTTCGAAAATCTTCAAAATGATGAAAAAACGTAAGGCTATAGCCTTGCATTTCTTTTCTCGAAATTTCGACATTTTTTCGAAAATGCTCAAAAATGCTCAAAACGGTGAAAAACGGCATGCTGAGCAAGACTGTAATGCTATACTCTTGCGCTTTTGACAGATTTCGTCATTTTTTGAAAATCTTCAAAATGATGAAAAAACGTAAGGCTATAGCCTTGCGTTTTTTTCTCGAAATTTCGACATTTTTTCAAAAATGCTCAAAAATGCTCAAAACGGTGAAAAACGGCATGCTGAGCAAGACTGTAATGCTATACCCTTGCGCTTTTGCCAGATTTCGTCATTTTTCGAAAATCTTCAAAATGATGAAAAAACGTAAGGCTATAGCCTTGCGTTTTTTTTCTCAAAATTTCGACATTTTTTCAAAAATGCTCAAAACGGTGAAAAACGGCATGCTGAGCAAGACTGTAATGCTATACTCTTGCGCTTTTGCCAGATTTCGTCATTTTTTGAAAATCTTCAAAATGATGAAAAAACGTGAGGCTATAGCCTTGCGTTTTTTTTCTCGAAATTTCGACATTTTTCCGAAAATGCTCAAAAATGCTCAAAACGGTGAAAAACAGCATGCTGAGCAAGACTGTAATGCTATATCCTTGCGCTTTTGCCAGATTTCGTCATTATTTGAAAATCTTCAAAATGACTAAAAAACGTAAGGCTATAGCCTTGCGTTTTTTTTTCTCAAAATTTCGACATTTTTTCGAAAATGCTCAAAAATGCTCAAAACGGTGAAAAACGGCATGCTGAACAAGACTGTAATGCTATACCCTTGCGCTTTTGCCAGATTTCGTCATTTTTCGAAAATCTTCAAAATGATGAAAAAAACGTAAGGCTATAGCCTTGCGTTTTTTTTCTCGAAATTTCGACATTTTGTGTCCTGTTCTGTGTTATATGATGCAATGTTAGCAGCTGCGCGCTGCGTGATAAATATACAATCTACAAGCTCACGGTGCATTATAGGTGAGCTGCACCTAGTTATAAAACTAGGTGAATTATACCATGAATACTGCAGTATAATCTTTATTAGTCACGCTGTCAAACCGGTTGACATCGACATACAACACCTCTCAACTGGTTAAAAAATTTCAGCAGAGACTCTTTTTCCTGAGGAAACTGAAGAGGGCCAAATTACCTCAAAAACTACTATTCAACTTTTATAGAAGTACTATTGAGTCCATCCTCACACAACACCACTTTGTGATATGATAGCTGCACAGCTGCAGAACGCCACAGCCTCAATCGGGTAGTGAAGGCAGCTCAGCGCATTGTTAGAATGGAGCTCCCTGAACTGGACACCATACACCATACACAAACAGACTCAATAAAAAAGCCAACAGCATCCTTAAGGACATGGGTCCAGGTAGGGTGCACCCTGGACATTCCATGTTTGAACTGTTACCATCTAGCCGAAGGTACAGGACAGTGAAAGCGAAAACAAATAGACTGAGAAACAGCTTCTACCCAAGAGCTGTGGCCTCCATTACGTCACTTATATCATGATAGACTCGTCTACATGCTGCTGCTATCATTATTTATAATTAATTATATACCGCTGCTGCCCATCTATTTATTCACCTAGTTTTTACAATGCACAAGCACTTTTTTCTATGACTGCTGTTCTTGCTTGTCTTGTCTGTTTTTTTATGTAAACTCGCCACAAAAAGTTCGGAAATCCAACTTTGGTCCATTATAGCTCCCCTTTGATAAAACCGATTGGTATTTTTTTTTTGCCAAAATGGCAAATGTATGGTGATTGCTTTGCGTTGCCTAGCAGATTGGATGATTACTCTCTTCCACAGTACAAAGTAAAAACACAACACATATTGGACATTTTTAGACTTTATTAATTTCACACTCAGTGACAGGGAACTCAGTAGCGTGTGGTATTACCAAACACAGACAGATTGTTGTACTGATCGGGTGACATCATTTAATGGGGGCAGTGTGATGGTTTGGGGGGCATCTCTCTGAGAGGCAAGACTAATCTTGTCATTATCAAAGGTAATCTCAATGCATTAAGGTACAGGGATGAGATTCTGGATCCAGTGGCGATCCCATATCTTAGGAACCTGGGACCTAATGCCATCCTCCAAGATGACAATGCTCGCCCCCACAGAGCCAGGATCATCAAAGAGTACCTCCAGAATTTGGGAGTGGAGAGGATGGAATGGCCTGCCATGAGTCCAGACCTCAACCCAATTGAACACTTGTGGGATCAGGGATGTGTATGCTAGAGTGACCCACAGAACCACGTTGGCTGACTTGAAACAGATGCTGGTTGAGGAATGGAATGCAATCCCACAGCAAAATGTGGCTGCATTGGTGAGCAGCATGAGGAGGAGGTGCCAAGCTGTTGTGTCTGTGTTTGGTAATACCACACGCTACTGAGTTCCCTGTCACTGAGTGTGAAATTAATAAAGTCTAAAAATGTCCAATATGTGTTGTGTTTTTACTTTGTACTGTGGAAGAGAGTAATCATCCAATCTGCTAGGCAACGCAAAGCAATCAATACCATACATTTGCCATTTTGGCAAAAAAAATTGGAGCGCAAGCCACATGTTTAGCAGTGTTTCTCATTCCACGAATGCCGGATCATTACATGCTGTACCTCATTGTAAAGGGGACAAATCAATGATAAAAAATGGTATATAATACGATACCAATCGGTTTTATCAAAGGGGAGCTATAATGGACCAAAGTTGGATTTCCGAACTTTTTGTGGCGAGTATATTTTATGTGTTTTAAATACTGTGGTTGCTAGAGAGGTCAACAAAGTTTCGTTGTACATTCTTGTATAATGACAATAAAGATCATTCATTCATTATCATTATCATCATTATACAACGTGCACAATCAAGAGGAATGCAGTCATTTTAATACCGAGAGGAAACAAAAAACTTCTCGCAGAATCTGGCCGCCTGCCAGCCGATACCACCCGGCGTGCCATCGTTGGCATGGCATGTGTGCCTAGGGTTGCCGACCCCGAGGAATATGAATCCATGAAAAACACACTACCACTAGCAACAACATCTAGCAACAGACATTCTAGCACAGTAGTAAGTATAGGCTGCACACCACCCGCCCTCCCGCGCTTCTTCCTCTGTGGAATTTGTTAACAGAAGTCTATGTAGCTGCCAATCCCATAGCCTGTCTCCACCGACTTGACAATGCCATGACAACGATACTAGAACACACACATCTCGATATCTCGCCATCTCGACATGAGAAATCTCAACTCGTCTTATGGAGTCCTGCTTTCAGCCGGACTCAAAAATGGCATGTAGTATGTTGTCCAAGACCGTGTACTATAGCCTGTAGTTTTTCCCAGCTTTCGTCTTCGTCATCGTTTTTGACGAAAACGCCGAAAAATGACATACTATACTGTCATTTTTCTCGACAGAAATCCTCAAAAATGATGAAAAATGGCATACTATACTATGTTGTCCAAGACTGTGTACTGTAGCCCGTCATTTTTCCCAGTTTTTGCCACATACTAGTATGCCCTTTTCTGTCGTTTTTGAGGATAGTAGTGTGCTGTTTTTCGTCAGGATTTTCCAGGATTTTCAACAAATTACAGAACCTGGAAAAACTACAGGCTATAGTAGGCCTACATGGTTTTTGAGGATTTTCGGAAAAAAAAGGCAAAATCGAGGAATTGACGGAAAAATTACCTCAACTACAATCTACACTGTATATTGTCACTTAAGTGAATGCTGTTTAATGCTGTTTATCTAGCTGATGTGTCAATTTATACATAGACACAGGTGACGATGGGAGAGACATGCAGCAAAGGTCATCATGAACTATATTATAACTAACTATACATTCAAACTTCAGAAATGTTAACTGATGATGAAAGCCCTCCATGATTGATGAAATGTAATTAAAAGTGTATTCAGGTATTATAAACGTTTATGTAATCATAGAGGACAAAATGTGAAACATTAAGCTCACACCGCAGGGACTCGAACCCTGTGTCTGGAACCAGACATTCGCAGTAGTACCGACTACCGATGTGTTGTGCATATTCACATCATGTCCTACATGATAAAACCATCCAAATAGATTTCCTATTGAGTGTGTGTGTGTGTGTGTGTGGGGGGGGGGTGTAAGGCTAAATGGAAATTATGAGGATGAGATCAGGTCTTTTGGGAAATGCACCTGAGACGGTACATAAAAATGTACACAGCATAGCATTATACCCTTCATCATCTGGTCAGAAATAACCAAGCTGATGAAAATAATACATTATAAATAAAAACAGTTTTTAGAAAATCCTCAAAAATGACGAAGAATGGCATACTATATTCAAAAATCTTCAAAAATAATAATATACACATAATATAAATAAATAATGAATAAAAACGGTATACTACACGGTATACTACTATATGTTTTCCAAGACTATACTAACAGTTGTCCAAGTCCAAGTTGTCCAAGACCATGTACTGTAGCTTGTCATTTTTCTTAAATTTCGACATTCCTCGAAAATCCTCAAAAACAATAAAAAACAGCATACTATAGTACATTGTCCAAGATTTTAGTCTGTCATTTTTCCTCAATTTCGTCATTTTTTGAAATTCCTCAAAAATACCATCCAAGACCATCTTCAATAGGCTGTCGTTTTCCCTCATACTATACTATGACGTTTTTCCTCAATTTCGACATTTTGTCGAAAATCCTCAAAAATAATATAAAACAGCATAGTAGAGTACGTTGTCCAAGACCCTGTACTATATATAGCATGTTGTTTTTCCTTGATTTCATCATTTTTTGAAAATCCTCGAAAACTATGAAAATGGCATACTATAGTATGACCATGTACTGTCTTTTTTGAAATCGATGAAAAACAGTATATACTGTATTGTGTAGCAGGGATTGTGTTGCTATCGATGTACCACGTGGTTGCCAGTTTGATTCCGGGCATGCAGTTAATAGTTAATTTATTTGTAAATTTAAAAAAATAATAATTGTCGCAATTGTCATATTTTTGCAATTGTCATATTTAGCATTGTGTTTATTCCTTTCAGACATATTTTTTTTCTGTAATGGGAGTTACTGGTAAAAGCTACAATTTGTAAAGATGACAAAATATCACTGCAAAAAATATTTTTATACAGTTACTACCTGTATATTGTTACACCCATAGCATTTACTAATTTGTCAGAAAGACTGACAGATGCTAACTGTCTGCAGTGAGGTGTATGATTGAACCTTTCATGATCCACATTGTTTAGAATGTCTTTAAAATGTTTTAGTTAAAAGCATGGAATATGGATGTGTATATTATGGGAAACTCCCGTAAACTCACATTATACCATCACACGTTACAGTATATTACAGTATATTCCTGTATATGCCTGCTAGCTACACTTTTACGGGCAAATCCAGGGTCCATAATTACCCGATAACTCCTCTTTTCACGTAGGGTATGACTGTCGGATGTCTATGGGGACCCATCTAAAAGACCACCACTGTGCCCCAAGGCCCATTACATTAAAAAGCTATTTACATCACTGGTATGTGACACACATACTGTACAGGAATTCAAAGCGTCTTGGTCTCCTGGTTACTTCCCTACATATTCTTTTCGAAAATGCCCACGATCATGAAGGCCCAATAAAGAGGCCGGTGCTCAGAGGAGCTCATTCATCTAGCTTATAGTCATGTCACTACAACGGCGTTGCGTCGCCCACAAGAACACATCCTCAATGCTCTAATGTTCTTTTAGGCAAGCCACACCGGCGGCGTGAGATGAGGCGGTATATACAGTATATATATAAATGGATCTTCACACAAAGGGCCGGGCCGTCAGTGGAGTGCAAGGTGCGGGCCACAGGCGGGCATGGGCGCGCGTGAGACAGAAGCAGCACCGCAATCGCTCTGCCTGTCAAGGTTTGCCCACGTCTCCCCACCTGCCTCTGGTTGGACATTAATTACCAGGCGTGTCAGCGGCTCGTCACCGTCTGAGGATACCTATATTCAGCCAGCAGCAGCACACCAAAGCCCTCCGTTTACAGCTGCACTGAAGTGGTGTTTGACATTGAATAAGTGGTTCTCTGTGAACATTATAGTGCGTTGCATAGCATAGTTTGTCAGGCAGTTTGCGAAACCGCTTGACAAACACGTCAAAACAACAGCGCGGGGTGAGCGTGGACTAGCTTGACTCTGCAGTAATGAAGGTTAGGGGCGATTTTCAAGTAGCAGGGATTGTGAATCGCAATATAACCCTAAATGTCGGCACTCTAAATATCGATATCATATCGCATTGTGACATAAGTGAATTAATCATGAAAAAGAGCTAAAAAAGACATGCACATCCAACCCGTAATAGGGCAGGTGCTGAGCAGCAAACCAAATATGATAAAGAAAAGCTCGCACAATGAGGGCTCAGATGCTGGACTGGTACCTTTTATTGCACCGTAAAGGTGAGTAACGTTTCGAGCACAATGCTCTTCCTCAGACTGAGGAAGAGCATTGACACCACTGTACACCTCCATCTATCACAAGCACATTATGAGGACAATCTCGTCTTTGGCAACGTGATCTTTGGAAGAATATGACGAAAACATTTGTCATTGTCATTTGACCATAATGGAAACAAGCCCCCTATGGGCTTTGACCGTACCTACGACTGTTGATGATCCTTTAAATAACATATATTTAATGGATTAGTCCAGCCAACTCTTCCACAATCCCCAAAAGCTGCAGAGAGTCTGGAACAATGTCACCTCATTAGCACATGCAGGGAGTTACCGACAAGCAGCTTGACAATGAGCTTCCTGTGGTGTTGAGAACATATTAATCCTGTCCTTGTGGAGCACTGACGGCTTTCAGAGCACATGTTGGACTCCTCATAAAGGCCGCAATGTCAACAAATTACCGGATTTTAATCCCTGTCGCTTGTGCGGCCCTGATGCAGTGTTAATGTTGTCTGTCTAAAACAGTGGTTCCCTGGTCCATTTGGTTGCATTTTACACTCTCAAGAGTTAAATTATATTCAAACATCCTAGTACTTGATTTTCAAGGATCTTCACAATTACAAAATGTGGAAGAATTGTTATTTTTTTAACAATGTTTTGCCAGTTATCTCTCCTAAATTGTGGACACAAACTTGAAAATCCTTAGTTTTAGGTCTGAGAGTCTAAACTCAATATCGAATGGTCTGTACCTAAAATGCAGAGTAAATAGAGAGCCCTGGCATGAAAATGGTTGAAAACCCTTGGTCTAAAACTATGATGGAAGATAATCGTTGACTACCTTTTTCACAGACAAAAACAAGTGAAACGTTCAGTCTGACTCTGAACTGAAGTGATGATTAACACATGGTTTTATTTCTGGCTGTTCAATTTAGGACAGTTAAGGACAAATGACGTACATTTTGATCCCAGTAGTTTTTATTCAAGTATACCTTAACTTAAGCCAAACGTGAGTACTTTTTCTACCTATGGCTTTGAGTTTCATCTTGAGAAGAGCTTCCACTTCGCTTTCTTAGCCACATGAATAGCTTCTGTGCCTGTGTGTCTACATGCATGTGTTTGGTGGACAATATTAACTTTTCATGTACACTGTATAGTACATACAGTATACGTGAAAAGTTAATGTTGTACATGGTACATGGGGACACTGATATGGCATCACACAAAAGCATCAAAAGGCTATTCATTTTGAACTTGTAGCTCTGCTAAATTGACACACATTTGCTGCATAAGTGGCAATGCCAATGGCATCCAAAACATCACACGATGGACGTTACATCTGCCATAGGCATGCCCGAGTTCTAGGCCATGTACTGATGTAGCCTACAGTTGGCCTATATCTCCAAATTTGGCCACATAGCTGTCTATGACATAAGCAACTGATGTCACAGCTGGCGGGAGTGTGTTATGGCCATATTAGATGGTGAACCATTACGATTCCTCAACAATCTTCATTTTCACCACTTCACACAAAACGTTTCCCGTTGTTCAAGTTGCCATGTCTGCTGGAGAAGCTCCCTTTGCCCTCGACCCTCCTGGAGACGATCCTGAGGACGACGATGAGGAGGATCTGGATGAGACGCTGGTGGAGAGGCTGTGGGGGCTGACGGAGATGTTCCCCAGCTCCGTGCGCCGTGCCGCCACGGCCTCCGTCTCGCTGGCCAAGAGCGCGTACGGCTGGTCCCGCACGGGGCTGTGGGTGGCCACCACCTCCTTCGTGATCCTGGCCCTGCCTGTGCTGCTGGAGACGGAGCGGCTGCGGGCGTCGGAGCTGCAGCTACAACAGCACAGGGACATCCTGTTTGGCCCCATGCCACCTCCACTGGGAAAGGTGTGATTCGGAAACGTGCGCATTTCGAGGACCCCCCCCGGTTCGATTTGCGCCAGACCCACCAGATTTACCAGATTTTCGATCACAAGATCCTCAGTGATCGATTAGTAGCTCAGAATATACAAATGGAACCAACCTGTAGGGCCCTTGTACGCTCTATATTCAAGGGTTCAGGGTTTTTATTCCAAAGATCACACCTGTGTGAAATGAGTCATCTTAGAACAACTGAATTTAAGTGATTGCATAGCTAATTTGCTTATCTACATACAACGTTAATGTTCCCTCCATCGTCATTGACTTTTCATGTGTGTTTTAATTTGATTGTTTTAATTTCTCTTTTCCTTGTTTCAATGGTAAATGTATGAATTGTTTGCATAGACGTGGACGACTGGACCTCTATAGCCACACTAAACTAGTACTAGCCCTGGGCTATAGTGCCACTGCGTCTATGATTCTGCCGAGCGAGCACCATCGTCCTCATCAGGAGCACCGGGTTATGGCCTTGCGATGTAGTCTCAAGCCAGCCAATAACCAGCAAATAGTGCTGTGTAAAGATCAACCAATATGATGTGTTTAGGGCAGTCACACTCAACTACAGATTCCGTGCGAGTATAGGAGGGGAGGACGACGCTGCTGCATAGCACGTTGTCACGGGCCCCAGGGGCGTAAGCTCTGTGTAGGCTGCAAGGATTTTTTCACAGCCTAAACGAGGACGGAAGCAAGATTACGGCCTGTCAGGACCGTCAAATTGAAAAACATGAATTCTAACTAGAGAGATGCAGTTGCAAAGTGTGGTGGGGGGTAGCAGATAGCAGATCACTGCCAGCTGTGGGCGTCTCGCTGTGGGCATTCGCTCTACATTCCCACAATGATGTAATGGTGATGTAATTAAAAGAATTGTCATGAGTATTATCTCCTGGAGGGGTCAAAAATACTTGCTCTCCTGTCATAGAATCATAGAAGCAGTGGTGCTCTGGACCAGATTAGATAAATATCACTCAAAAATAGAAATGTGTCTACAACTCACCAATGAGTGGCCCTCTGATCATAGATCGCATACATGTATTTGATTGCATATTATCCCCATTTTCAACATTTTTTATTGTATTGTAATTGTGACACTTTCTTTGGCAATAAAAACATGTTTGTTCTCTCATGCCAATAAAGCTCCTTTTAAATTGAATGCTAGTACCCGGCCCACACTTGACATCCACTTCACTACAATGTCATTTCTTCAAATAAAGCTCCTTTTAAATTGAATGCTAGTACCCGGCCCACACTTGACATCCACTTCACTACAATGTCATTTCTTCAAATGCATGTGCCAAAAAAAAAAAAAAAAAATATATATATATATATATATATATATATATATATATATATATATATATATATTATATATATATATATATATATATATATATATATATATATATATATATATATATATATATATATATATATATAAACAAAAACTCCCCGGCATGTCAGGCTTTTTACCATCAGTTAATGTGCCCATGAATTATGCATGGTACTGTATGTGTGCCTCACAAAGCTAGCGTAGCCAGAGCTCTTGATCATTGTTCACACACTGATGAGGTACAGAGACGACATGAAGTACTGGAGAACTGCTGCCATCTCTATCAGCTACAATCACAGCAGCATATTATTATCATCAGAGGAAATGCGGACCTGTGTCCATTTTTAGCTTTAAGTACCTTCTGATGTAAATTTGTACTTTACTCTGGTACATCCAGGCCTATATCTTATTATATGAAGCAAATGTCTGAATGTTTTCACACAGGCATTGACCGTCATGTGTGAACTTCACACTGTTCACACATGACTGCACCCCCATCCACCACTCAAATACCATCATCAAATTTGCAGATGATACGACCGTAGTGGGCCTGATCTCAGAGGAGGATGAGACAGCCTACAGGCACGAGGTGGATCATCTCACTCAGTGGTGTGGTCAGAACAACTTGGTTCTGAACACCGCCAAAACCAAGGAGTTGATCATCGACTTCCGGAGGACTAAGGCGGAGCCCCATGCCCCACTCCACATACATGGGGATGCGGTGGAGGAGGTGGATGAACTCAAGTTCCTGGGAGTCACGTTGTCAAACCGGTTGACATGGACACATAACACTTCACAGTTGGTTAAAAAGCTCAGCAGAGACTATTTTTCCTACGGAAACTGAAGAGGGCTAAATTACCGAAAAAAATGCTTTTCAACTTCTACAGAAGTACTAGTGAGTCCATCCTGACCTACAACACCACTGTGTGGTATGCCAGCTGCACAGCTGCAGAACGCCACAGCCTCAATCGGGTGGTAAAGGCGGTGTTGTGTATTTATGAACCACATTATACATTATACATTATGCATTATACATTATACGTCATTGCACATATTGGCTATAATTACAATTGGCTGTCTCTCCCTAAAATGCTGACAGCTTAGCTCAGGACAGTAAGAAGTCCTGCAGCTGTCATTCTACAGAAATAGGGCCACCTGGCTACTATGGTCAAGACTTGTGAGTGAGAACATCTACTATAGCTTCCTCAGTGAAACAATGCCTAATTTGGGAATCTTGACACCCCTAACTTGGGGGTTGGGGTGCAACCCGAACTATAGCCTAGTCTTTATAAGTCTTTAACTGTATGTACTGCCAGTGTTGTGTGTGTGTGCCCCATCAGCCGTGAGGCTGGTGGTGGCTTCTGTGACCAAGACTACAATAAACATGGAACATTCGAAATAATGCTGCTGCTCCTCCTTGCTTCCTTCTCCAACCTCTTTGCACTGTTTTTAAGTATTATATTCCACTATATTTTCAACATTTTTGGTGCCGAAACTTTCCGGTTCAGTTGGTTGGGGATTCCAGCCATTGAAAGGAACCAGGACTTTCAGTATTTCAGTCTGATTTTTCGGTGGCGAACTGTTTCTTTTTCGGCGACAATTTTTTATTTTTCGGCGGTATGTTTTCCATCAACAACGGCGATGCGCAAGTCGGCGCTATGCGGCGGCACTCGAAGATCCATCTACCCTAAGATGATGTCCTACTCCAGGATGTGGCGGAGCGGGCTGCGCCGGCAGCAGTCTTATTCGCCTGTGGAGAGGAGTGGATCGTCGGCGGCGTTCATCACCAGCGCGACGGAGATGCGGCAAGCGGTGGCAGTCGACACCACCAGCAGGCCCCGTGTCTACGTTCCGAGCGGCGTGTCCATTACGCAGCGGCCCGACGCATCATCACCACACCGGCGCGGAGATGTTGGAACAACAAGGAAGAAAAATGGAGCAACGCACACTACCAGTATACCAGTCTACACTACAGTAATCGTCACGTCAGCGTCATCCCAGCTCATCTGCAATCTGAGGGAGGTGAGGAGTTCTCTCCCTGGTGTTCTACGACCTGAGGGAGGTGTTCCCAGACGGCCTGGTGCAGCGGCATGCAGGCGGCAAGAGGCTGCTATGAGAGTCCTCGGCGCACGGCTGATCTACAACTTCACTACATGCACACCATGAGTTTTGCCTCACGGGCTACGGCTCCTGTGAAGACGCTCTTTTACATCCATGAGTTGGATCATGGATGTGAGGGAGGAGATGTGAGTTTTATTTTCGAAGAAGAAAGCTGCCTTGCAGTGGCTGTGAGCTGCTGTGATGACACAGTTGCATTCCTGTTTTTCAGTCATATCTGGCCAATATGACTGGGAAGAGGAATGTGATGAAGTGTGTACACGTTGAGAAAAGAAGAAGAAGAAAATCGAAGTGGGACAAAGAAAACGAAGAACAATTCAATTCAACTCTACGACGAAGGCTGTGCTTTGGCCTATGCGCATCCAGTGGTGCGCATGGGAACTGCGTGTGCACAAGCTTCTTCATATGGCCTGTGATGGCTATACTGAACAGTCAAAGGTGAGATGAGAAAAGAGAAACTTTGCAGAAGAATTTCATCAGATGAATATCAGATTCATTTGAGCTCATTTGTGTGTCTAAATGTCAGTGTAATTCAACATATGTAGGCATATATGTTGATGTTTTATGTGTCGTTATTTAATTAGAGAAGTTGACTTAGAGGGGTAATGAGATGCCTAAATTTGAAAAATTAATTTTAATATTTACTGGAAGTAAAATTGGTAGATGTCTTTTCGTCAGTCCAAAGGTAGTGATCCTGCCACAGGCATTAATGTAAATCGTCCTAATTTCACGTATTCAAGTATTTATTATATTCGGTTGAAATTTAATGGGGAAAAGTCAACGAAAGCATTTGTGCTAAGACATGCGAAGGAAATTTGTTTTTATTGATTATACTGGGTGTTTGAAAGAGAGAGCTGAACTAAATAGCATGCAGAAGATTATACTTTAACGGCTAGAGAGAGCGACTGGAAAGAGAAATCTCAATGTTTAGTTTGTAATGGGCGAATTTATCAAATGCAGCAAGTATTTTTGATATTTAATGGAAATTCTTTAACTGTCCAAAAATGAGACGTGAACTAAACAAAATGAATCATTTTTTGAATGAATATAGCATAATTTGGTCATAACAATTGAAACTGGGAGTTTTGATTGTTACGATTGAAACGCTGTATCACACTTTGATTCAACAATTGGGGGTTCTTGAGAGAACAGTGGGTGTAAAGAAAAACGACAGAGTTTTGTCCTTAAGTGTCAGCTATATGTGTAAAAGGGTAAAAGAAATCATACGTCATGAGATCATATTCGAGTTATGTAATGGGTGATACAAGTGAGATTAATTACGTCACAGAGGAGTTATTGATATGTAAAAGGAGTTTTTATTGTGGTTTTCAGCTAGAACGTATTTTTTTTTCTGTGTTTGTTTCCGTGGCAGCAAAGGCTGGCGCACGAGGAGTTCCCAGGATTTGTCAGTGATTCTGAAGTGTATGGTGTATGTCTTAATTAAACGTTAGAGCTTGAAATTAAAGTAACACATGAAGGGCTTTGAGAAACATTTTGATGATTTAAATGTAATGTATTGAAGAACACTGATTACCAATTTATGTGATTCGAAAACCTTGTTTTAAGTTTTTTTTGCATTCTACTGTAAATGTTTGATTTTTTTAAGTGTCATGTTTTTGATGTTCGACTAGTCATAAGGGACAGAGGGAGGACTGGTGATAATGTGGTTCATTTCGTCTTTGTTTGAGGTATTATGGATACCTCAAAGAGGGAGGAAATGTTGTGTATTTATGAACCACATTATACATTATACATTATGCATTATACATTATACGTCATTGCACATATTGGCTATAATTACAATTGGCTGTCTCTCCCTAAAATGCTGACACCTTATCTTGGGACAGTAAGAAGTCCTGCAGCTGTCATTCTACAGAAATAGGGCCACCTGGCTACTACGGTCAAGACTTGTGAGTGAGAACATCTACTATAGCTTCCTCAGTGAAACAATGCCTAATTTGGGAATCTTGACACCTCTAACTTGGGGGTTGGGGTGCAACCCGAACTATAGCCTAGTCTTTATAAGTCTTTACTGTATGTACTGCCAGTGTTGTGTGTGTGTGCCCCATCAGCCGTGAGGCTGGTGGTGGCTTCTGTGACCAAGACTTCAATAAACATGGAACATTCGAAATAATGCGGCTGCTCCTCCGTTGCTTCCTTCTCCAACCTCTTTGCACTGTTTTTGTATTAGACTCCACTATATTTTCAACAGCGGCTCAGCGCATTGTCAGGCTGGAGCTCCCGGGATTGGACACCATTTATGCAAAAAGACTCAATAAGAAAGCCAACAGTATCCTTAAGGACATCACACACCCTGGACACACCATGTTTGAACTTTTACCAGGTAGAAGGTACAGGACAATAAAAACTAAAACAAACAGATTGAGAAACAGCTTCTACCCCAGAGCTGTGGCCTCCATTACCCCACCTCGACCATGGTATATTGGTCTATATGCTGCTGCTAGTGTTATTTATCATTATTTATATACTGATGCTACTTATTTATTTATTCATGTAGTTTCTTACAATGCACAGGCACTTTCTCCAGGGCTGCTGTTCTTCTTGCTCGTCTGTCTGTATTTTTATATGTTTTAGATTGTTTTTAGTATTGTGGATGCTAGAGAGGTCAACGAAGTTTCGTTGTACATCCTGTATAATGACAATAAAGATAATTCAATTCAATTCAATTCAATAATTTCATAGCGAGAATAACGATGCTATTTTCTCAAATCAACAAATTATGAAATCATAATCACACGCTAGTTAAGCGGTTCACGGTTGTGCTCTTTGTCTGTCCCTCGAAGTATTCTGTTTGGCCGGTTTAGGTGAAAACATAATAGTGGCGTAATTAAGAGACCTTTATAACTAATGTCAGAAGTATTATCTTCTGAAGGAGATTCTACAAAAGACAATATTAATTGGTTAATATTAATTGAGAATATGAAAAATATGAATTGTTTTTGGGTTGCTTGCTCTGCTCACACAATACGTGCGCAATACGCAAGTTGGCGCCCTACTGGGTACAGATCTGATTAAATTAGTACTGCATTAAATTTTCCCATTCACTAAATGGGAAAACGCAAAAAAGCTCTCATCCAAGTCCTTTTCCCTCAGAAACTGTTGGAGCTACAGTTACAAACAACACTTGGAGGGGAGATTCCTAATAATTATTAAAGTTAATGTAATGAAAATTTCAAATTATCTGCCTCATGGTGGTGCTATTCCAGCTTATTTCACTTCTGCTTCCAAAGTTAGTGGGAGGGGCCTGTTTTACAAAAACATGCCGCTGTTTGCCAGAACATGCCGACATGTGCTATGGTGACACAATTCCCTCCAAATCAGAACTGATTATTTACGCAGGTGCCAGAGTGTGCAACCCCTCAGGGGGTCCTGACAGTATTTTGGGGCGATCCCCAGCAGTCAACTTTTCATTGGGTTGGGTCAGGGGTTCCGAGAAATGGTCAATGCATGTCGGGGGTCCCCAGTCAAAAAAACACTGACAGCCCCATTATCTATTTACATTTTACATGGATCATAATTATTTGGTGTTCATGTTCATATATTTCAAAGCAGTTTTAAAATTATGCACCTTTGCTTATTTCTATATTGCAGTATTGATACAGTACTTTTACTTAAGCAAAAAGGTTTTGTTAGTTCCCACCACTGTTTAAACTGCATTATCCGATGCAGCATGAACGTGCCCATTTATATTTCAATTCCAAAATGCTTTTGTTGACATCGCCAAAGCACACATAACAAATCGCAGCATTGTGGACACAGACAATAAGTGAACAACAAACATCCCAACAGTAATGAACAACAAGCAATGCAGTAACAATGAAAAGAAATGAACAGAGCCAATGATAACAGTAACTTAGTGATCCCATTCAACCAGATATACCGTACCTGCACAGTCTTCTCTCCACTTGCTGTCCCACAATTACTGACAACGGCCACATGCACTTTGCGTCTTTATATTTTTCTTTGAATTTAAGCCCTTTAGGTCCGCACAGGCAGACTTGCGGCCGCGCGGGTTTGGGATTTTAAGTGTTAAATTAAAAGTAAAAGATGCATGTTATTTTTTTTTTCTTCATTTGCTAGTTTTATAGATTTTAACCGTTTTTGACAGGCAGGGTAGGGGCATTCGAACATGGAGCTAAATATGTATGTATTTATTATAGCAATTTATTTATTAGATCTATAGTAAATAATAAAAAATCACCATATTTATTTGTAAAACAATACATATTTAGGACCATGCAAACATTGCTAAAAATCACTAAAACTAACGAAAGCAGCAAATGTAAAACAATTACCAACCATCTTTTATTTTGTTTAATAATAATCTAAAACATGAACGTTAGTTGAAAAAAAGCTGTCGAAAAAGACGTTGACACAGTCTTGTCCCTTTGGTGTGATATTATCTGGTCGACTGACTTACGTGCTCTGAATCTCTTGGGCAGACGTGCGACAACGTGCAACAAACATATCACACCGCAGGGACATGTGCCAAGGCCAACCTCACCCTGATGTGAAAAGGGCTTAAGGGATGATTCTCTGATATCTTTATATTTGTCACATTGAACAGAAAGTGTTGCATCTACAACAGCGTATTACATGTCCACGTCCCCTTGAGAGCAGATAGAGAACACAGTCTGTCTTCTATAGACAGCAGGGGCGGATCTAGGAATGGGCATGGGGGGCAATGCCCCTTTAAATACCCAGTCTGCCCCCCCCAACACAATGCCATGCAAAACAACCCAAGATATTTCAAATTAAAGTGATTTGAAACACTACTGCTACTAACTAACTACAGCTGTGGCACCACTAAACCAACAGCATTTCATCATTGAAAACAGAAAACTCTCTGAGTCAGACCTTTAGGTTTATGCATGCTGTGTTTCTGTTGCAACGTCAACAACAACTGATGTTATTATTGATGCTTTTTTGACTAATAAGAGTCCTGTAACTGAAAATGGTATGGGTGCGGCTACCCATGGTATGGGTGCGGCGATGAAGCCGCCCCCATACCATTTTCTCTTGCCCCTGCCCCTCCAACATGTTCTCTTGTCCTCTGCCTCCAAATGGGACATGTTAAATCCGCCCCTGCTAGACAGCCAGTTCTGTTTGTAATTCTATTGGCAGGCAGTGCGGGAACTGAGTGTACACCAGTGTTGGACAGTAACAAGTTAAATATTACATGCAACTGTAATATTATTACCTTTTCCAGCAATAGTAGTGTTACAAAATTCCTTTTTTTTTACCTAATGTGATCCTGGGCTCTACACACCCTCCACCAGCCTGGGGAGGCGGTGGACTGGCCTCATGCTTCCTTCAATGCATGAGGAGTCCAAGTGGTCTTCCTTTCACCTGACTCTTTCCCTAGTTGGACGAAGCGTGTGGAAGGAACACGTTATTCCAACCAGTTCGAGGAAGGGACGCCAACGTCATTTAATTTCTCTACCTGGCAAATCGTACAGAAAACACGGTGGTGTGCAAACTCCTGTACTTCTTTCTTTATTTCTTTTGTGGTTTCCGTCCTGGAAAATGCATTGGTGCATGTTGTGAAAAGACCTTTAGCCTAATATTTATCCTCTTGCAGTCTGCAGGCTGAAAACTTTTATGTGTCACTCACTCATCAACGCTGCTGTTGACGTCGGAGCCTTGAAAGATGCTATGTTTGTTGGCGGGGGCGAGCGGGCGAATAAGCGACAGTCATCGCCCAGCATCGTAAAGTGCTGCCTCCTCCAATAACCTGGTAAATAGCTCGTAGCTGTATCGTATTAAAAGCAATATCACACTCAAGGTTGCGCCACTGTGCAGTATATCAGCAGCACTACTCCCTCCTGTGATAAGCGCTTGACCTATAGCGCTCCCGTGACTGTCACACTCAATTTGCTTGATGTGTTGTGTTGTGTTCCTTTGCTGGCACTTCTCCACGCCCATCAGTTCCTCCCCAGTGAGTACGCCCTGAGCATGGTGTCCTGCCACCTGCGGGCAGGAGCCCAGCGGTCTACTTCACCGCGGGATATGGTCATTGTCTCTCTACGCCGTGTAGGCAGAGAGCCCATGTGGGGACATAATATCTCAGACATGTGTGAGATATTCCACTACACTCAGGGGCGGATTGGCACATATTTTCCCACCGGGACAATTTTGCCTTTGCCAGGCCACTGGTTAACCAGATGTAACTCTTTGAGAGCGTAAAAATGAAACCAATGGACCCTTAAGGGTCCATTTGGTTTCATTTTTACACCCTCAAGAGTTAAAATATTCATGTGAATTAGCCCAACTTAGTCTACACAACTAGAGAATGTAGAAGATCTCTCCTACTTGAAGGCTCTGGTGTAGGAAACCTTTTCTTTCTTGAAAAAAAAAAACAAAAAAACTGTCCAGGCCACTAGGTGGCGCAGGCCACCGGGAAAACTCCCTGTACTCCAGATGGCCAATCCGCCCCTGACTACACTGACCGTTGGTCATGCATGGACATGACTGAGGAGAGCCTAGACTCTCCGTCAGTCAGTCAGCAGGGAGATGGGTATATAGTACGACCCACTGGGTCTAGGGGTGGTTAAAGGATCACAATAAAGGTGAAGCTTTTTTTATTATGGTCTTGTCGGCTCTTTTAGTCAGGTGAATTGACAGGTTAAATTATTGGCTTGTGAAGAGTTAAATAATAAAAAATAAGTAAATTGAGTAAATAAAAGAAACAATCAAAACATTCTAAACCTAACCTTCAAACAAAAAAATAAACAAACAACTGGCTTGCCTAGCCAACTGAATAAAATTATAGCCAACGCCCACTGGCTACACTGATCTCACCTGACAAACAATGGCTTTTACAACAAGCACGGTATACACTAAGCAAGATAACAGTAGGCCTACTAAGTTAGATATCACATGTGTTCAACTTTGAGAAGGCGTTTTACTGAGGACCCACCAGCAGTTCAGTGGCCGAAAGTATTGACAAAAATGTCCTGGATGGCATGCAACATCAAACTGTGACAGACACTGTCAGGGAGCACAGGTGCAGGCTTCTTTATATAAGTGGAAGCCAGGCAGCCGATTGGTCCAGCTTGATTGGACGCATACATGGAAACCGACAGGTCTCCTCCCATAGCAACCAAGACCTAGACCGAAATCTGCAGTCAGTTCCATTGCCATACACAGTACACACACACTATATACTTGATTTGAACACACACAGGTACTATATGTAATATGTTACATATAGGTATTTATTATGAGTCCAAATGATAAGTACTATATTACTATATTCCTCTCACATTTTCTTCTATCCTCTTTCTCCACCCCCCATCTCTTCCTCTTGTACCTTTCTGCACTGTCAAAACTATTGGTCGGGGCATGATGTAAAGTCTCAGTCTACCATTCATTCAGTAAGCCAGCAACATGAACACCAGCAGTACAAAATAATACAAATCAGTGCTGACGGTACAAAGCTACAAATATGCTGCGCATAGCATTGTTGTATCTTTTCCATCGGTAGTGGAATGAGTCGGTACCAGGAGAGTAGTGGAGGGACATGCAACAAAGTTAGTCATGAATGACACTTGAAAACGGAACACACTGCCAGGCCAGAGCCCATAGGTGGTATATGCAATGCAAATGGACCACTCGGCCAGCAGGCGCCCCCCAAATGGTATATGTTATTCAAAAGATTATATGACGAAAACTAAATCCAAAACAACACCGACCGCAGGGCCCATGGCTGTAGAGTGTTCACCAAAAAAAATAGAACATGTGTCCAGTGTTGGGCAGTAACTAATTTTAGATTACATATTACTGTAATATTACTACTTTTGCTCCAAAAAGTAAAGTAACGAGATTACTCTGCAAAAATGGGTAATAAGTAACGCATTACTTTGCAAGTAACGGCAAGTTACTTTTTTAAAATGAGCTTGTTGTTGCATGCAAAAATAGAACAGATGTACAAGCTATTGACAGGTACTGTAACAACAGAGATGTGCACTGGATTGTAGATCCAGTCCACACGCAGCATCCTGCGCAGTTATGTACACTACAAATCGCTTGCTGCTTTATTTTGTAATAAATGGATTATGTTGTACTTCTCTATTTTTTCAAAAGCGATGCTGAGAACTTGGGAAAGTAATAACGTAATATGTAATATATTACTCTTCAAATCCAGTAATAAGTAAAGTAATGATATTACTTTGTCTAAAGGGTAACGAGTAAAGTAAAGAAGTTACTTTCCTAAGTAATATAGACCAACATAGAACATATGTCATTTAAATGTTAAATCACAACTTGCCAACGTAATGGCGTGATGAATCTCCATAAGTCCACTGTGTAGAGGCAGCACATACTGGCATTGAGAATGTATTTTAGCTATGTGTGAAGTGCACTGCATTGTTCTCATCACTCGCCCACAGGTCCCTTGGGTTTCTGCATATTCATAATCATGTGTGTTGGAAGTGGAAAGGGAAAGAGGGGGAGTTTCACCGCACATTATGTGTCACTATATGCCATATGCCCTAGTTGAGAGACAGAGAACCACACACACACCCCACCCTATTTCCCTAGATTTTAGAGAATCTAGGATGACAGCCTGTACAGATATATGGAATCACAAAATCATTTACTGTTCTAGATATGACTGAATGTGCTATTTTATAAGCTATGTCTGTCTCTTTTCGCTTTGTTTTCTCTTTTGCTATTTTTGTGAGAAATAATATGAGCAGAATGGTGAGAATAAGATGCTCAGTTGAATCCATTCCTTGACTGGCTTTTCTCAAGCAACCGTGAATGCATTGGAAATGAAAGCTGCCAGCTCCACTTGTTACAGCCTTTTATTGTTGAAATGGCTCAGGGCAATACAACCAAGTTACTGTCTTTTATTCTTGATGCGCTTTTAGGCTATAAAACCCACAGACAGACATTCAACCTGGTTCTTGGTATTCCGAGCATGTCCTAATAGGAACATTCTCATTTTCACAAATAGCATAGAAGCTTTGTGAGCTTATATATTTGCTATCTTTTGCTACTTTTCCACGACACGTATAAGTAACACAGAATCAGACTCATGCTATGTCAATCACACTCGTACACAAATCTAAAACTAATATGTGTGAGGAGTTTTAATTCTTTAGAGTATTATTCATTTAGAACTTTGCTAAAACTATTTCCTAAGTGGCGTAGTCTGGTTTAGTCTAATTCATATCACTGTGTACTCTTGCTGATCTATAAGATCAAAACATGTTGCTCCGTGTGGTAATGCAAGCTCACAGGTCTGCTTCTTTTGAAGCTTTTGTTTGACCCTGTAGGATGAGGACACAAACAGTTATGCTGTGTTCATACTGCATGGCAACTTTCCGAGAGATACAAAAATGCAATGCTACACAGTGGACTTGCTTTGTATTTGTATTTGAAGTTGAAACCAGAGCTTGAGTTTTTTTTTTTCCTTTTCTCTTCTTTATCTTTTTTGTAGCAGCTACAGACGTAGGCCTATCATTGTATCTTCACAACATTGGCTGAAACCAAATGGTAGACTCTATATTTGTATCTGCAATCTGCCCGTGTGAACACAGCAACAGCATATGGAGATGGATAAGTTTGGCATATAGAAACCTTGTCTCCATGATACCAACTGGTGACCTATGCTATGCAGTCAATCAAGTCAACCATAGGGACTCCAAATCCCCCTTACCTAAAACTACAGGTGTTAGCTGGGGTGGACGGAGGGTGAGGCAGCAAAGGTTTTAAGCAGACAGCGGAGCTGCAGAATCAGGGCAGCTTCAAGCCAGCAGGATGAGCAGTGCAAACTGAGGGTGTGAGTGTGTGATTGGATGCGTTAATCATATGAATGAGGTCTTTTTTTTTGCATATAGGGTCTGGATCCATTTGACACAAAGAGCTTCCCTTTGGTGCACATGCAGTGAATTTGAAGTAGGTTGAAATTTGAATTAGGAATTAGCCACCTCTGTGCCCACGGCGCGGAGGTGTCTTTGTGAGAAGAGAATTGGAGACAGGCTGACATGGTCAACGTGTTCTCTCAGGAGTACCTGCTGGCTGATAAGGATACAGGCTCTTATGATGAGCAATCTGTCTGAGAGACCAAGCTACATTCAGCTCCCCTGGGATGGAATGAAACATGATGACTGTGTTAATGGAAGCTAATGGATGGAGGTGTAGAGCTGTCACTAGTACAAATTCAAGTTGACGATTATGGTAATTGTCACATGAATAACTATGATTGATGATTTAATACTGTTTTTGGCATTTTGAGCATTCATTACAATTTGTATTTCTTTCATCTTTTTTTACTCCTGGTAGAGAGTCACAGACTGAGCTTGTGCTTCCTTCATTTCCTGAGGAGTTCAAGCCAGTTCTTTTCACCCGACAAGTTGGACATGTCTGCAAACGTCCGGTCCAATACTTTGTCACACAAAGCTGGGCATAAAAGGGCCTAGTGCCCCTCAAAAAGAAAAAAAAAATTAGTAATTAAAAAAAATACATGCCAGCTTCCATGCATGTCTGGAGGACACAGGTTCAAGTCCCAGCATTTACAATGTGTCACAAAACGACGTCAACAGAAAATTGCTGAGAAAAACTTCTAGTAGGCATTGTGTGCGTGTGCGTGTGTGTGTGTGTGTGTGTGTGTGTGGGGGGGTGTATACAAGTCACTCTCAGTAGGCATTTCTCAAGCATTTTTGGCCTTGGATCGTAATTGTTTCAACATAGTCTCAATGACATTTGTATTTGTGTGTGGAAGGTTTCTAGGGTTATTGTGAGGATTCACATGCATGCATTGCTCAAGGCCTAGTAGCTGGTTCAGCACCATGACAGAATTCCACAGAAAATAGGTGTAATCCTTTCTTTTTATTCATGAAAATGTCACGTTTCGATGACCTTCTCTGTGTGCCATACTGCTATTGAATGATTAGAAAAGTAAAGAAATGTTGCTGCCCAAGTGCATGTGCTCTACTGATTGGCTGGCTGAACTGCATTGTGTCACAGTAAAGGGCAGACTTCTGTATCACCAAGCTCACGAAAACTGCTGCAGCAGGAGTCACGTGACAGTTTTTTGACTGGCAGTGGATGCGAATGAAGCTCCGCCCATGCTTGAGAATGCCGCGAGGGCCAGCGTCCCGGAAAAGCTTGCCATCGCCGAAAGTTCACGCCAAGCCGAGCTTCACGTTCCATTCACTACCAATATAAAAACCTGAGAGTGAGCTTGAGCTTTTTTTCAAGTACATGGAAGCCATAATGTGCTTATACCCCTCAGAGAAGCCAGAAGAGAAGCTCAAACTTTATCCCAACAATATCACAAGTCATGAATGCTCTAATGTGCGAGATGTGCGTGCATACATGTGTGTTTTATTACCAGTAGGCCTAAATAAAATAGCAGAAATATCAAATTCTACAATGCATAGCAGTGTCTATTAACCTCAAAACTATTCCTAACTCACAAAAGAGTCATATGAGCGCAGGGGTTGCTTAGACTTAGACAAGTGGTCACCTTTCTCATTTCAGCAGCAGAGCTACGGGATCAAGTATCTCAAGGTGTGGATTATTGTGAGATTTAGTGATTTACCGTTGCAAACAGCCAATCAAAATGCAAAAAATATATATTTTTTTAACACCAATGCTTTCGGTTTGAATGGGTTTAATTGCGATTGACTTACCATCATACGTTTTGAGAACAAAATGCATGCAGTCTAGTTAGTTATAGCTTTCTGATGCATCTGGTTTCATGGCTGAATAACAAACTGACTTGACCTTCACTTTAGTTTTAGTTGGTTGAGGTGAGCATCTCTTCACCGTATAGTTTGGTCAGCTATGAATCTCTTGCTCTTAACGTGTCTCTATCGCTCTGACCTTTTCAAAACATCTGCAACCTCTCTGCCTCCCCGCTGCTCCCCGTGGCTCTAATCTCTGACACCCGTCTGCTCCGCTTCCCTTTGGTTTTTACATCCATTACTCTGTCTCCCCTTCTCTTTGACCTACACACAGGCTTTAAGTAAACGCTCAAACACTTCATTAAGACGTATAATTAATTACATAATTGGATGAATAACCGCGGCTTTAGTTTAGATGTTTTGACAAAAGGTGCGTTTTATTGTTCTAGGTCAGGGGTGGCCAACCCGCGGCTCGCGAGCCGCATGCGGCTCTTCAGCTGGTTACATGTGGCTCTTAAGGGGCTTCCACATGAAACCATCAAAAACCTTTTTTTTTTAATACCAGGGCCCACCATTTATTCAGATTTGAGCCATGGACTACCATTTGATGACATTTTAGCTCCACAGACCCCAAAGCAAAAGATTTTGTTTACTTTTGTCAACAATTCCAGGCTGGATTTCAGAGAAAACAAAACAGTCAAACATACAGATCAAAATGACCATTAATCTACTACATTCTCTAGTTGTGTAGACTAAGTTGGGCTAATTCACATGATGAATATTTTAACTCTTGAGGGTGTAAAAATGAAACCAAATGGACCCGCAAGGGTCCATTTGGTTTCATTTTTACGCTCTCAAAGAGTTACATCTGGCTAACCAACTTTCCATCATTTAGCCTGGGGACCACCTGGAATCCTCTTTGATGTGGCTCTTTGCAGTAACACAATGAAAAACGTGGCTCTTAGTCTGTGACCGGTTGGCCACCCCTGTTCTAGGTTTAATACTTTAATTCAGGGGGTTTCAACAGGTGGTCCGGGGACCACCAGTGGTCCTTGAGAAGAGTCCAGGTGGTCCCAGGCTAAATGATGGAAAGGTGGTTAACCAGATGTAACTCTTGAGAATGTGAAAATGAAACCAAATGGACCCTTGCGGGTCCATTTGGTTTCATTTTTACACTCTCAAGAGTTAAAATATTCATCATCTGAATTAGCACCACTTAATTAGTAAGTTAACAAGTTTACACTGTTTTGTTGGCAAAATACAGCCTGGAATTGTGGACAAAATCAAAAGAATTCTTTAATTTTAGGTCTTTGGTGTGAAAATGTAATCAAATGGTGGTCCGTGGCTCAAATGCTGAATAAATGGTGGTCCCTGGATTCAAAAAGGTTGAAAACCCCTGCTTTAATTGACTGCATTTTCTTATGGGAAACTTACTTCAAAGGTAATAGAGGCATATACTGTGTACAAACTACTGTGTTTGTAAACAGCTTTAACAGAATCTCCACCTCACCTTCACTCTATTGGCTCATTGTGAAACTGCTGGAGACTGCTGCACTGTGATTGGCTAAAATGCTGCTTCACCCCACACAACCGCCCTCTCCCACACATATTAGCACCGCCTTGCCTTGAGCCCAAATGTTTTGTTTTCATGATTTGTTGACAACAATAAAGTTATGGACCGTCTGCAGGACAAAGCAAGTGGCTGTCTGCAGGGAAGTAGCTGCAGCATCAAAGTAGAAGTGACATAGAGGGGATGCCCCCCAAAATGGGTAAAAAAAAAGCTATACGCCTATTTTTATGGCTAAAGGGTTGCCTGCAATAAAAAAGTTAAAGGTGTACTAGGTAAATTGACTGGTGGTCACTGCCAGCACTGCAGTTTTTAGGTCGAGACCTACATTTCCCAGTAGCCCTTGTACGTTTTAGTCACATTCTGATTGGTCCTGGTAAACATTACCCCCCCATCACTTTCGATAGAAAACATATTTACAACAGGCTTTGTAGGCTGAAATTCAGGGAATGCCTTCTGAGACAAATATGCCAGTCATAATGGATATCAAAATTAAGATTTGATTTAATGAAAAAGTTCCCTAGTATATCTTTAAAACACGGAGATAAGAGGTTTCCACTCGGCAGCGAGGATATACAACACAGAGTGCAATGTTGAAATGTGCAATATGCCAGGGGAGATGGGGTAAGTTCACTGAGGCTGGCCTTTTAAGTCCCTGCCTTTGGCGATTTATTTTTCAATCCCTGTTTGGATTTAAACCCTTAAAAAAAATCCCTCTCGCCTCCCTTCCTCGCAGGAAAGGTAAAGGCAGGAAAGAATCATTTTACCCCTCTTTACTCAAAAAAACAAATTAGTCAAGCTCAGACAGGCAAGTAAAGATGAAATAAATGAAAGAGTGGAGATCACAGCTCATGTGGGACATGGCTCCAATTTACTTTTAAGCGCTTGCCCACTGCGCCCACAGTCTTGCGCGGTCCCCAGTGGGGAATCTCGGTCCGCGGTGTTTTTCCCTGTGAGCACCTTTTACCCACAGCAAAGCCCCCACCCCCACCGAGACCACAGACCTGCCCCCGAGAGACAGCCACTCTGAACACTACAACACCATAATAGGCTTCCCAAGCAAACTCAAAGGGGAAACACTGATATTATACGCCTTTCACAGGAAACACTATACAACTGAGGCCCTCTCTCCACCTGAACGACTGGCCAATTAGCCCTTCACTAAGTCCCTCCCCTATCAAAGGAGTAAATATGACAGAAATTGCTCTGGTACATGGTCTAAAATGTAAGAGAAATGTGGGCACATATGTCACTGCTACCAAGACACACGCAATGGCCGTATCTCACACGGATTTGATGGATATCACACGAGCACACGCCACACCCCCATGTTCACACGCACGGGTCTCGAAAATCAGAGCCAAGACAAAGTGGCTCATGTACTCGCGCGAGCCCATAGACTCCAATGCATTTAGTAAGCCCGCCTACTAGTTTTGCCATTTGCACAGAATAGGACAGGAAACGGATCTGCAGCATGGACCCTCCTCCCTCCATGCAGTTGAGTTGAATAGGACAGGAAACGGATCTGCAGCATGGACCCTCCTCCCTCCATGCAGTTGAGCGAGATCCTGTCATGGCGTCCACCGCTTGTTTACAAAACACACGTAGGGAAAAGAAAACTTTGCCTTTTTACCAAGGACTGCGTTCGGTTTGATAAATAATGACAGCAGAGCCGTTTTCTATATCCCGATACGGGCGGATGCATGGATTATAAAGCAGCACGTCGAGCTGTGGTGAGTAGCCTCAAATGAGCTGTTGTCCCCCTTGGTCCATGAAGTGAACGGTGTCTGCATTGCTCTGTCTATACTCCAGGCTTAAATAGCTACTCTACCCAGGCTGCGCTGGGTAGAATCATGCCATCTAGTAGAGTTGCGACATTGGGGGGTCAGAAACCGAACGTGCTGGATAGTATTTTCTGTTGCGCGACCACTGCAGACAGCATTGCCATCGAGAGATCGCACAACGGCGCGCAAATAAATAAAAGCCCTTTTAGACACGTGTAAAACATGACAACTATTGGGAAATCAATGCTGATAGTTAAGTGGTCATTCTGATGGTCTACTCTAGTGTCATGTTTGCAAGACTAGTTTTTCAGAGACACTGACAAAGTATATTTTTCATTTTATTTATTTTATGGTAGTGCTTTGTCGTGGCTATATAAGTTCAAAATTGCTGTAGTTAGGAGGAATATACATTGATTAAGTAAACATTTCATTATTGGTTCCTTATTGGTTGTAATTCATGCCATCATAGTCAAATTAGAGCCCCTTTGCTGTTGGGTTGGCCAGTTATTTTGTCCAGGTGTATTGTTTGTAGTTTGTATTGTCCAGTAAATAGTTAATATAATAGTGTTCAATTACAGTTATTATCTTTATAGTCCTATGTGCTACTGAATGAAACAGATAGCACAGTGGTACATGAAGAGGAAGGAAGGAATAGAAATGCTATTATACTGTAGAAATGTTTGATTTATTTTGTGTGACAACACTTCATATGTAGACACTCTTTATCCCACATTGGTGAGTTTCAATCTGGTCGCCTACTTGTAAGTTGTAACCCTAAATTTAAGTGAAATGGGTGGAAAAAATAGGCTTCCCCATGGAGTTGCTCATTGTGTTGTTGCGGGATGCAATCGTGTTTCATGACTGTATGTTTATTTGTTCTGTTGAGTATAATATAGTCTTTATTTGCTGTATAATTGGAGCACATACATGTAGCCATTTTCTCCAATTAGTGTTTTTTGAGCATGTGAGTGTGTGCTTAATATGCAACTTTGGTGGGGAACTTTGAAAAATATTGCCCCCCCTGAAAACATGAATGCCCCACCACTGATAATTTTCTGGCTACGGCAGTGCATATATTGGATGTAATCAGTGCTTAATTTGTGGCAGTGCATATATTGGATGTAATCAGTGCTTAATTTGTAACTCGGGAGGTGCCGGAGCGCACCTCACGCACATGCACGCGCACGTGCGCGCACCCGCGCACCGAAAAACATGCGCAGAAAAGTCGATTTTTTGCGGAAGATTATTGTGTGTGTGCGTGCGTGCACGCATGCGTCTCTCTCTCTCTCAGACACACATGCAGTGTGTGTGTCTGAGAGAGAGAGAGAGAGAGAGAGAGAGAGAGAGAGAGAGAGAGAGACGCACTATGGCACACACACTTTGTAAAGAGCCGATCCACAAGCTCAAATGCGTCGCGCAGTGTGCTTGTGACCACAAAATGTAGGGGTCCGGCTGCTTCCTGGGTACCTTTTAATCATTATAGCGATCATATTCCACCGTGCCTCGCGAGGGAGGGGGAGACGGTCAGCCGGTGGGAGCAGCAGCAGCAGCAGCAGCTCAGCCATAGCAGCCCAGCAGGCAACGTGCGAGAACCTCAGAGTAGAACTGTGAACTGTCACTGTGTGAGCCTGAGCTGGAGCGACCAAATCCCTCCCCGACTCTCGATAAACATCCCATAATAGCTGGGAAGGCTTTGCGGCCTCAGCCAATAGAGTGGGGGGCGGGGCGCCATTCCGAAACACCGCCACTTAGAAACACCTCCATTTCGAAGCATCCCCATTCCGAAGCCCCCCCATTTCGAAATAATGTGATTTGGAATGGTGATGTTTTCCCATTTTACTAAAGACATCGCCATTCCGACCCCCCCCCCCCCCCCGCAAATCAATCAATAGCGCACGCTCTCTCTCTCGCCCCCCCCCCCCTGCCCAAACGCGCGCGCCCCTTCTCTCCCTCTGCTGCTCTATCGCTCCCCGACCGAACACCCCCCCCCCTCTGTGTTTATTTATTCATTTCGTAAAGTCTACAGCCTAGCCTTAGAGTCTTAGAGCCTTATTAAAGTTGCACATAGGCTCCTCACTGTAGGCTATGTCACGCTATACCAATAATGTATCCTATAACATAAAGCATCGGCATGGGCACATGTAATGTTCCCGAAATGAAGCTGTGTTCGTAACTTCGTAATGTGTTCAGTACAGTGTCCAACAACACAGCCACGTGTTGCGGTTTACAGCTGAGCTGACAGGCAGGCAGGCGGGCGGACGGACGGACGCACAGATCTAAAATCGGGATCTAAAATGCACGCGCGGCTGTGCCAACGCTCAGTTACACACGCCTTTTCACACCAGGGCCCAATATTTTTTCTGTCACGGACCACCATTTGGTGTCGACTTTAGTCTCTCATTCTACCTGACCCAAAACTAAGGATTTTCAAGTTTTGGTCCACAATTTAGGAAATAAAACGTTGGTCAAAATGACAATTCTACTGCATTCTGTTCTTGAAAATTAATTAGGCCTAATTCAGATGTTTAAATAGCCTTTCACTCTTGAGAGCGTGAAGAGTACAGATCTATAAGAGTCCATTTGGCAACTGTCCATCATTTAGCTGGGGACCACCTGGAATCCTCTCAGGGACCACTGGTGGTCCCCGGACAACTCGTTGAAAACCACCGCACTAACGGATCGCATTTCGTTAAGGCTGTAGCGCGCGGCACTGCTCTCTCTCTCTCTCTCTCTCTCTCCAAGCTCTTAATAAAATAGAACTACTATGCTGAATGAATGTCTGAGTCTAGGCTATAATATTTCAGAAATATTAGATTCACAAATAAATAGAACTACAATGTAGTTCTATTTATTTGTGAATCTAATATTTCTGAAATACTCTGTCATTCAAGTTCTATTTTATCTGACTGCGCTGTGAGAGGATCAATAAGGTCCCTGGTCTGTGGCTCAAATAGTAGGCATTATTTGGAGGCCTATTTGGCTATTATTTGGAGATTTTTTTTCTTCTCAATATTGGGGTGGCACTCATATAGGCTCGCTATAATAATGATCAATCAGAATATTCACATGAGGATCAGATTATTATTACATTTGTCCGAGGAGAGCAGAGCGTTTTCTCCTGCTCAGTGCACTGACAGCACGCATTCGGCTACCTATCAGCATGTTGTATTAGGCCTAATTCAATTATTGGCAAAAGCCGTTGTGTAACTTTACATCGAGACCCCAGGCCCAGGTGGGATAAATACCTTTATATCCTATGTATGTAGGGATATTCTTCTTCTTCATACCGGTACAATTTTGTCATGAAATGAAAGTAGCTGTCGATCTTTTTCCATAATGCAGGTGCAATCAATCTGTATAACGAGCCGTCCATCAGTGTTGCGCACCAACGGCTATAATATCATAGGGGCTAAGATGCTCGCATCCCCTGTGTGAGTTTTAACGTGGTCAACGGTTCTTACAGCTTTGTGAGCCCAGTCTGTCTCAGACAGACTCCTAGGCCTACATGCATGATTATGAGTGCAGTGCATCCAGGGACTGAAGTTGCATATGGGGCTATATGTTCGTTGCTGTCGCTGCGCTGCTTACCAGAGAAAGCGGCGGTGGTGCTGCTGCTGGCTGCTTACAGTAGAAATATACAGTCTAGCCGCATTGTTTTCTATTTATTCCCATTTACTTTATTTTCCACATAATTTGGCAGGCCGCGGTTCTCAAACTTTTTTAGTGCCTTTTATCCACATGTGGGATTGAGAAGGATACGCTTTACGCTCAAGACATTTCCAAAATGAGCGCGCACGCACGCACACAGCTAGAGGAAAATGTGACATGTGCAAATATGCGATCATGGGCCAACAGAGTAGACAAACAGACAGACAAAATAGCTGTTAAAACAGCATCGACTTTCAACTGATATTCTTCTTCGCTCGGCCCTGCTTTGCGCTATTTGATTGTGGCGCGCGGAGAGAGAGAGAGAGAGAGAGAGAGAGAGAGAGAGAGAGAGAGAGAGAGAGAGAGAGAGAGAGAGAGAGAGAGAGAGAGAGAGAGAGAGAGAGAGAGAGACTGGCGAGACAGAGTAATGATAAAAAGGCAATGAATAAGAATATATTCGGAATGGCGTGGTCTTTAAAAAAAAGAAAAAACATCGCCATTTCGAAGTGGCATTCTTCGAAATAGCAGTGTTTCGGAATGGTGATGTGTGGCCTTCGGAAAGGCCGTGTCTTTTTTTCCACGGAGAAACCCCGTCATTCCGATTAATGGAAGTGAGCGATCGGAATGGCGGGGCTTCGGAATGGCGACGTGTAACCAATAGAGTGGTATCCTATAGCAACGACTGAAATGAACGGGATGTATTGGCTGGATTGCCACTCATTTCTCCCGGATAGGTCTCTGCAGGTGGGGGAGCGCCACCTGCAGGTGGGGGAGCGCCACCTGCAGGTGGGGGAGCGCATGTGGAGCAAGGGGGAGCAGCGCTCCGCCTTGCTCCGGCAGAAATTAAGCCCTGGATGTAATGTTTGGGATCAGAACTTGATTTTGGTGAAATGGATGGTAATAATCGTGAAAACGTGTCAAATCATGGTAAAAAAAATGCATTTTTCCCCCGCCACCGCGGCCAAAGGGTCTTTGTGCCAGATCACACTCCAGGCACTTTCCAAAAGTTGGCAGCCCTGATACTGTATGTGCACCTAATGTGGCTCTGCCCGGAAATACAAAAGTTCTGGGTGGAAGTTAAAACTCAAATATCAATTATAACTGGGCTAAGGATAGAATTTGGACCCTTTACAATGCATTCTGAGGTTACAACCAACATGGACTGAATGAAGCAAAGGAGATTCCTGAGTATTCTTTGGTACTGTGCACGGTTAACAACATTATGTTGGATTGATGACGGTGTATCTTCGATATCTAGCTGGCTCCACAATGTCCTACAACTGCTCCCACTAGAACGACTCACACATGTTCTCCGTGGAGACATGGTTGGGTTTTTCGAGGTTTGGGGTCCAGTTGTGGAATATTTGGGTGAGGAACATGCAGAAATATTATCAAGGGGACTAACAAGCTAAGGAACTGTTCTGTTGGATTAAGAGGTTTTAGGTTTCGTTCTGTTTTTTCCTTTTTATGTTTTTGATTTGAAAGTTTGTATAAATTAAATAAGTATTGGGAGAGCGAGATGAAAGGACGTATGTGTGTGTGTGTGTGTGTGTGTGTGTGTGTGTGTGTGTGTGTGTGTATGTATGTATGTATGTACAGTATATAGTCAAGTTAAGTTAGTCTGTCTGTGTCAATGATATGCATGACATTTGCTAAACAATTTGGATTGGCATTGTACCTTGTGACTAAACCCCGCCCCAGGAGGTAGGGTTTTGTCACCACCCAGTGGGCTTTGTCCGTGGTGTAAACGTCTTAATTCACCTCTGGAACAAGGCGAGGGGTTGGGACTGCCAACCCCTCGCACAGAGGTTGGCACAGGGACTGATGTGCTTGCGTGCATTGTTTTTTTTTTTTTTTTTTTTTTTTTACTTTATATATTTGGGTCAAAACAGTTCATTTATTTAACATCTAGTTTACTCCACAGACCTAAATACATGTGTTGTAAAAGACATATTAGTGCATATGCTACATTAATGAAAATATATACCGTACAAAAGAAATTTGAAGAGAGGAAAAAATAAAAGCTCCCTCCAGCAGCTCCCGCTCTCACGCCACTGCAAAGCCGCATGCACAAGCAGCGATGGATTCAAACCTCTAAACTCTAACTGTGGGCTGATACTTTTACACCTGCGCCAAACGCTTTATCTGGCTGCTCTTTTAAGCAACACTTGACCCAGAAAATAGCTTTGTGTTGATGTGTTTTTTTAGGTAACAATAACAAGAACAGCAAAACTATTTACTCTTTACTTCTCACACACACAACTCTCACACAAATCTTGACAGTATTTAGACCAAGTGTTATGTATCCAGTATACAATTTTCTCCCTCTTTCTTCGACGCATTTTAGGCTGAAATGTTGATAATTTATTTAAAACCTTAATGTGTAAACATTCTCATGCACAGGACACGAGGCATGTGCGTGCATGCTTGAATTGAGCTCGCGCGGAAACTCGCACATATATTTGAGAAGTGAGAAGAAAGAATACTGTTTATTTATGCATATTTCGGTTTTCTCACAGGTTTATGCACATCGTTTTATGCTAAGGTTTTTTTGGTGTTTGTGTGGGTCTTCAGAGAGGCTTTTGTCTTTCTTGGAAGCTTGTACCTCGGAAATTGGATCCTCGGAAATTGGATCGTCCTAAAAGGGATTCTCTTGAAAAGCACAAAGGATGGACTTCACAATATGTAGCATCCAGGTCACTACTGTAAATGAGAAGCATTGTTCCCTGTTGAATTAGTACAGTTTATTGCACATTAAAGAGGATTGCGCACTGAATATAATCAGGCATGGTTGGTGGAAAGGACGGCAAATCCTGAACAAATAATTAAAAGAAATGCCATAATTACTCATGTAAAACACAAATGCGTGTGCAGACACACACACGCGCACGCACACACGCGCAGTCGCGCACACACAGACACACACAGTATACAAACAAGCAAACATCACATGACACCACAAAAACAAAACTTAATAATTTAACTTAACTGACTAAATACTGCAGGACAATGAAAATGTAATGTAGTGGTTGGGGAGATTTAATGGAAGGATGGATCTCGTTCTTTAGTATGGACCAAATAAATCCTGTGTCATTGCTCTCCTCATTTTTGGGGGCTGCTATAGCCCCAAAAGTGTTTAAACACAAACAAGTGTAAAGACACACAACAAATTGTGATTGGCCAGAATGATATGTTATAGGCCTATGCTGTATGATAACTTGTTTTTACTTCTATGCCAAATATCTATCTATCTGCTATAAAACAGCAGAAACCGTCATGTGTGATGTGAGGCCATTACGTCTACACCACAACCGTTAGTGGAACGGGGGAGGTATGGCCGTATGAATTTCACATGACTATGCTGACAGACCATACATAATACATTTTAGGACTGAAACCTCCAGGCCATATCAAAAGTGGCCTTATGACACTATTGGCCTACGGGGCAGAATTTTAGGACACGTCTGGCTTACGGGATTAAAACCAGTACAGTAACACACAATACTTAAAGCAGTATTCAGTGATTCGGGTGATTTAGTAAATAAATTAATGAATAAATAACTAAATAAAAATACGCGGCCCATCGCAGTAACAAGATGTACACAAGCACACGCTCTACAGTGGGGGGACACACGATAAACCAACTAGCCTGCCCAAAGCCAGACCAAATCAGCTGTTGGCAAAAAATTGCCTGTCAGATACTGTAGGTCTGGAATAGCTCAATTGTACAACCATTTCCTACTCCAGAAAATTGCGGTGGCCAATCAGGACACAGTATACAGATTTGAAAAATGTGTCCCACCCCAGTTCTCTGGTGTTGGAAGTGGGCGTACAATTGAGCTACCCCAGACCTATCTGCTGACAGGCAATTTCACTGGGCCACTCTATAGTAGTGGGTGTGATTATCCCAAAAAAGTGATATTTGTTGAGTGATCCCTGATATACCTTTAAACCATGTAATTATGATCTAATTCTCAGTATATTTGCATAGTCTGTTGCTTCTGGAAAACACTTATGTGTTTATATGAAGCCGTCTCTGAATGGAGAGAGACCAGGGCTGTGGTGCAGTATATCCTATGGATCAGTATGACAGCATTCCTGGAGCCGCAGTGTCGTGGGGCAGGCACGTGACACGTCCCATTGTGAGACATGACTGGCCTGCATGCAATATATTGTCCCCGTCGTGGTTGGGAAATGAGCGAGCAGCGCTCAGCCTGGGAATGGCTCAGCCTAGGGGGGAAGGAGCACTCATTTGTCTTCACATGACAAATGAAAAAAAAAAAAAAAATCCATCCAATTTTGAGTTATTTGTGCTTTACTTGCGTACCTTTCCAATTTCTAGTATTTTTGCTTCGAACTGTTGTATCTTACGAACCACATTACAAGACATTGCCACACATTGTAATACGTTACATTAATATCAGCATAGTAAGTTGCTGTTTCTCACTAAAATGCTGACACCTAAGTTCAAGACAGTGAGTCCTCAGCTGTCATTCTACAAAAATAAACCAAGGGCCACTGTTCATAAAAAAAATATTTAGGGACTTGTGAGAACATGAGAGCATCTACTATAGCTTCTTCAGTGACAGGACAATGGGAATGTTAACAACTTCTAAGGGGGGTTGGGGCACAACATGATGCTACCTGTATTCTTTACTTTATGTACTGCCAGTGTGTATGTGTGCAACAGACCAATAGGCCAGCAGGCCTGATGGTCTGTTGCTTTTGAAAATAGTGATCTACAAGCTCACAATGCGCCGCGATACAACACATTGTGAGCTTGGAGATCTGCTATTTCCAAACATTTTTAATACATTTGGAAACTTGAAAGGGAATATTCTTCACAATGAGTACCTTTACCTTTGGTATTTTGAGTACAGCAATACTTTTGTATTTTTTCTAGAGTAAATTTAGATCTCCGGACTTTTTCTTGTTTTATGTAATTGTATGTATTGATACTTTTACTTAAAGGAGAATTCCACACCAAAACACATTGGGCATCAATCTACCTTGATTCCTGTGACATGATACATAATGTCCTTGATTTTTGTCACAAATGCCCCCAAAAATTAAGTTTTGAGTGACAGAAATACCTGCAGTAGAATAACAACCTGCGGCCATGATAACTGTTGGAACGCTGACATTGCTGCGACGTTGGGACGGGGACCTCAAGGATGAAACGTAGAAAATGGGGCATTTGTGACAAAAATCAAGGACATTATGTATCATGTCACAGGAATCAAGGTAGAATGATGCCCAATGTGTTTTGGTGTGGAATTCTCCTTTAAGATGTGAGCATGTTGTTTTCCACCCCAGACACTGCAGGCACAGGTCCATTTGATTCCATTTGTACACGTTCAGAGTCGTAGACGTGTAGCGGTCCATTTGGTTCCAAACTATCATTTAGCTGGGAACCCCCTGGGACTGCCCCCGGAGGTCCCCGGACCCCTCTTTGGGAACCACTGAGGTAAACAGCACAAGCACTGCTCCTCCTCCAAATGTACAGCGGCAACTGTAATTATGATTCTGTTGTTGTTGTTTTGATCCCCCGCTCTCCGTTTCCTCTTTCAGCAGATGTGAAATACAAAGGTGTGAAGTGAAGTTACATGTGTGTGACATGGTTGCTGACAGGCAGAAACCTTGGATGTCCATATGACCATGTTTTTTTCATGTCTTTTTCTTTCTTTTTTTCAGAATGTCCTGGCCTACTTTCTATTGCTATTTTCAGCATGCATCCAAGTGTACAGGCATTTGCCATCAAGGCCCAGGCAAAACCAACTGTAGATTTAGTCAACTAAGATGTTATGATATTCAGTTAGACTAAGGCTAGAGTAAAACTAAATGTCAGGCTCTGTTGTGCCACACATACAGCACAACTTGCACTAGGACTTTCATTTGTACTGTCTAAATTGCGAAGTACATGAGTCGTTGCTTATCAGTGTTGGGACATGTGCACTATGTCACCAAATCATTTGGTGCTGACTAGGCACATTTTTGATGACTAGTAGCCTATTGCTGTTTTGAGCAGACCTAAATCTTGGAATGGATTAAGCATCATGAAAATCCCTTAGTTAGGCATATGCTACATCAGGGGTCTCAAACTCAATTTGCCTTGGGGCCACTAGAAGCAGAGCCTGGTTGAGGCCGGGCCGCAGCCACAGCGCGTCACATGGACAAACGTTTTTTTGCCATTTCAAGCCTATTTTTTCGCCATTTTCGCCTTCATTTCACTTAAATTTAAGTAGATTCAGACTCACCAATGTGGGATAAAGAGTGTGTGCATAGGTGGTGTTGTGTCGCACAAAAAACAAAAATAAGATTTCTATAATAATATTTCTATTCCTTTCTATTTCTATTCCTTCCTTCCTTTGATATACCACTGTGCTATCTGTTTCATTCAGTAGCACATAATAGGATTATGATAATAACTATAACTGAACAATATTAAATGAACTATTTACTGGACAATAGAACCTACAAACAATACAAAATAACCGGACCAGCCAACCCATCAACAAAGTGGCTCTGATTTGATTGTGATGGCATGAATTACAACCAATAAGGAAGCAGTAACAAAATCTTTACTTTAGCTATCAATTTATATTCCTAACAAAGCCAACTACAGCAATTTTGAACTTATACAGCCACTACAAAGCAGCGCCATAAAATAAATAAAATCAAAAATATAGTTTGTCAGTGTCACTCAAAAACTAGTCTTGCAAACATGACACTAGAATAGACCATCAGAATCGCCACTTAGGCCCAACTAGCAGCATTGGTTTCCCAATAGTTGTCATGTTTTACACATGCCTAAATAGGCTTTTATTTATTTGCGCTAGCCTCTTTGAAAACTATATCCCAGTTGCGCGACGTCTCATCTTTGCTGGCAATGCTGTCTGCAGTGGTCGCGCAATGGGGCTTTGAAAATAATTCAGCACTTTCGGTTTCTGACCCCACAATGTCGCAACTTTTCTACTAGATGGCTATGATTCTATCCAGCGCAGATGTAAGCCTGCCCTGGAGCAACGACAACACCGTTCACTACGGGCAAGGGGGACACAACAGCTCGTTTTAGGCTACTCACCTTAGCTCAGCGTGCTGCTTTATAAGCCATGCATCCGCCCGTATCGGGCTTTAGAAAACTGCTACGCTGTCATTATTTACCAAACCGAACGCAGTCCTTGGTAAAAAGGCAAAGTTTTCTTTTCCCTACGTGTGTTTGTAAACACGGAGCGGTGGATAGAGAGACGCCATGACAGGATCTCGCCCGTACTGCAGCCAATGGCGTCATTGCATTTCCTCAGATTGACAGTTCAGCGACAGAATGAACTAAACTGCACGGGGGGAGGGGCGTGTTTCAGGGTGCAGATCCGGTTCCTCTTTGCTATTCTGTGCAAATAGCAAAGCCAGTAGGCGGGCTTTAAACAGGATCTCAGTAATGAGCAGTCAATAGTAACAGACTGTTCTCCCGCAAATGCTTTGGGCTGCCTGGTCGGAATTTGACGGGGGAACTCGCGGCCGTCGCGGGCCGCATTAATATTAAACGTTCATATTAAGGTGGGGGCCACAAAATATCATCTCGGGGGCCGGAAATGGCCCGCGGGCCGGCAGTTTGAGACCACTGTGCTACATAAAGCATGATGAAATATTGACTTTTTTTGCCTTTATAGATTTATGGTGTGGTGACATTATGCCAATTACAAAAATGCTCAACATATGCAAGTTATTATCTGGTAGTTTCTACATGCTGTGGATCAATACTCAACATTTCTAACATAAAACGTTGGTGTACATTTTTCAATGTTTGGTCTTTGTTTTGTTTTTTACATGGATGTCCTAGCCTCCTTGTACTTTCTATTTCTATTTTCAGCATGCAACCAAGTGCAAAGACATTATGATGCCAACAAGGCCCAGGCAAAATCAATTGTAGATTTACTCAACTGTGGATCTGGGCCGTATCTAGGCATGGACATGTGGGGGGCAATGCCCCCCTAAATGCCCTGACTTCCCCACCAAACATGATGTCATGCAAAACAACCCAAATTTCAAAGATATTTCAAATTAAAGTGATTATAATCAAAATTGTTTGAAACACTATGTGACTAACTAACTTCAATTGTCACACTGCTAAACCAACATCATTTCATCTTTTAAAACAGAAAACTCTGAGTCAGAACTTTAGCTTTATGCATGCTGCTTGTCTGTTGCAGCTTCAACAACAACTGATGTTATTATCTTATCGGTGCTTACTTGCCTAAAATACTGTAAGTCCTGTAACCGAAAATGGTGTGGGTACGACTTCATCACCCATTTGCGCCATGGGATGAAGTCGTCCCCATACCATTTTCACCTGCCCCCCCCCCCCCAATTGGGGAATGTTACATCCAGGCCTGCTATGGATGTTATGATGTTCAGTCGACTAAAACTAAATTTCAGATGAACAAAATACGACTATAACCAAAATGACCTGCCGCCAACACTGCGTCTGAACAAGGTCATGGAGGACGTGTAGCGAGGGGACACCCGGCCGATATCCTCTCCTGTCTGAATGGATGGTTACCATCCGTCACGTACAGCAGCTCCAGGAGCAGGCCTGCCTGTCGCGTTGGCAGTAAAACTTCACACCCGGAACAATAATGACGGTTGTTAATACAAACGTTGACAGTGTGTGACACCGGCCCCTCGTTTCAGCGTCTCATGCGTGAAATGGACTGGGCTACAGCACTGGCAACGTCATGGCACCCCCGCGATGACATGTCATTTCCATCTAATGTTCCGGTCGGGCCAGGCTTTGGTTTCTGGCCAGGGGCGGATTGGCCATATGGAGTACAGGGAGTTTTCCCGGTGGCCTGCGCCACATAGTGGCCTGGACAAGATCCAAAATGCACTAGTGGCACTTCCAAAATGCACTAGAATGTGCTAGATGCTCGCCTGGAACATACAGATCAAAATGACCATTAATCTTCTACATTCTCTAGTTGTGTAGACTAAGTTGGGCCAATTCACACGAATATTTTAACTCTTGAGGGTGTAAAAATGAAACCAAATGGACCCGCAAGGGTCCATTTGGTTTCATTTTTACGCTCTTAAAGAGTTACATCTGGTAAACCAGCTGCCACCCCCAGGGTGGCCTGACAAAGGCAAAATTGTCCCGGTGGGAAAATATGTGCCAATCCCCCCCTTCTGGCTGTAGGATAGGGACCTGAGCATGTTTATTGTATCGCATCTGCCAGACAGAGAAACCTTGTATGTCCTTTTTTTCCTTTCTTCTTTTTCTTTTATTGCTTTATAGAACAAGGATGATTTTCCACTTGGGAAAATCTAACTAAACTGGGTTTAGTAGTGACTCGTGAAGAATGGTCACGGCTGTTAGCCCAACGGCCGCGACCGGTGGCCAACGGTCGTGGCTGTTGGCCCACCAGTCGCAACCGGTAGCAAAACGGTTGACCATTATTACCGGTTGCAGATAATTTATAATGGTTGCAACTGATTTATAACGGTCACGAACAAGCAGTTAGCTGCCGCCTGCATTTATCAATGCTTGTACTTTAAATAGCCAAGTTTAGAGACCGGAAAGGGACGTTTTATATAAGTGCACAGGATGTGCCTCATTGATCCCTTGTTTACCCTGTAGAAATGACAACCTCCAAACAGTCTTTGTAACTAGAATCGATACCCAGGCTTTCATTGTCGCCTGTGCTGCGCAAAAAGTGAAAGCTTAGACTAAATCATTGACCACGGTGGCCTAGTAGAGGAAGGACAAATCTGTGGGATCCAATCAGGACAACCGCCTATTTGCATTGGTCTCTATAGGCCAAAATGCTTCCAGGCTACTTTGTGACTGCTCTGAGCTTTGGAATGTACCATGCCATCTGGGGTAAGAAATAGGAAATACACCTGATGGAAACAAACGGAACAGGTTGAATGGATGTTTATGGGCATGATGCACAATCCTGTGGTACTATCAACAACAGCTAGCAAAACTAAAGATGCTAACAGCGATTAGCATTATGACCTGAGCAAACAATGGGATAAAGGTATAAAGGACGATCGTTGCCAATGGCGGACGTGTTACTATTGTTTTATATCAATTAATTGGCAGCTATCATCACCAACGGCAGAAAGTTTGCGTCTCAGGAAGACACCAAACCTCTCTGGAGCTGAAGCTGAATACATTTGGGAGCCACAGTTGTACAGTAGCTCATTAACGTACTTCCCCCCTCTTGATGTGGAGTGCATACCGTAACTCAGTGAAATGGATCATATCACAAGTCAGTTTTGAGGCCAACAGATTGGCAGGGTTACAACAGAGAGAAACATCTTCAAAAAGAATTGTCTCCATTCATTCCCTCAGAAATGTTCCAATCTAACGCTCTCTTTCTCCATCATCATTATAGATTCTCAAATTGAAAAACAAATCAACAGCCAGGGAAAAAAAGAGAAAAGTACTGCCAAGAGAAGAAAGAAAAATAGAAATAAATAAGGCGATGCCATTACTATAACTATACAGCTTATGCATTCATGGAAATGGAAATGTATGCTGATTTAAAATGTTGTGTTCATTCTGTTCAGGATGCAGACCAGATGGCCAAACTGTCAATAAATAAACAAAGAACATTTTATGCCACTTTTAGTTTAGGATACACAACCATACAGTATATACCGCATCCTACCAGTGAGACGGTTAGAATCCGGCTCCTCCTGTCTACATGTCATGTCCTTGGGCAAGACGGTGAACCCCAAATTGCTCCCAATGAGTGTGTTGTGCCTTGTGCCTGGCACACTGTGTATGTGAATGTGTGTATGAATAGGTAAATGTAATGTAAAGGCCCTATATAAATTCACCATTTACTATTTACCACACATTCCGCCTTGTTGATGGCAGACTGCTGGGCAAGCGCTGGCGCTTTCGCTGGGGATTGTTAGATCAACATGGAATGAATTCTGTATTGGCCATAAATGGAGTGTGTCTTGAGTGTAAAGGGTTTGATGAGGTCACATCAACAGGTCAGCTCCATATATGAAATGTATAAGCAGTGGTAGCGGGGGCATTCGGTTAAATGTACAGGGTTTGATGAGCCTTTGATGGGCCTTAATTGTCGGGCCTGTTGAGAACTCTTTGAATGGAAAGGTACTGTATGAATAAAAAAAAGGAGACACTGAAGAGAAAGGATGGATGGGGAAGGGTCAACATATGGAAAGTTAGAACAGGTTCTGACATACTGTACATCCAAAATTGGAGATCTAAAGGTTTGAGGTCAGCTGCTGGCCAATATTGACCTGGACACCATGTAGTATGGGGGCTTTCACATACAGGTATATGGTCATGCCTTGGGTGTCCAAACAACATGGTAGTAAACCATATTAAACAGAAAAAAAGATGAAATATTGGAAAGGTTTCTGTCGACAGGGGCAATATGTAGTCTACAGCCTCTCACACAGGCTTGTCCATGTAGTAATTACTAGTCAAGACACTACCAGAGAGGTGAATCAGACTCTGCTGTTTTCTGATGCCAGGTTCTCGATAGGAAACTAAGCTTACTCCCCTGAGATTAGTCCAATTCTTTTCCTCACTGCCTCTGCGGTGTCCAGTGTTGCGAGAGAAATAAGCAACCAGCTTGTTTAAAAACAAGCCCATAGAAGTGACTAACACATGAGTGACTAACACACTTTCAACCTGTGTATGGGTATTTGTAAATAGCTGATCTGCAAGCTCACGTGTCACAACGCGACATGATCTCGTATTTTCTAAATAATGTGTCCAGCTGTGAGGGTTTGAGGGGACATAACCATTGTCCCAACACAAACATTGGATACCCCCCCCCCCCCCCCCCCCCACACACACACACACACACACACACACACACACACACACACGTACACAACTTCAAATAACCAATATATTTGCAAGCGACACGGTAGCACTAGTGATGATTTTTTAATTAGATTTTTGCGCTTCACCAAGCCTAAAGGTGATTATTTTACAAGGCTACGCTTGGGTCTCGATTTCAGCGACATCTTTAATCCCTTTATGACACGCACAGATAACAAGCCAGGATAATCTCATGGTATTTGGGAACCTCCTGGGTGCTGTGTGATGTCTAGATTAGATGATTAGGGCCGCCCATGCTGTCTGCTCTCTGCTCTTCACATCAGTGTTTTTAAGCCACATGAGCCCTGGTGTCTCTATTTCCTCACTGAGACAACTTTGCCCATTTTCAAACTATCTTCATAATATAGTTGATCCCCTATGCTCATGTTAAAATGGTACCATTTATTGTGCCTGTCTCTTAGTTAGTGGACAGTACGGCAACAAAGCTACATCATCAGTGGAATAACAATGGCATCCATCTTTAATTCCCAATCATTGATGATGATGTCACTGGTAGGTCGGTTTCTGAACAGTCCACATACAGTACAGGCCTCCTCTGATACACTGATGTAGTAGACAAGAGTTATACACAAGATTAGTTTTAAAATAACTGACATTGGGTGTTTTGAAAAGACTGGCACATGGCAAGATGTTATTTCACCTGTTACGATGCGTGACAAAGTAATTACCGGAAGACAAACGGTAGTAACACTACAGCGGAAGGCAAGGAGTGAAATGTGTGAATGAAAAGATTCAGTATCTTCTGTAATTAATTCTCAACTGGTGCTTGACAGACTTAGAGTGACAGATTTTGAGGGTATAGGGCGTCTGAGGTACGTAATAGCAATCATCTAGACAGTGTGGGTTATTATTTTCTTCTGCGGGAATTTAGATTTTTATGCTGATTATAGCTTATACCTAATCAACATAGCTTATGAAGTGAGTTTAGGTGAAGAATTTTCACCGCAGTGTCCTTCACCCTGCCAACATAGTTTCACCCTGACTCATACTCCAAGGTGAAGCTCTAAAAACTACTCCACAGTGAAAACCCTTCACCCAAACTAACTGTGACTAAACTCCACCCACATTGAGTCATCTGGGGAAATGAAGTTGTCAGTACAATCTTTAGAAATCTGAATGTCAGGTCCGGGGACTACAAGGGGTCCCTTAACAGGTCTGTAACTCTGAGTGTACAAATGGCACAAAAATGGACCCTTACAGGAATGTAACTCTGCCTGCAGAGTTACAAAAATGGAACTCTGTAACTTAGTGTACACATAGAACCAAATGGACCCCTACAGGACTGTAACCGTGAGTGTACACATGGAACCAAAATTGCTAATGCTGAGCTGAAGGTAAAAAATTTAAGCTTGTACAGTAGATCTGCTAATCACATCAGTGTCTGTTGAAGTGACAAGGTCTGTGGACCCTGCCAGTTCAAATACAACATTTGTTTTGTGTTTCACAGCATGGAAAGTTTGGTTCCTTGGTTATCAAGCAGCTGACAATTCTCAACCTTCAGTTTTTCATTCCACTCCATATAAAATAATGTCGATTTTTGACTGTGCACCTCCCACAGTGCAAGGGAAGGTATTCAATCATATAGGTGTATAGTGTCATCATTCCTCTGTGTACAGCATGGTGGGATGTGTTGAAATGCTGACGCAAGGAAGGAAGGAATAGACATGATGATATCCCTTCATGCAGAGGCTGATGTCTTTTTTTATATCTGTCACATCAACGAGATGACTCTCTTCAAACCGGTTCCATTTCAAAACCCTCGCTGGAAATCTACATGACCTTAGCGCTTCCTTGTTTAACCTAGTTTTAACATCGTCAGCAGTTTTCCATTCAAATGTGCAGTTGACACCATTTTCGAATGGACCCACGGCGCCGCAGGTTTACATAATTACTACAGGGCAGCCACAGGCCTGAAGCGTTGCAGGTTAACAAAACAACCAACACAAGAAAAACACATCCCTCTGCTGCGCCCAGGTCGCTAGGCAGGTGGTTACTTATAGGCACAAAGCAAAAAGGCGATGTGAACAGTGATTTTTGATCGCATTTTGGCTGAAATCTTACCATTTGTGATGAAGATATACAACGTGGCCAGCTGCTAGTCTACAATGTCCTTTCAGTTTCGTGCCACACACATGCAAGCAGGGCTAATATGTAATGGACGTCAAGCACAGAGCTGTACCTCAGCAAGACGCCAGGTGGCAAGCGCTCAAAGATATGATATTTTACCATATTACGAGTTTTCCGAATGTCGAATTGCATTGTGTCAGGCCTCAGATACAGATACGCATGAAGAAGAAATACTCATGGCCGCCTCAATGCTTTTCCAATGGAAGTCACAAGCATGGTCCAAAAACTTGTGTTTGATTGGTGGATGGGAGTGTTTGTTCAAACCACATAAACACAGGCAAAGCACAGGACATGCGTTCTTGTGCATGAAGCCTCAGTCAGCATCACAGTCTGCAACTATCACAATGCGTTATGATAAGGACACACAGAACTGGAAATGCGCATGTAAAGTACAAAGAAATACCTCAAAATTGTACTCAAGTACATTTCTTGAGTACATGTACATGCTTTCCGCCACTGACTCAGGCAGACAATTCAATTCAATTAATTTCGATTCATTTCAATGCAGTTCAATCCATTTGGCTATAATGGCATTTAGAAAACGTATGTCTACATTGCCAAAGCAAAAATAGAACAGTGCAACAATACAGTATAAGCAAGACAGAAATGATGTCCATTTTAAAGAAATCTTCAATGAATCCCTTTCTGTCTGCAGTGTAAGAGAGCACTCCATGCAGACACTGGAGCAGCGGTCAATCTATTGAGCTGCTCTTTAATAACTGCATCATTAACTCAACATGCTTCATGCTTTTAATTGACTCCCATTATATTTTCGCTCTGACATTCACTATGACCTTTAGAGACAATAATCCTGAGATTTTAATGTTTTCCCATTAAAGAATAAGGCATCCCTATATACCAAACGAGCATGTTGGAGGAACAATGCCAATTTATGGGCAGTGTTAACTTTGTCGACTATGACAACATTGTTTATCAACTAGCTTTTTCCGCTAGTCTCTAAACTAAAAGACTAAAATAAAACCTAGGTGATAATGATAGGTACTAAGAGATCCAGCAGAAATAGACATTTCATGCTTGGTTGTAGAGGGATGTCGTGGTCCTGAAAATAACAGATCTTGATTGTGAGCTTGCAGAACTGCACACGGCTCAAACAATTACAACGCCATGACGGCGATTCGCGAGTGTCGACCCTTACTTGAAGTACTTCCCAGATTCATAGGCTATTTATTGGGAAGGCTCTAAATTTAAATTTCCCTCCATCAAGTTACTTTGGCTCATTATGGATTTGGGGTTCTGTTCTGGTGATTACAAAACAGTGACTACAACATGACATACTGTAAGGTATCATCCACTCCCTACAGCAGTGGTTTTCAACCTTTTTGACAACAGGGATCACCATTTATTCAGCATTTGAGCCACGGGCCAACATTTGATTACATTTTCACCCCAAAGACCTAAAACTAAGTTCTTTTTTTTTTGTCCACAATTTCTGGCTTGATTTTGCGAACAAAACAGTGTAGACTTGGTGCTAATTCAGATGATGAATATTTTAACTCTTGAGAGTGTGAAAATGAAACCAAATGGACCCGCAAGGGTCCATTTTTACATTCTCAAGAGTTACATCTGGTTAACCATTTCTCAATCATTTACCTGGAACCCTCTCAGGGACCACTGGTGGTCCCCAGACCACCTGTTGAAAACCCCTGCCCTACAGGATCAGGAATACAAAATGCGCAATGTGTTGCAAAGTAATATAACCAAAAATATATTTCATTTCATTTCAACCCTCAGTCAACAGACTGAGGGCTGGGATCCTTGTTTTCAGCGGTGCAGAGATTACAACAACACATCAATAATGTACAATGGGAAAAAATGGAACACAGAACATAGATGAATAAAAAATTCATAAAGAAGCAATTCATTGCATAATGAATAAACATCGATTAAAACAGGTACAGTTGAGGTTTACCAACATCGATATGCTGTATGTTCTGTTGAAAGCGACCTAGAGAAGGAAGAGAGTTGTATTTTAGGGAAGTCTGTAAGGTAGTGTGAGGGGCAGAACACTTGAAAACAGATTTTCCAGACTTAGTGGAAGCATGTGAGGTCTCAAGCATTAAACAGTAGCTAACAAAACAATAAATAGCAGCTACCCCTACCAAACCCAGGCTGTAGAAAGGTATTTTTTTATTTTTCACATAATACCAACAAACACAGCCCATGTTGGTTCATTGAACATACACATTATGATACCCAGGCATGTTGACACATGCTAGAAAAGTTGAACATGGGTCCCTAGTATGTACAAACATCCGGATGCTAACTTCCATATGTTGACAAATTTTCATAATTGTCATAATAGGGCACCATACCATTAACACCTGTAGAAGGCAAAAAAAGTCACATTTGTCTTACAAATTTATGTCTAGCTAGGGTGTGTTCATGATGCTGAATCCATTCCAAGCATTAGTTTTGCAAAAAAAAAAAAAAAAAAAAAACAGTCGTTGGGATAAAAATTCAGTATTATGAAAGCCCTCTAGTTAGACAAATCACATGTTATATAAAGAATGATGACATTTTGACAATTCCCCCTATAGGTTGTTACATGGTGTGGTCACATATATTATGCCAATTATGAAAATTGCTCGACATACTGCGTGCATCTGGCAGTTTCTATATGCTGGGAACGCCTACTCAACATTTCTAACATAACACCTCAGTGTACTCAACATGTCTGGGTTCACAATGTGGCTCTATGGGTTGGCAAGACTATTATGTTTTCAAGCTAAAATTAATGATAAAGTAGGGTATGTTTCTCTTGGGCTTCTAATGGTTCCCGGCCTCGTTGTGGTTGCATTCATTTCTCTGCATTTTGGACCAGTTATGGAAAGATGGCAGATTTATCATTCACGGTCTGTAGAAACCCCTGTCATAAAGCTGTCCATTATTTGTTTTACGGTCTACGCGGTTGAAATGAACACTCGATCAGGATTGTTCTTGTGAGGAGCATTTTGCTGAGGGATAATTGTATTCAGCACATGCTGTGCGTTGGCAAATATTGACATACAATGTCAGTGAACGAGACAAGTGGGAACTGAAATACATTCAGCGTCAAATCGATAGACAATATCAGGCTAATAACACACTAATCCATAGCGCCGCTGTTTGCCTTTGATGTTGTTCTGCTACAAGACAAACAAACCTCATCACAAGGTTGAGACATGTTGAGAAATACAGTATAAACCCCACAGTGTGTGCCTGTGGAACCAGAAACACCAGTGCTGTGTAAAGTAGCCAGTGCATTTACTCAAGACCACACTTAGACTTGTGTACATTTTTCTCTCTCTCTATCTTTTCATTCATTCATTCATACGATACGATACGATACGATACGATACGATACGATACGATACGATACGACTTTATTGTCAGTTTGCACTGAAATTTGTCCTGCCTCCATGGCGACACCGTTCACAAATAAGACAACATACAAGTGCAACACACAAAACAGAAGACAAAAACAAAAAACAGAACCAAAACAAAGAGCAAGACATGACGAACAAGACCTTGGATTTAACGATTCTGGTTTAGAAGTAGGACAGACTGATGTACAAAAGAGTTCTTTAGTCTGTTTTTCCTAAATTTAGGAACTCTGAACCGCCTCATGGATGGCAACAGCTGGTATTCTTCATTCAGGACATGTGAGGGGTCAGAAGAAATACTATTTGCCAGTCTGAGCATGCTCTTATTGTGGGCTCCTTTGAATGAGTGTAGCACGGCCTCGACCGGCCTGCCAGTAATTTTAGCACAGATCTTGATTTGGCTATACAATTTGTTTTTGAATGTTATTGACAGGCTGTTAAACCAGGCCGTGCTACAATACAACAACACAGTTTGGACAACAGATGTGTAAAATAGAGACAGGATCTGACTGTTGGCACGCATTCATTCATTCATTCATTCATTCATTCATCCATCTCTAGTCAAAAAATCCTATAGGATCCATCCCTGTAAGACAGTGGTTTTCAACCTTTTTCATACCAGGGCCCACCATTTATTCAGCATTTGAGCCACGGACCACCATTTGAGAACATTTTAGCCCCACAGACCCCAAAACTAAAGATTTCTTTTGCTTTTGTCCATCTTCTAGTTGTGTGGACTTGGGCTAATTCAGAGGGTGAATATTTTAACTCTTGAGAGCGTAAAAACGAAACCAAATGGACCCGCAAGGGTCCATTTGGTTTCATTTTTACGTTCTCAAGAGTTACATCTGGTTAACCAACTTAGCTGGGGACCACCTGGAACCCTCTCAGGGACCACTGGTGGTCCCCGGACCACCTGTTGAAAACCCTCCCTGTAAGAGATAAGATCTTATCGGAATAGGATTTTATAAGAGGATTCCTGTAGGAATCTGACAGCAATCCTATTGGATTGTCTTAATCCTATAAGAAAATATCCAAATAGGATTTGTTCTTATAGGAAGAATATCCAGGTAAAATATCCAATTCCTCTTATAGGAGGATTGTTTGACTAGGGATTGTACTTTACTGGAGCATTTATACTTTCCATTATTGTATGAATGAGTGCTTAATGCTTTTGGTACTTTAAATACATTTAATGCCAGGCTGTATCTTTGCTCAAGTAAATGTTTAATTCCGGACGTGTTTTTTTTTCCACACGTAACATATCGATTTGTTGACTTTAAGTAGAACATGAGAACTTTTTTTTCCACCAATGATAACAACAACAACACCCCCCGTCTCTGGCTGTGTACACTGTGTACTTTATACAATACAATAATGATGACAGGATGGCGCAAGGGAGAGTGACCTCGCTCTTCACGCAGAGGTCACGGGAAACGTCCAAGACTTGGAGATGAATCCCTCTCTGAAAACACTGCGGGGAGAGACGGGCCAGGAGAAATACAGAGAGAGTTGGAGAGGGTGGTGACGGACAGGAGAGAGAGAGCGAGAGAGAGACAGAAGGAGGAGGAGAGACAGACGGCAGGGGCGTTTTTGCCATTAGGCAGATTAGGCAGTTGCCTGGGGCACCATGAGGGGAGGGGGGGGGGGCACCGGGGCGACCACCAGACATGCTTTAACCCATTGTGTCCTATCTAGTTTCTGAATAACATAATATTCAAAGATTTCACCACGTTTTCACGATTTTTCAAAAATAGCAGAGATACAAGCTCATAGCGCGCCACTCGGTGGCGCGCTATGAGCTTGTAGATCTGCTATTTTTCAATAGTTAAAACAATGCTTAGAACCCCAAAACGCATTCAGTACACTAAGGGTTAAAATAGGGGTTTTCAACAGGTGGTCCGGGGACCACCAGTGGTCTCTGAGAGGATTTCAGGTGGTCCCCAGGCTAAATGATGGAAACTTGGTTAACCAGATGTAACTCTCGAGTTAAAATATTCACCATCTGAATTAGCCCTAGTCTACACAACTAGAGAAGATTGTTTGACTGTTTTGTTTCTGAAATCCAGCCTGGTATTGTGGACAGAAGCAAAAGAAATCTCTAGTTTTGGGATCTCTGGGACTAACATTATTAACAAATGGTGGTCCATGGCTCAGATTCTGAATAAATAGTGGGCCCTGGTATCAAAAAGTTTGAAAACCACTGCTTTAAAGGGATCCCAGGCTAATAAGCCTCATATAGATTAATACATTATACAACGCACTTGTCCTCTATAACTAGAGTTGTCCATTTGGTAAGGGGGGGCTCCAGGGAAAAGCTTGCCTGGGGCTCCAAATCGTTTAGAAACGCCACTGACAGGCGGAGTGGCAGAATGAGGAGAGAGGAGACTCAGGAGAGTTGGTGAAAGATGAAAGAGACAGACAGAGAGAGAGAGATGAGAGAAGCACATATCCATTATTACTATGACATGGTTACAGAAGTGAGGAGTCATTGAGCTAAAATAACATCTAACAAATTTGTTCAACCACTGTAATCCTTAGCCTGAGATTCAGACTCTCGCAGAGAGAGGCAGTTTTCCATTCTGACGAATCGCCCTGCGAGAGACGCATACGTGGTTTTGCTTGCCGAAAGACGGGGTTGGTATGAGCGTTTCTGCCTCCAAGTAACTCGTACCGTTCACAAATTTCAACATCTAAAAGGTCACGAACATGGAGTTCCACTTGTCTGATCACTAGTCACCAGGATATTACAATGCTTAGAGCCGTAGTTTTCAATAAAAAGTGTGTGTTTTGATCCACTTGTCTCAGAACCTCCTCGTCTCCGCTAATGGCGCAACTCGCTGCACTCTATTAGGGTAAACGTGGAAATTCCAAAACGATGGGAATGAAACATTTTTTAACCCAACGCTCGCCAAACACAACAGTGTCGTGTTATGCCACGCGTTTCGGACAAAACCCTTATTTTGAAGCGCCAGATTTCCGAAAGCGGATGTCATGAAGTCATCGTGTTTCTGGTGTCTTGACCATTGCACGAACATCCGGGTCACGAGTTGAGGAAGTGCCGTTCAGTCCCCGTTGTTTTTCCCCATGTAAGCAACATGAGATAATGCCATTTGAATGCAAGGGATAGAATGGGTGCAGCATTTTAATTTTCTTTTCAAAATGGCCACGTCCATTCTGTCCTAAATGAAAAGATGGATTAAATACTGGAATCAATTAATTGCAGTGTTCTGCCTACCTGTCATGTTCAAGCCAACCATAGGTGGGAAACTGAAAACGTTTTACATTTGTATATAATAAGAGTTATTTGAGTCAGTATGATATAGCAGTTACAACGCAGCAAATGTGTGGTGAGCAATCAATCAACATAACATAAACATAAACAATGACACACATTTGGTTTACATGAGCCAAAACATTTAATACACACACCACTGCGAAGAGCCATGCACTGAACCAAATGAAATAGATTGCCCCGACAACCACGTCCCATACAGCTCCCATTGGGGGGAAAAAAAAATCACCTTTACAAAGCATCAAATGATTCCAAATAATTTAAAACTTCTATTGTTATATAATTATGTGTATAATGGGCAATATATACTGTATTCATATTACATCAAAATCGTGATGCAAGACTAGATATTGTCTGGGATTTTGGATGTAACCTCATGAAATGACAGAGCCTACATGTTTTCCCGTTCTTTTCCTGGTTTTAATTACTTAAGACATACTATAAAAGATTCTGGATAAAAAAAACAAAGAAAGTGTATATTATCGTCACAATAGGATGTTATCGTCACACTTATGGTGTGGAGGTATTTGGTCAGAAACATTGTTATATCAGATATTTTTGTCCATATGGCTCAGCCCTACACAGTACCTCATAATACTGTATGATTGCCACCATGATGACAGTTGCTAATACTGTATAGCAGTGGTTCTCAAACCCTTCAGGCCCTTTAAGCCCCCCGAAATATTACTTGTTGAATTGGGGACTCAATTCAACAAGTCACGTTGTTGAATGTGAATCACCTTGGCAAGCACTTGGAATGTTGTAGTTGAGGCTTTACATTAACTTTGACTCTGTTCCACGGATACAACGCGAGGTGTTATGAATGACAATTTGACAATAAAAAGTACTAATTTAAATGATTTAACAATTCATTAAGCTATAGTTGTTTGTTGATTACTTTTGGCATAGAAATAGATAGATGATTTTAATTCTAGAAGTAAAAGGGGCTTAAAGTGCTTAAATTGTCACTTTAGAAATACTTAATACCAATTGTATTAAAAAATAATAATAACAACAAACTTAAGTTTGAGAACCACTGCTATAGAACACATACAGTAATTGTCCAGCTTCAGGGACCCCCAAGGAACCCCAATGTGGTTCCAAATGGACAGTCAGTACACATGGAACCAAATGGACTCCGAATCCGATGCACTCTCAGAGTTAATGTTTACATGTAGATTTGAGTCCTAAAGATTATAAAAAAGGTTTTTTCCATTTACATCCTCTCGTGTATTAACAGAGCCGGAAGGGTCCATTATTTGGACCCCTAGAGAAACAGTGGTATATCACTCAGCTGTCGGGTAGAAACCGCTCCTCTTTTATTATACCGGTATACATATATATATATATATTCTTTTTTACATTTAAACTATAATTACAATAGCATATCTACAATTGTAGATACATTGTATGGAGATACAAGGTTTTTCACTGACCAGCTAAAGAAGGGCATAGAAGTGACGGTCACAGATAGAAAGCCCATTATTATTATTTTTTTTCCACGTGGACATTTCCAAAGTTATTTATATTATCTTAAGCCATAGACACCCAGGCTGGCCTCTGCAGAATGATGGCCATAACATCTTTGATTGTGTGTCACAAAAATATTTGAATATTGAATGACATAAATACCTTGTCTTTTCGAATATTTTCTGAAATGGTCATGATTCACCAGGAGCCCAGATGGCTTGGTACCAGGTTTCAAATGGAAATCTGTATGGAGAAAAACAATGAATGGCCGCCGCTGCTACTGCCCTATAAAAGCAGAACCATAGAAAGTGGTGGTGGTGTTATGACATAGTTATAGTATGTATACACTGTGTGCTCTCTCTGTAGATAGTTAAGGTAATACTGTGAACTGGTTAAATCATGATGGTCAATCAGTCAGTCTGTCTGTCTGTCTCCTCCTTCTCCCTCCTGGGGTGAACCAAAGAGTCTGTGAAGGTCTCATTGCCCTCCATCTTGTCCTCGATAATGAACAAACATTACATTACATAGTCTGTTGTTGAAGGCCCAAAGCGGAGGTTCCGTTGGTCACGTGTAACTTCTGCTAGGCGTAGAAGGTCTCCACTTTGACTGACTGACAGAACATGGTCATGGAGAACACCAGGCCCAGGATCTGCATAAAACAAACACATAATGTGAGAGATGGAGAATATACAAGTGATTAAAACTAAAAGTAAAGTCCGTTTTCACTGGCAGGTGAGCCATTGTGATAAAGGGGTAAAAGCAACAAGAAGAAAAAATAAAATAAATCTGTAAACGCAATCCAAACTGTTGTTGGCCAGAGCAGGATGTATACACATTAGAAACAACATATTGACATAAAACAAACAACAAGAAGACATTCAGGGCAGCTCAAAGGCACAAAAAGCAATCAGGCATAAACAGAAATACCCATCAATAAACTGTTAAAAGCAACACAGTCAAAGAAAGCAATGATTAATATCAGTCAATATTGGGGGGGGGGGGGGGGGGTGTTCAAACACTGGTGAGAAACTGTGTGTGTGTGTGTGTGTGTGTGTGTGTGTGTGTGTGTGTGTGTGTGTGTGTGTGTGTGTGTGTGTGTGTGTGTGTGTGTGTGTGTGTGTGTGTGTGTGTGTGTGTGTGTGTGTGTGTGCTGCGTACAGGAGGTCCCCAGCTAATGTAGTTAGCGTAACTGTGAGTGGAACCACAGCTGTTTTCAGTGGAAGACATTAAATATCAAGCCAGAACTGAAACGACACTAGTATAGCACTTTGAGAGACTCCCTTGGTCTAAAAATATAAGGATTAGTGTAGTAAACAAGTACCTGAGTGAGTGCCGTGCACAGGGCGAAGATCCAAAGAGCCACCAGGTTCTCATTTAGCCAGTCTTTCACGCGTTCGTAGCAGGGCTGTGGATAGACAATTGCATTTTACAATTTAGGCATTAGGCAGATGTTACATTCTTAATCCAGGGTGATTTACAGTGCACAAGGACAACACATGGTACATGGAAATAGTCATCAAGGTAAGCTAGCTAAGAACATAACATCTGCCTAACAGTAGTGTGCACGCACGCACGCACACACAGACAGACTTTATCGCAGCTTGTGTGGAGGCGGTAGAGTAATTAGACTTAATATACAGTATAATTTCATAATGATTGAGTAATTGAGACAAGATGACTCAGAGACAGTATTATAGAAGTTAAAATTTTAATTTGCATGTTAGCATGGGGAGTGGTACGTCAGACACACAGCTTGACACAGATTTATCAAAGATGTGACAAATACACATTACAACATCTATACGTTAGTTTAAGGCTCCCAAACAATTGTATTTACTGGTGCAACATTTTGACATTATAGTTCTTCATCAGGCAAACCGGTTACACGTCGCCATTCCGAAGCCCCGCCATTCCGATCGTTCACTTCCATTAATCGGAATGGCGGGGTTTCTCCGTGGAAAAAAAGACACTGCCTTTCCGAAGGCCACACATCACCATTCCGAAACACTGCTATTTCGAAGAATACCACTTCGAAATGGCGATGTTTTTTTCTTTTTTTTAAAGACCACGCCATTCTGAATATATTATTATTCATTGCCTTCTTATCATTACTCTGTCTCGCCAGTCGCTCTCTCTCTCTCTCTCTCTCTCTCTCTCTCTCTCTCTCTCTCTCTCTCTCACCCTCGTCTACGCGCGCCACAATCAAATAGCGCAAAGCAGGGCCGAGCGAAGAAGAATATCAGTTGAAAATCGATGCTGTTTTAACAGCTATTTTGTCTGTCTGTTTGTCTACTCTGTTGGCCCATGATCGCATTTTCCTTTTCCTCTAGCTGTGTGCGTGCGTGCGCGCTCATTTTGGAAATGTCTTGAGCGTAAAGCGTATCCTTCTCAATCCCACATGTGGATAAAAGACACTAAAAAAGTTTGAGAACCGTGGCCTGCCAAATTATGTAGAAAATAAAGTAAATGGGAATAAATAGAAAACAATGCGGCTAGACTGTATATTTCTACTGTAAGCAGCAGCAGCACCACCGCCGCTTTCTCTGGTAAGCAGCGCAGCGACAGCAACGAACATAGCCCCATATGCAACTTCAGTCCCTGGATGCACTGCACTCATAATCATGCATGTAGGCCTAGTGTAGGAGTCTGTCTGAGACAGACTGGGCTCACAAATGGGCATAGCTGGAAGAACCGTTGACCACGTTAAAACTCACACAGGGGATGCGAGCATCTTAGCCTATATGATATTATAGCCGTTGGTGCGCAACACTGATGGACGGCTCGTTATACAGATTGATTGCACCTGCATTGTGGAAAAAGATCGACAGCTACTTTCATTTCATGACAAATTGTACGGTATGAAGAAGAAGAATATCCCTACATATGATAGGCTATATAAAGGTATTTATCCCACCTGGGCCTGGGGTCTCAATGTAAAGTCACACAACGGCTTTTGCCAATAATTGAATTAGGCCTAATACAACATGCTGATAGGTAGCCGAATGCGTGCTGTCAGTGCACTGAGCAGGAGAAAACGCTCTGCGCTCCTCGGACAAATGTAATAAAATCTGATCCTCATAAGGTGTGAATATTCTGATTGATCATTATTATAACGAGCCTATATGAGTGCCACCCCAATATTGAGAAGAAAAAAAATCTCCAAATAATAGCCAAATAGGCCTCCAAATAATGCCTACTATTTGAGCCACAGACCAGGGACCTTATCCTCTCACAGCGCAGTGATAAAATAGAACTACTATGTTGAATGACAGAGTAGTTCTATTTATTTGTGAATCTAATATTTCTGAAATATTATAGCCAAGACTCAGACATTCATGCAACATAGTAGTTCTATTTTATTAAGAGCTTGGAGAGAGAGAGAGAGAGAGAGAGAGAGAGAGAGAGAGAGAGAGAGAGAGAGAGAGAGAGAGAGGGGGGGGGGGGGGGGGGGGTGCCGCGCGCTACAGCCTTAACGAAATGCGATCCGTTAGTTCGGTGGTTTTCAACGAGTTGTCCGAGGACCACCAGTGGTCCCTGAGAGTTTTCCAGGTGGTCCCCAGCTAAATGATGGACAGTTGCCAAATGGACACTTATAGATCTGTACTCTTCACGCTCTCAAAAGTGGAATTATAGGCTATTTAAACATCTGAATTAGGCCTAATTAATTTTCAAGAACAAAATGCAGTAGAATTGTCATTTTGACCAACGTTTTACCAGTTATTTCCTAAATTGTGGACCAAAACTTGAAAATCCTTAGTTTTGTGTCAGAGAGAATGAGAGACTGAAGTCGACACCAAATGGTGGTCCGTGGCAAATGGCTCAAAATATTGGGCCCTGGTGCGAAGGCGTGTGTAACTGAGCGTTGGCACAGCCGCGCGTGCATTTTAGATCCCGATTTTAGGTCTGTTCGTCCGTCTGCCCGCCTGCCTGTCAGCTCAGCTGTAAAGCGCAACACGTGGCTGTGTTGTTGGACACTGTACTGAACACATTACGGACACAGCTTCATGTCGGGAACATTACATGTGCCCATGCCGATGCTTTATGTTATAGGCCTATACATACATTATTGGTATAGCGTGACATAGCCTACAGTGAGGAGCCTATGTGCAACTTTAATAAGGCTCTAAGACTCTAAGGCTAGGCTATATCTGTAGACTTTACGAAATGAATAAATAAACACAGAGGGGGGGGGGGGGGGGGGGGTTCGGTCGGGGGGCGATAGAGCAGCAGAGGGAGAGAAGGGGCTCGCGCGTTTGGGCAGGTGGGGGGCGAGAGAGAGCGTGCGCTATTGATTGGTTGCGGGGAGGGGGGGGGGGGTTCGGAATGGTGAAAACATCACCATTCCGAAATCACATTATTTCTAAATGGGGGGGCTTCGGAATGGGGATGCTTCGAAATGGAGGTGTTTCTAAGTGGCGGTGTTTCGGAATGGCGCCCCGCCCCAGGCAAACCATAACAGACAGAGTGAAACCAAAAAGTATGAATGCTTGAATTGGTCAAAGTGGTTAGTCAACCTGCCTGTGAGTTATCTATTAGTTACATATAATGCTTTACCATAGGTGAATGTTAAATATACAGTTTAGATTTACAACAACCATAATAAATATAATACCTCAGAGGTTAATGGATTTCCATTCAGATTTTTATATTTTATTGATGAGATACCTTTGGAAAATGTAATTGTTTTTCAACAAACTCATTCACAACTAAGTAATCTAAAGTAGTTGCAACCTGGTACCAATAACGCAACAGTGAAGTCATGACCACTAAGAAACTGGTCACTGACCAGGTCAAGACCTGGTCTATAATCAATGTTGGATATTGCCATCTCTCATACAAAATGCAGGGAACCAACTAAGCGCTAAGCTGACCCATGGCTAATCTGATATTCTAATGCACCACAGTCACTTAAAAATGTTAACAAACACAAAGTGAATAATGATGCACCTGTTCTGTTAACCGCGGGGTACTCGAGTAAATCTGTTAAATGGGCTTTAGTTACATCCCAGCGCGGTCAAACAGTCAGTCGGGCCTTGTTATAAAAGAGCTCTCGGTTCCACTGACAGATAAAGTTAGGCAGACAGAAAGCAGGGCTGTTTGCTGTGGGAAATTGCTTTCTGTTCCACGATAACACTCCTTCACACGACGCCGTCTCTATCCAACAAGGTTTGGCAGCAAAAAGCTATTCCTGAGATGTATCCCACAGCCTCCGTACTACCAACCCAAACTCACCCTGTGTGCTCTTTCATGGTTAGAAGAGTTTGGCATGTGTTTATGTGACCTTTGTTTTAAATTTGACATTAAAATTAATTTGACAATTATTTTTTATTATTTACAGTTAACAGGTTAATTACAAAAGACAAAAAATAATAATTTTACTGTAGGATTTTAGTTCAATTATTCGTTATTGTTGTTAAGTAAACAACTACATAAGAATTAAGCCAACGGAGTTCCGCTGAATCGCCAACCCGTCCTCTGTTGATGTGTTTTATCTCAATAGCCCAACACTGGAAAAAAAAATGTGTACTGGTTTCCTACATGAACTGTAACAAATGTATCTAAATTATATGTGTATGTATTTTAAGCAGCATATTGTGTGCATATACAGGGCTTGACACTAACACTTGCCCGCTTGCCCGGGGCAAGTAAAAATAAAAAAAATGGTGGGGCAAGTGAAGACTGCTACCTGGTTGCCCGATCGGGCAAGTGTGCAAATTAGTGCACTAGAACTTTCCCTGCTTTCTAGCGGTCCACAATTCCAGGCTGGATTTGGGAAACAAAACAGGCAAATTAACATACACATCAAAATGATTAATCTTCTACATTCTCTAGTCTGTAGACCTGGGCTAATTAAGATGATGAATTTTAACTCTTGAGAGTGTAAAAATGAAACCAAATGGACCCGCAAGGGTCCATTTGGTTTCATTTTTACGTTCTCAAGAGTTACATCTGGTTAACCAACTTAAATGGCGACCACCTGTTGAAAACCCCTGGTTTAAAGCACCCAAGTAGGAAGTAAACCTAAATGCAAAATTTACTATATATTTTTGGAGGGCAAGTGACCATGACCTCAGGGCAAGTTGAAGCTGACTCACACTTGCCCGATGGGCAAGTGCCTTCGAGACCTTAGTGTCAACCCCTGAATGTACATGTGCTATATTTTCACTAGTTTGGGTCTTGGGCAAAGGTTTTTGGGATCTGGGAACCAATGTTATACAGTGTAGTGTTGGGGGTATATTTTCTTGGGCCTCTTGGTAAGCCATTTGAGCATCTTGTTTCTCAAACACTTTGTTATCACACTGACTGGGTCACACAGGGCAACCTGTGTCTGTGTGTGTGTTTCTGTTTAAGAGTGTCTTTCATTGTGTGTTTTAAATTCATGTCCCCTGTGACCTTGCACTACAGGCTAAACAACATGCACGCACGCACACACACGCACGCACGCACGCACGCACACAAGTACAAGTATAGATCCAACATTGTGTGAATGCAGACCTCACAAGACAACAATAGCGTTAGGTCCCTCACAAGTATATCTTTGTCTCCTGTTCTATTGATCTAAAAACATTCTTAAGAAGAAAGAAAGAAAAACTTTAAACTTTCCTCGATGGATAAAGAGACCCAAAAGATTATCAATAAGAGAAATGAACGCTTTGACAATATAAGTCTACTTTTTCCCTGTGGCTGCGAGACAAGCATGTGAGAGGTGAATCAATTCTACACACGGCAGCCGTTCTACAGTAATGGATTAGAGGGACAGCAGAAGTGACGGCAGTGACATTTGTCTTGAGGACAGTTGGCAGAATGCTGCTTTAGCCAGAGCACTCTCTGAAGCAGGGGTTCTCAAAGTTTGTGACGTGGCACCATAGTGGTAGTCTGGAATGTATCTGAACCACATGATATGAAGAGCCACTTTGGCAATGTTATGGTCAGAAATTACCTTCCTCAGGCAAGAGGAAGGCTGTGTGTACAGTATATACCATGCAAGCTAGCAGTGTGCAGGTATTTCATTATTTTTCAAGACCTTGAGAAATGTGTTTAGTGTGTTACCGATGTATAATTTATAGTATATTATATTAGCGTTGTGGATCAACAGGCATCACAATCGATCTGATTAATCATTAAAGCATGAACATGCTCTGTGTGTGCGCGCACACGTGCGTCTGTGCCCATCCACATAAAATATATTTACACACAGGCAAAGAATGTACAAACCCCACACACATGTTAAAGGTTTTATTTTAGATTCAGGTCTTCATTGTTGTTGTTTTATTATTATTATTATTACCCTTATTATTAGTTAATTAATTAGTGTGAATATTTGTTGAATGTTTGCCTTTTAAGACATGTTAGAGTACAACCTGGCATAACACAACCTGGTAAACACATTTCACTTTTTTTTTATAATATGACAATTGTTGCTAGTAGTGTTATGTTATATGCTTGCAGTTCATTTAATTAAAGGGCACTGAAGTGGTGTTGTCTTTTTCCAATTTTGTTATTATTTATTGCAAAACATAATTCTATTGTATTTGTATTGTTTTGTTTAATTTGAGGGTACTGGAGTGGTGTTGACATACCATGGCCTCTTATCAACAGCATATCATTCCACTGTCTGCTCTAGGGCAGCAAAGAAATAAACAAATCATCATGCTCTGGAAACAAAATGAAACTTTCACATTACATTTCAGATCCATGGACATGGATCGAGGAGGAGATTGGCCAGACAAGAGCCCACTGAGAAGTGTTTATTTTCTTTTGCGTCTCTAATCTTTATCCTTGAAACGCTTTACTTGAAATTGCAAAAGTCTGAATGATGTTGTACAAAAAATACTCCTGCAGTACAATGTTGTCTGCAATGCCTGTCACGTCTATGACACATCACTGCTAGCGGGCAGAAACCTTCAATCAGCCACTGAACAACTTCCATTGAAATGCATACGACAGGTTGTTTTGAGGAAGCATCTGATTGGCCGAAGTAGCTGAACTAACTGTGCTTCAAAACGAGCATGATGGAACACATAAAACATAACAATCGACGGTGTTGCTCTTCCAGAGCGGAGCCAGGGGCGTTTTTGCCATTAGGCAGACTACAGTAGGCAGTTGCCTGGGGCGGCAGGAGGGGAGGGGGGCACCAGGGCGACCATCAGGCATGCTTTAAAATATCCCCCAGCTAATAAGCCTCATATGAATAAATACATTATACGTGTCCTCTATAAGTAATATTGAACACTTAAAACACATACAGTATATGTTCTTCAGTTTAAAAATACTTCATATTTTTATCCCATGGGGGGGTGCCATTTTACTGTTCCTGTCATAAGTATGATGCCTGGGGCTCCAACGCCACTGAGCGGAGCCGACTGGCTTGCTATGCTAGTGATTGTCTGGGAACAATATTACTAATACATACTACATCGGCCATTAAGAAATGATGTTTTTTTTATTATTATTTTTTATAAAACATCATATTTATAATGAAATTGAGTTGACCTGTATTATTAAGGGAGTTGACTGATGTATAATAGCAATTTTACACTCAAGGGTGTGCTTTACCACTCATTAACGGCAGTTTTCTGCGCTGCTTAAGTATAGCTGGAGGCAAGGCTGTCCGCCCTCTAGATAATAAATAACTACTATGGTGAATGCAAAGTGTTTCTTACCGCTGTCCACCACGTTCCAGGGTTGTTCAGACCGCAGTTGTCGCTGTACTCCAGGCAGCAGGAGTCTGGCACGCGCGTGGCGTTGTACACCTCGAACCAGTCCGTGTGATTGGTCACCCCACAGCAACGGAACTACAGGACAGGACGTAAACAAACACTGGGATTGGTCACTCCATAATGGAACTACCAGGCTCCACTCACAGCAGATAACAGAAACTCGGAGGAGACAGGAGATACAGAGAAGACAAACTGTCCTTTATGTGTGAGCACAGACAACACAAATACAAGATCAAGAGTTAAAGGGGCTCCGCCGTGTCCTTTAATACCTTTTATACCCACTGAAGCCTAAACAACCACTCAAATCATTTATTTTCCTCCTCCGTCCGGATGATATTCTGTAGCAAGCCATTTTGGCTGCAGTGTCACAAATGACCACACCAGAACGGCACCCTCACCCCTTGTCCTCTTCAGTACTTATCCCCGCCCTCACATTAGTCTCCGTCACAGTTGGTTGGCAGTCACAGTGGGAGGAGGTGGGGACAGACGCATGCATACCGATGACTTAAAGGCTGGGTGTTAAAGGTTAAAGGAGAAGTGCTATTCAAATGTCCACACAAAGCTCAAAATCTTGAAAAAAAAAGTCCAATTCATGGTGGACCCCTTTAATTAAGAGTCAGGATGGGGTTGATTTGCACAGAGGGAAATGTTGGTGTCATAGAGACTGTGTCCACCATCATACACTGTATGTCAGGCCAGGGGCGGATGTAACATGTCCCATTTGGGGGGGCAAGAGAACATGCTGGAGGGGCAAGAGAAAATGGTATGGGGGCGGCTTCATCGCCCGTGTCGCTTCGCGCCACGGGCGATGAAGCCGCACCCATACCATTTTCGGTTGAAATATCTTGGCTTGTTTTGTGTGGCATCGTGTTTGGGGGGGCAGACTGGGTCAGACAGACCCCCCCCCCCCCCCCATGCCCATGCCTAGATCCGCCCCTGTGTCAGACTGTTGTATGTTTCATTAATCATGTATGAGGAGCAGACTGAAATGCTGAGCTTATAGCCTCAGGCGCATACATACAAATTTGGGGTTTCTGATCTGGCCAGGAGGAAGGCATGATAACTTACGTCTTGTTGTAGTCACCGGTTTGAAGTCACCTCCAGTGTGTCTGGACAAGCCTAGCATTTTACCGACACACACGGACTCGCTGCTCCTTGTGCATAATTAATAAAACATTATGATCTGACATGCAGTGTACGATGTGTCTCTATCATCATCATTTATTCATGCCGGGTATTCATCTTTTCTCATAAATGTCCATTAATAACAGTTCATATGAACTTTGCTTTGGGGAATCCTCTGTGAGACGGATCCTACCGACTTAGCATTCATGAGCAGAGAGGTGTAGCATACACACCAATACGCTATGGAGGGCAGGTATCACAGCGGACAATTTATATTCTTGATCTGCCGCAGGTAGAGATTCGGTACAAACCTCATATGTCCAAAACTGTTACTGTGCTTTTCTGGATTCAAGTAAAAGAATATAGACTATAGCAAAAGTAGCAATTATACAAGCTCAAGTCGTGGTGTCCATATGCTGCTTTTGACACTAGAGTGATCAAGTACAATCAAGACTTTAAAAAGTCTCTGTCTCTGTTGACGGCAACTAAATAATATTATCGCTGAAAGATGGTAAAACTATACTGTATTCCGTTGGTTTCAATCATCTAGTAAGTATTTAGTCACAATCTCTTGTGAATAATTTTCATTGGTTAAATATTTATAAAATACAGACTCACACGTACACGGCAACAGCTTGCGCCTTTCACTTCCAGTATCACACAAAAGTTGCAAAAGAAAAGATTTAATCACTCAGAACATGTCGCTACAACGTGGCACATGAGATCGGAGATGAGCTATTTTTTTGTTGTGATACTCTGGCGCAAAGAAGTGCTGTGTTACTTTACAAAGAAAAGAAAGAAAACGCAGTGGTCAAAAGTACACCAACACATTTACTACGTTTGATTATTTAGCAAATGCAAAGCCCTTAAGTCAAGGGGTTGCCTCTCGATCTACTGTTGGAGGGTGACTAATCCTCCTTCCTGGCTTTGGCGAGGACAAACGGTGGTGTTCATCATCATCCCTCAGGCACACAGTGGGCCTGGGCTACTGCTCCGCTGGTGAACCCAGGCAGGGGCCGTGTCCAGTCCTGAACCTATTGAGCTCAGACCAACCAATGTTTAATTCTCTGGCAGCTTTAGCACTGTGGAGTTGAAATACATTAGAAATCAGGAGCGGATCTAGGCATGGGCATGGAGGGGCGGGCCCTGACCGCCAAACATGATGGCATGCAAACACCCAAATTTCAAAGATTGTTCAAATTAAAGCGCTTATAATTAAAATGATTTGAAACACTAGTAATGCTACCAACTAACTAGAATTGTTGCATCACTAAACCAACAGCATTTCATCATTGCAAACAGAAAGCTCCCCGAGTCAGACCTTTAGCTTCATGCATGCTGCGTGTCTGTTGCAACTTCAACAACAACTGATGTTATTATTGATGCTTTACTTGCCTTATTATAAGTCCTGTAAACGAAAATGGCATGGGTGCGCCTTCATCACCCATACCATTTTCACCTGCCACCCAATTGGGAAATGTTATATCCGCCCCTGTTAGAAACTTTTTTCACCCAGTGGGTCGAAGTCTGGTGCTGGCGATGCCAGGTAGTCGTGGTCTGCATCAATGATTTGTGGCGGGTAGGTGGTTTGTTCAAACACCTACCCAACAGGGTTGCAGTCCATTTCGCCCCTTTTACTCCCACACCCACTACACTACCTCAGAGGAAAATATTGTGCTTTTACTCACTGCATATAGCATTTGAAGACTTTACTTACCGGTTATTTTGATTATTATTGCAATGACTTATTACGATCACTTCAGCACTAGAAAATAGCCAATCTACACAATGTATCTCAGCGTGAACTTGTAGGTCTGATATTTAAAACAAATATAAAGGGGGGGGGGGGGTACATTTTCAAGCCAATACTTTGCAGTTTCTGCTCATGTAGAATTCTGGACTTTTACTTCTGATGGGAGTATAGTTCGCCATTGCAGTATTGACATTTACTGAAGTAAAACAATTGGGGTCTTTTTTTCCACAACTAATGCACTGATACAATATGGAGATATGAGGTTTTCATGTGACAGTAGCGATATGCAACTATAATACACGGGGGAAAGCAGCGCTAATGCATGTCCCCATGCATATGCTAATCATATGCAAATACCCACGCTTACATGCACACACTCTCAAATCGTAAATGATCCCACCGAGTGAAATGTACAGATTCTCCTAAAGCAAACAACTAACTCTTTACACACACACTCTCTCTCATTGTGTTGGCACCGTAGGCTACAAGTCTTTGGTGACAGTAAGAAAACAAGATGCACGCGCACACAAGCACGCAGGCAGGCACACACACAAACCTCACACACCCACACAGTACTGTACAGAATGTCTTCCACAGCACATCACAGAGAGACACATTCATCTCTCTAGACGGAATCTGTCAGCACCACTAAGCCCTAAACACGTATGATAGGTAGTGTTGTTGTTACTATAGGAATCAACACAGAAACCCCCGAGAGGAAGTGGACTAAGAGACGCCAAACCGAGTTCCTGTTTCTACACAAAAAAGAAGAGGTGCCCCAGAGGCAGAAACAAAGTATGGAAATGTTTAGTTCTGTTATTTAGGTTAGTGTAGTTTCTGTTCCCAAATGGGTTCCCAGTTTGTATACACTTGAATGTGGACGGATGGGCAGACAGCCGTACTAGCATACTAGCTTTTACTTTTTACTTATTCACGTACAATTAGAGATGTCCGATATTGATTTTTTTACCGATATGCTATATCCTATACTGTATATATATATATATATATATATATATATATATATATATAACATAGTGGGAGCATTGGCTGATTTGGAAAACCCCCAAACAGCACGTCCACTTCCAGTCAATCATAATAGGTAGAATGCCCTCCATATATTTTTTCCTGATTTTGTGGCTCTATGCATATCCTGAAATGGTCTGTAAAAATAGTCATATTTTTGAAATATTTTTCCGGATACCGTTATTTTCCGATATTCATTTGTAAAGCCTTTATCGGTCGATAATATCTGTATCGCCGATATACTGTATCTTCCCATCCCTACGTGCAATATTATACTCTGACTAAAACTGTAAACAGCGTTTTAATGACACCTGGAATTTATTTATTTGCTTATTTTTTCACTAATGGTGATGTTCTAAACTGTGATTGGACGGTTAGAGACTTAGTGGACTGAGAAACGTTAATTGTGAAAAGCAACTGTTTGCGCACCCGGCATTAAAGACACATTAGAATGTCCTACTGTGTAAACAGGCTCCTCGTGTGAGTTTCCCTTTGCTATGTGTCTTAATTAAAAGCAGAGACGGTTCGTTTACTTTGAAGTCCCAAGGTCTGCTGGGTTGCATGTAAATAATGAACAGGCTGGTTAGAACTGGGTCGGTTAGAACTGGGTCGGTTAACAACTTATTTACATCAATGTGCATGTTGGCAGACAGTAGTGGAACATGTACTTGCATGGTTTCTGTTTGGTTGTTTTACTTAGTGTAACTAAGAACTATCATTGTATCATTGTCTACTGCAAAGTTGAAATACTTTACTTGAGTAGAAGTACAAAAGTAGTCATATAAAAATTAACTTTAAGCACCAATGTAGAAATGTTGTCTACTCGTTATACAGTACATAGCCTTTCACAACATTTCTAAAAATCTTATTTTCAAAATTAATAAGACTGAAGAGTGTGTTTCGTAAACATCTACACCTACACAGTTGGCCTACTTTACTTACATACTACTTATATAATGCATGAAGATGCACACTGAACGGCATACAGAAAGGGTGTGTCGAAATATTGTATCTCCTTGCCAACCTACTAAATCTAGTGGATTGCATTTTTATTGTGCGTTTCCAAGTGCTCATTGGAGGCAATTTGGGGTTCAGTGTCTTGCCAAAGGACACTTTGAAATGTAGACAGGAGAAGGCTCTGCCAGTGCATCTAATAAGCCGTCCTATCACCTGTAGAATTCCCAGCCTCAGCCAATGGACAGTATGCACATGGTGACGTGTCCTCTGCCCTCAGAGAGACTGAGTAAAGACTAGTAAAACAGCTAGCTCTATTAGAAATACATTGTTGTGTGTGTGTGTGTGTGTGTGTATGTGTGTGTGTGTATATATATATATATATATATATATATATATATATATATATATATATATATATATATATATATATATATATATATATATATATATATATATAAATCTATACCGTATAACAGTGTGCAGAATTATGTGGCAGCTGGTGGCAGTAATGCACACAATGTCTGGAAAATGGCTGCAAAACCGGAAGTATGTACTACGGACTCACGGTTCATCGGCAGTCATCAATGCACTGTGTTGTTTTCCATCAAACAACAGCACTTGATCAGTGCAATAGTGTTTATTACCCTAAATAATCAAGTCACAATGCTGTGCCAATTGTTAGATCAGTGATGGACATACAGACCACATGCGTGTACCCAAGATTTAGATTATTTCTAGGTGAATGGGACCTGCTGTTAGCCGATCATGCCAAAAGTTCTATTTAACTAAAATTAATGTCACAATCATTAGGGGTTAAATAATTATGTCAAATATGTCACCAGTAGGTTTGGATTTTGACTTTTATTACTATTATTAAGGGTTAAACTAATTTGCCTTTTTTTTTACTATTTTGAAAAATATTTTTGATAGTTGGTTAGTGGTTAGTTTACTATCTCACAATGTGTAAATGTAGATTAGCTGAAATAGTAAAAACAGTAAAGAAGTTTATGGATAAGGGGTTGAGTGAGTGGTGGAAATGGAGCCATTAGTCGGCAGACGTTCCCTCAGCACAAATGATGTCACAAGCATACTCTCCATTGATTGCCACAGCAATCCTACACCTGCCATTTACTTCATTAATAACCAGCCCACGTTTCACAGTCAGTTTGAACTCTTCAGACTTAGGCAGGCAGACAAAAAAGGGATGGATAAAACGGGTGCTATAACAAAATTGCATACTAGGTTCTCAACTTGCATCATTTCCAAGTAAGCTGGTGGACGGCACAGGCCTAGTATAAATAATTAGAAGACAAAAGAAAGTCAGTTCTGGGCCAAGTCTAGGGTTCCCAACCATTCCTTAAACTATGGATTTGTCCCGTATTTGGACACTAAAAGACCTGTCCCGTAATCAAGTTATATGGGACGCCCTTTATCCTATATTTTCGGGCCATGGAATGACAGCATGTGAAATGTGACCCTCAGCGTCTTCTGACAGAACCCGCCACATTCACACTGTGCAGTGCACAGTCACTCACAGGCCGTGGCTACACTACAGCGGCAAAAGTGAAACATGGCAACTGTTTTAAAGTACTGTACAGTAACAACTAAATATGGTGTACTATAGCTACAAAACGATCTGCCTGAGTTGAATGCATTTCTGCCTAGTTGTCACAGTTTAATAGAGGTCTATGTGGAGCAGTTGCTGAATACACTTTTGAACGTGAGTGTCGTAACTCTGTCCCACTTTGGCTCTGCTGTGCGTCTCCTCTCGGAACCGCCCAAAGCCTCGGAAGTATTTTAAAGAGCTGCACTTTAGAGCGTCACATGTCCGGCGTCCATCCTGTAGTCTGCCCAGCGGGACACAGATGCAGACACACACACACAACCAATAAGAAAGGGGCAGCTATTCTATGCTATACTGATGCGCTAGGCTCAGCTCATTACTCAGGTCAGTACTCTTGGTATGTTAACCATCGCAACATTTCACCATTATTGGTTCATAATAACAACACGTGGATGCTATTGGTAGCTAAACATTGTATCAGAGTCAGAAAGTGTTAGTAGTGAGATATAAGTTGTACAAGCAAAACAAACAAAAAAGATGTAAAACTACGTGCAGAACTTATTGGGAAAAAAATCAAGGGATTTTTATGAAGTTAAGCTTACCCTGTAGCTGCAATGTTTAACATCATTTAATTCAGGAATAGAAATGGTTGCAGTTTCTATTAGCTTGGGTTCCCCATGATTATTTAATTTAAAGGTATATTTTTCTTTTTTTCAGATAATCCTCCCAACTAATGTTGCTGTCCACATGAGTTCCTCCCTGGCCTTAGTGAGCCCCTGGTGTCGAAAAAAGGTTTTGTTTGTGCTTTGAGTGGAAAAGCCTTTATCCAATCAGGATGAGACTAGCCTTGTCCAATCCTGTTGCACCTTCCTCACCATAAAAGAGATCTTCCACACCACACAAATTTAGAACTGAATTTGGAGGGATTTGACAGGAAAATTACAATATTTTTTCACACTGGACGCACAGCTCTGAGGTGTCCCTTAAAATCTCAGAGTTGGCAAACTCTGGAGGCTGTCCTAGACAGGACTTGATCTCCAGATGTAAAAACAAACACACCTCTACGTAGTTCCTACACACAGAAGCTAAACTGTAACGCAGATGAATCTTACGTCAGTTTGGACGATCATCCAGGCGTTGGTCAGACCCACGTTGCCCTCTGTTCCAAAAAGCTGCAGACCCCGTTTCAGATCCCTCTGGGCGTAGTAGTCAATCTGGGAAAGCACAAACACAAGGTAGACTAAGTTATAACCAATTATTAATAAATACATGATGTTTGCCCCCCTGGTACATAGTTCACACACAGTATACTGGACTTTATACATAAAGATGGATTAAATAAAACCCGGCTATACATCTGAGGCACCCTGGACAAAAGGGGGACTGATCTAAATTCAAAAGTCCCACAGATCAGAACTCCCATTAGTCTGAACATGTGCTGGAAATCCACTATCAGCTGCGACGTGCTTGCGGTTCTGGTGAGGATGAGGATGTTTGTAGCAAAAACCTACCCCCCTCCAACCGTAACCCTAACCCTAAAACCCCAGACCCTCAACCTAACCTCCCAGGCCTCACGGTCTGTGAGGTGGTTTTGTGTCTCGTAAATTCGGAACAATGGGAGTTCGCAATTGTGGAATGGCACCGGACAAAAGTATGCCAGTGACAGTCAACCTGTTGGCCATGGATGAAAAAAATGATTTCAAAAGAAGACCTAAAAGCTCCTAAGGAGCGAGCAGACTAAATATGCAGCGGCAGACTGTTCCAGAGGTTGGGGCCGACCACTGTAAATGCCTTACACTTCTCAAACCTTGTAGTACACACAAATATTTGTTTAAAATCAAGGGAAACGTCCATCTTCTTGCTAAAAACATAGTTGCTCCAGTGGCCCTGCACAGTAACCTCCACAGCCTTTATTCTACCGTTCAGGTTGCTGTCCAAAATACAACCCAAGTACTTGACTGTTACTAGTTCATTATTCAACACATTTGTCCCTGAAGAAGGCAGTTTGTCTCTCTGAAAAGTTAACATTGCTCCACAATAAGAGGTTTGGCATTGGCAGCTACAGCATTGTACGAGTCTGTGGCAGTAGAGTAAAAGATGTTCATTATTATTATTCGACACAACTTGGATTCAGAACTGTTCAGCCAAAATGATATAAACTGGGCAACAAAAGTTCAGAAATCTACCTTAATAATACCAATCGGTATTGCATCTTATATAATTTTAATTGTTGATTAGTTTACAACAAGGTACAGTATGTCATGTGGAGCTCGACATTCCTGAAATTAGTACCAATGCTAAAAGTGTGGCTTGCACCCCCAAAAATGTGCTAAAATGGCAAATAGCTGGTATTCAACCCGTGTTTGTCATCCTGGAGGATGGCATTAGGCCCAAGATTCTGAAAATATGGAGCCTCGCAAAACTTTGTCTTAAACTTGCATAATGTACCGGGCCTTATATCAAGACGAGAAAAACATGGCATTTTTCCTTCGACCAATGTTTCTGCTGCTTGGAGAATAAACAAATTCAAGAACGTAACAGGACCCATGCTTATGTGCCTGGCACACACCTGTGACTGAGTGGCACACACCTGTGACTGAGTGGCACACGCCTGTGACTGAATGGCACACACCTGTGACTGAGTGGCACACACCTGTGACTGAGTGGCACACACCTGTGACTGAGTGGCACACACCTGTGACTGCCACACATTTTTGACAGAGTGGCACACACCTGATTGCCACACATCTGTGACTGAGTGGCACACACCTGTGACTGAGTGGCACACACCTGACTGCCACACATCTGTGACTGAGTGGCATACACCTGACTGCCACACATCTGTGACTGAGTGGCACACACCTGTGACTGAGTGGCACACACCTGACTGCCACACATCTGTGACTGAGTGGCACACACCTGACTGCCACACATCTGTGACTGAGTGGCACACACCTGACTGCCACACATCTGTGACTGAGTGGCACACACCTGACTGCCACACATCTGTGACTGAGTGGCACACACCTGACTGCCACACATCTGTGACTGAGTGGCACACACCTGACTGCCACACATCTGTGACTGAGTGGCACACACCTGACTGCCACACATCTGTGACTGAGTGGCACACACCTGACTGCCACACACCTGTGACTGAGTGGCACACACCTGTGACTGAGTGGCTCACACCTGACTGCCACACATCTGTGACTGAGTGGCACACACCGGCACTTGAAGTTCAAAACAAGAGTGGATGCCAACAGAACAGGAATTTTGACACATCAGACAATACTTCATTATATACATACATACAGTACTGTATATACACACAGTGGGGGGAACATAAATCAGGGAAACAGAGGAGGAGAAATAATGGTTTATATATATATATATATATATATATATATATATATATATATATATATATATATATATATATATATATATATATATTATCATTCAACAGCTGCATTTATAAAACTGTAATACATTACTTGCATTATTATACGTTATTATATGTAATACATTATTTGATCTCCAATCAATTACACAGTTCACATCTCTAATGATTAAAACAATAAAAATACAATAGCAATTGGTATTATTAAGATGGAAAAAACAAATCCCAGTTTTCAACAGCTGAAAAAACACGTCTCCTACCTCACATACAACCCTTGTATCCAGGCCCCCTGTCAGACACCTTGCAAATCGACTATTTGTCGGCTGGGGCTCAAAATAGTACTAGCCAGGCTTTAACCTTGTTTACCCATTTGTAAGTTGAGTACCACAGTCAATTCCACGGATCCCATTGATCCATCTCTCTGCCGTGTCTTATACTTTTGTGTAGCATTAGTTACCATTCAAGGACAACATTGCATTGAGGACTTGTTTTGGATTAACTTTTAAGTCAGGTATTACATAGTGAAGTGAATATCTCAGTAGTTTGATAACACTTGCATTATTGTTAATGAATCATAATTAGCTTTCAGCGATGTCTCAACAGATGTGCATGTTGTTTACCAGGGCACGCACGTCCTTAGTGATAACTACCCAGGTGCTAAAGAGAATGTTAAAATGGAATCTAAGAGCCAGCAAGCTGATTCATGCTCGATGGGTAATTTAAAGTATTAACAGCGATAAGATGTTCCAAGCATCTGGCTGAACCTCAGATGAGCCTGACACTCAAAACATCGCCTTGGTGTTAACACTTTGGATTATGCATGGCAGCCTCGTCCCACTGCATGTGTCATCTCAAGAGCGAAAAACATCATGTGGGTAATTTGAAGAAGAACACAACAAAACTCACTTATCACACAGAGGCAGACTGAAGTCTTAAGTAATTCTGAAGCAGTAGAAGGTTTCAGCATAGCTTTAAATGGACATTTCATTTAGAAGATTTAGAACACTTTCCTGGTGGTCTTTACGTGTTCAATATGTGGTTTTAGATTTTTAGATGTTACCAGTGAGCCTGTCTGTGATGTGATGGACACAACTTCCTGGACTACAATTCCCACAATTCTTTGGTACACTGCACCTCCCTGTGGATAGGGCGAAGGGCTGTCTTAAAGAGAGAACACGTATTTCAGGAAGTAGTGTTGATGACATCAGAGACAAGACTCAATAGATCTACACAATTCATCGTTTTATGTTTTCATTATAAATGAAGGTCCTTGAAGAGTAGACTTTTCTGTCAGTCTTGTGAAAGTTATCAAGAATAGCAGATCTACAGTTGTTTGCAACTCCTTTTTCCCCGCAATTTAGTTGCAATGCCATTTAATTCCGACGTACACACATTTCTGTATGCGGTCACTGCTGTTTTAAAACTACCGACTCACATACAAATGAGGAGCCCACAGCGTGATGAAAAGCCCCACCCCCAGCCTGCAGAATGGTGCAGAATTGTGCTCACATGCAGTGAAGAGGTGGGAAACCCGACCGAAACCCGACCCGGCCCGTCGGGTACCCGACGGGCCGGGTAGGGTAGGGCTCATTTGCTTAATTGGTGGTCGGGTTTTCGGACGGGTTCGGGCTGGGCTATCTTGCTGTTATTTATTATATTTATATATAATATTATTTTACAACTTTAATTTTATTTTTTAAAAAAGGGTGTCGGGTTGTCGGGCCGGGCTGCGCATATATTTTAATAATAATGGTCGGGCTAGGGCCGGGCTGGCCCTAGCCCGACCTACCCTAGGGTAGGGTCGGGCTGAAAAAAGTCGGCCCGACCCCAGCTCTAATGCAGTGACAGTTGCTAAGGTATTTGGACTGGCATTAGACAGGGAACAACCCACCCCAAAGGGTGGGGTTTTGAGAAGGGCCCATTATCACCCTCCAGACCCCACATGGCTTCCCGTCCCCAAACACAAGCCAATTGTAGAACCTCACAAAGCAGGATGCATGAGAGCACTAATGTTTTACTATTTTATATTGCTCATATCGAATGGCATGACCGAAATAGGGAGCCTAGGTTGAAAGTGGTGTCTGTGGTGTCTTTATAAATATTGAACCGATGACAGCATTTACAAGAACTTGCGACTAAACTAAATTGGATCCACCTTTTTCCCTTTAAAGCAGGCATGTCAAACATACGGCCCGCGGGCTGGATCCGGCCCGCGGGCCGTATGTTTGACATCTATAAAAAAGTCTATAAAAAAGTAAGTCTCTAGCACGTTTCTATCAAAAGTTCTGATCGTTTAAAGAAATGCTTCTGAGCTCTCTTCTCTAAGCACTAGTCCAGCAGCATCACAGCTGAGAATGCTTAATTAATTGTTGGCTCGGCGAGTTTGGAGTGGGGAGGGGGGCTGCTGGCGCTGTAAAGTGAGAACTATACTTCACAAGTACAAGGGTGTATAACCGAGAACTATTCTTCACCGGTACACGGGTGTATAACTGAGAACTATACTTCACCAGTACAAAGGTGTATAACCGAGGGATCATTCAGATACAGCTACAGACGAAAAAGAATATTCCACCACTGCAATTATGTTAATTTGATGTTATGAAAAGAACATATCAGAAACTGGATGTTGAGGAAGCAGCAAGTGAAAACAAGACAAAAGATTAAAATATTTGTGAAGCATTAGTTATTGTTATTCATTATACATTCCATTATGCATCACTTCAATAAAAAGCAAATTTGAATAAAACAATGGGTTGTGTCATTTACAAATTTCAGCTAAGACACTATTTGAAATTTAAATGCTATTTTCGAACGGTTTATTGGTGCTCTGTAAATAAAAATACCATCGTTCATAGCAAATGCCCTAATCTAGGCTAAAAGTATAAAACCAATAATGAAAGTCATTAATATCTATTAATAGCTATTCTTAATAATAAATGTGACTTGTGTGATATACTGTACTGTAGTGTAGAAGTAACGGCTGTGTACGTAAACATGAGCTGGTTGCACCGCGGTGCTCCGGCCCCCATGAAGTCACTTTAAGTCCAATGCGGCCCCCACCCCAAAATGACTTTGACACCCCTGCTTTAAAGCAATGGTTATGCTTTAATTGTTTCGTACTAGGTTTCTGCCCGAAAGAGACGGCACAGAGGGCTATCACCAGACTCCCGTAATAATCTAATGTTCTAGTGAAGTTTCCTCCAGTCCTAGAAAAGAAAGTCGTTCCAAACTATAAGTGCACTCATTAATAACAAGGAGAGAATGGTGTGAAGGCAGCAAGGCTGACGGGCTATACTTTTTAGCCATGTATTGATGTTATCCCCAGGATTTAAGTCACCCTTTAACTACACCCGGGCCAGTCAGAGACGGCCTATCAATTATTTATATGGTGGGATACAAGAGGAAAGCCGAGAGGAGACAGACACAGACGACAAATGGATGGAGAAAAGACTAAATGGAGAGAGAGAAGTATTGATCGCATGGAGAGATAAAGCAGAAAATATCACCAGGGATGTAAGTAAACGATATAACAACGAGGACAAGAGAATATTCAAAAACAAATGAAGGGCAATGTGGTTTATAAGTCACGCTTGCAATTATAGCATAAGGCCCTCAGTTCTTCTCTGCTGCAGACTTATGTCGTCACATTTAACCCCTTCCCTAATAGTCTAATTAGGCTTATTTGCTCTAACAGGCCACTATTTTCACTATTCTTTAATTCATCAACTTAATCCCAATCAAATAAAGCCATTAGAATAAAATGTATCCCGTGGAAATATATACAACAGTCTACAGAATTATGTAGCAGTTTGTGGCAGTAATGCACACAATCTCTGGAAAATGGGCACAAAACAGGAAGTCCATACTGAGAACTTCCAGTTCATCAGGTCACAGCTGTCAGCAATACGCTGCGTGTAAATGTGTAATGCCAAGCCAAGTGTTGGATTATGATCAGTGATGGACATACTGTAGGCTACAGTACATTAATGCATTAATCAACGTGCACCTGACAATTTTGATCATTTCTAGGTGAGTTGTTGTTGGGAGTTAAAAAGTTAATCTTCCTTCTTTGTATGGTTATGTTTATGTGTTGTTGTCTATATAGATTTTATGCAAAAAATATATATATATATCTGAAAAAAGAAAAAAAAAGCGCTATGTTTTCCTCTCCAAAGTACTCCTACAACACCATAATGAAAGGTAGACTTTTCTTCTTGCTAGTAGAAATACAGGCAGGGTTAAGACTGAGTTACCTGTAACCTGATGTATAGTCATTCTAACTCTCAGGTTCTGTCATGGGTGTGATGTTGACGCATGTGGCAGAGTGATTCTAACTCAGGTTCTGTGTCAGGCTTGTGCAGGGCATATCTGTAAAGCAGTCACACCGCCAAACTGAATGCAATCGCATTGCAATGAACGGTAAATGTTTCATCCTGAGGCTGACGTGTGTAACTGAAATAGTCTCTGCCAGGTGGAAACCTCTTATGTCGTCGTCCCGTCTCCCCTCGCCCAGGGAGGAACTCCCTCAAGGCTGCAAGTGTGGTCCCAGGACCACTGGTTGAAGAGCAGTGACTGATTGACTGAATTATGTATTTAATCAGAAGTGTAAACAGCATGTGGTTACTACCCTGAAGGGGTAACACAAACAAGGCCGTGGGGACCTTTGGATCTTATGTTGTCATAAGCTGTTGGACATGATTTGGTTCAAATTATGTATCCAATCGACAGACTTTAACTAGCAAACATTTCATCGATAGCAAAACTAGTATGATCTACAAGCGCACAACACATTTTTTAATTTATTTATTTTGGTTTATACTTTCTTTTCCTTGAAAAATAATGATACAAGGTTTCGGCATGACAGCATGTGGTAATAAAAAGTGATCCAATCTGAAGTGGAGTGGGGACACATTTCTCCCCACGGCTTAAAGCCAAGTCTTCATCTCCCTGATTTATTTTCCAATTGTTAAAAGGCTGGATTTGAACCCCATCCATTCTTCCAGTCCATACATAGTTACATACACCCACAGCCATGCGATGATCCGTTCCATAGATTACATGCATGCAGTCCATCCAGTGCATACATACCCTCACAAACTGTCGGCTCCGTTCCACAGATCCGTTCCATCACATGCATCAGACCATATGACTGTACAATTCATTTCACTGCGGTGTCACAACCCAAAATCTACAAGCTACAAGATCTGCAAGCCCACAGCAATGCAAATTTGACTATAGAGCTGCGCAGTGACGTCACCGCCCCGGTTCCGGAAGTCTTTTCCCAATTCATTTTTCTCATAGACTTTTCGAAAATAATTTATATCAAGACGATTACGCCGCGGAAAAAGCCAACTCGAGTCGTGACGAATCATGATGACACACACAAACTTTTGGGACAATAAAATAATTTCTAAGATGAAAAACGAAACAAAAAGTCTTGTATCATGCTGTTTTCTACTTCTTCCTAATTATATATTATATGACGATGTTGTGTTTGTTGTCATGATTTGTCAGGACCTGAGTTGGCTTTGGCCGCAGCGTAATCGTCTTGATATAAATTATTTTCGAAAAGTCTATGAGAAAAATGAATGGGGAAAAGACTTCCAGAACCGGGCGGTGACGTCACTGCGCATCTCTATTAAATTCATATTGTATTCATTAAAGTATTAGATATAGATATTAAAAAATGCGCCAGAAGAAATATATATTTTATTTATAACTGACACATCCTGTTACTACTACTTACTAATTATGCCACCATATATGGCCGTCTCCATATATGAAAATCACGCCATTGACCTTGTCAAACTCTGCATACCCATACATGGAGAAGACATGAGTCATCTACATCTACAGATAAGGAGCAGGCCAGCAACTCTATATCTGTCCTCGAACATCAAACCCTTATATCTCCATATACTGTATAGAGCAGACGGGTTCAAACATTGCTGATCCTCCCCAGTTCTTTCCTCTTCGAAGTCTCCCTTTTGACTGATACTTGTCCATTCAAACTCTAGACAGGCCTGCCCCAAACCTGTACACACAGGACACACTCCATATATGGTCAGACCTTATCAAACCCTGTACAGTCATGACATTGCCCCTGCTGCCACCCTTAGATCTCCATATACGTATGGAGCTGACCTGTTCAGCCGTCTCTACACATGTTCCATATGTGACCAGTACAAAATTCATTCAATATGCCCAGGGCGCCTTAGTGATTTTCAGTGAAATACTGTTGTATATGGTACTTTGTGTGATACCATAGTGTACTGTATAAGACATAATGTTACATGCCTAATTAAGCATCACACAGATGCAGCAAAAGTAGCAAATCCATAAGCTCAAAAGGCAACGCAACCTTTGAGCTTGTGTACAGTATCTGTGCCAAAATTGTCTGCGGCTTCACCGAGGTGATTCATTTCTAGAAAGAGGAAAATGTTCTTTTTGGAGGGGGGTGAAGAACTACACTCCTTTAAGTCTTTGCTACATCGTGGTTCCCCAAGCAATTTCAAAGGAGACTTTGAAGTGGTCACCAGCAAATCCTTTACCCGGACGCTCTTATCAGCCAGGAGCTTCCTGATTACAATCTCAGCTGAAAATCCTTATCCCTACTCAAAAGCAATTCCGTTTCAAAATGACATTTCCTTTTATTACCCTACTTCCTTTGGCTCACACTGTATCAGGGGTGGCGTGGGGGTTACAATCACCCACCCATCTGGCGTCACTGTGGATAAACAGTGCATGTCGTTGCTGTGAAGCTCAAACACCTCTTATCTCCATATTCTGTTCTGTGTATTTTTTTATTGTAAATTAACACCCAAGTGGATACTACAATTACTCTAAGTACAGTGTACAAAAAGTAAGTATTCAAGTGTTCGAAAGTTTAATATCAATGGAGCGCTGTATTGAAATGTTCTGAAACGTTCACAAAATAGTGAACAGTAATCAAACAATCCATCACAGGCTGTATTTCGATCAAGACTTTGGACTTCGGATGCGTGATCAGCACAACGGACAGTGGTTAAGAGCCATAGGATTAGGGTTAGGATACCTAACCCTAACCCCTAACACTGACCCTTATGACAGTAGTCTACGGATGTGTGATGACAACAAACAACAGATGAATGGGTTTAAAATGATAACAAAAAAGATTACACGTTTCACTAAGTTGCCATGTGACCTATTATGGATCTTCACTTCTTTTGAGATTGTTTTGGCAGGCCCCCGGTGTCACGCCCTGTTCCAAGTCATGCCAAGCCTGTTCCGCCTTGTTTATGCCTATACCCAACCTGTGTGGTTTCCCTGCAGACTCGCCTGTGAACTGTTAGTAATTGTGGACTGATCTGCAGTTATGTGTTTGTGTGACTTCACTTTGTTAATCGTTCGATGTGACTTCCTTCCTTGGTTGCTGCTGCTCTTTGCTCTCACTCTGTGAGGCATTATGTGTTATTAATAAAACTGCTTCGTGACTCCTGCTTCGCCTGCATCATGCTCCTCTAAGCTACACAAGTTGCAATGAGACACACAATTGCTCTTTTCCCCTCGTAAAATCTAGAAACCCCCGCAGACATCCATCCGCACAGAGAGACGAACAAACAGTACCGGAAACATGCCTTTAATGTGCAGTCAGTGGATCTCCAAAAGCTTGACCCATGCAGGTAGTATATGTATATAGTGTCCAGATTAAAGCTGAGCCAATCGATCACAGTCAGCGCCCTCATTCGTTATCCAGCCTTTAATCAGTGGCTGATTAATTAATACTCTGCACATGATGATGTGAACGAACGCGCCCCACGGACAGTCAATGACCTCACACCAGGGGAGGCAGTGAACTGCTGCAAGTGAGGCTAAGCAAGATTAATTGATTTGCCTCTTACACTTTAAACCCTATACACTTTACTATCCCCTAGGGCTCTGTATACTATAGGATTGCTTCCCCCCTCTCTCTGCTTAAAATCTTTTCACTTAAGTTAAAATAGCCATTGTACAATGAATCTAGTAAAAAAAAAGTTCTTTTGAGCTTGCAAAATCGGATAATTCTGACATTACAGTGGTACCATTAACTAGAGCCTTTGGGCTTCTGTAACATTTATAGTGTATAATGCGTGAGCTGTTTACAATGGGACTTTAATTTCAATTAATCAGACATCTTATAGTACTTGGTTGGTCTTGTATTCTGGGTTGTCTTGTATTCTAGTCGATCTCAAGCTTTTTTCAAGTCAAGGAAGCCAAAAATGTGATATTGGTTCATTGTTAAAAATACCCTGCCTATCCCAACACAGTTTATACAATTGTTGCCACTTTTATTCAGAAAACACACAAACAGCCACATCTGTTTTGTATACACCATCTGTCCAATTAACAAAACGAAGCCGTGCACCCTTTTAAATCCAGCAGTCCGATATCCAGTACATCAGATCATTTCTCTCAACAAAAGGTGAGAGAATTGACTGAATCAACTTCAGTCAATGTCACATTATTAAGTATGAAAATGCATTCATATTTATTCATAGGTGTATTTACAGAGACCTGTTCCAGTGTGCCGCTGCTACCCCCAAGCCCTCTCCCTCCACTGTTTTCTCTTCATTGGAATTCAACCTCAAGTTGTAGCACAGATTACATTTAATACCCTGAAATTCCACAACATAGCTGTCTAGTCTCCAGTGTTACACACACCCCCATGTCAAAAAAGCATGCTTTCATAACCCCCGTCGAATATATAGTACATCTTTTAGAAATACATTAACGATAATTAATAATATTAATGAATGAAAGCGCTTCACACATTTCCAACACATTCTTATAAGTTGTCCTCACTAATGCTCTTTAGGCTATACCGTTACTGTTTACTGCATCATGTTGATGTTAGTATTTGCAGTAACTATATGATTGGCCTGAATATAAGACTATGTTTTCTTCCCAATGGAAATATCCCCAAAAATGGGGTTGTCTTATATTCAGGGCTATACTATTTGACATTCAATGTTCTTTTTTCTGTAAATGAGTCTTGAAAAATGAGGGTCGTCTTATAAACAAGTCGTCTTATATTCGGGACAATACGGTATATGATTAGGCTCAAACTGCTGCTATTAAATATTAAATACAAGTAGTCTTAGTAAATTATAACATTGGTGTTGAATTGTTTGCTTGATAAGTGAATAGACTTACAGTATACAAAGACAACAGTTATACTCATACCAGTAGCACAGCAGATCTACTAGCTTACAACGTGGCATGTGCGGTGCGTTGCCAGATCATCTTCTTCCAGTACACTGACTGTAATATAAGCAAGTGAATAAATGATCTGTATATGCCCCGAGCGTATTTCACAACAAACGATAGAGACGGCTCGCAGGGGCAGGGAGGGAAGGGGGGACTTTGCCTTGCACTTCCTGGGCTCTGTGGGACGACCAGGTTGGTGAACGTGTACAGCTCCATGCTGGCGGTTAAGCTAAGGGTTAGAAATAGTGACGACCAGGTTGTAACTAGTTGCTCACGAATCGCGACGACGAGCATGTAGACACAGTCGTGACCACATTGCGACCAGTCTGTCGGTTGCTGGTGGATTTTGCTGTCTCTCCATATTTTTAAAATATTCTTAGGATCTTTTTATATTTTAGGAATTTTATTTTTTTTATAATTCGTACACATCATCCGTCAGAGTGCATTTAGATTAATGGATCCAACACTGCGGTAATGTGAGCCAGTGGCTCGTGTGAGTCTACAGTAATTACAGTAGTGGACAGTTGGTCTAAAGTCTAAAACAGATGCAATTTGACCAGTGTTCCTCCTCCCGAGACACAAAATATCCCCATATATTTAAAACATGTCTCCAGATGTCTTAGGCAACATAGGGGATTATTTTAAAGATACCTAGAGACGTCCTGGTTATGCGATGTGTTAATAGCTTTTAAAGGCAATGGCACCCGCCACATTGATTGGGTTGATCGATGTGACTACCAAAATACACCTGCCGTTTTACACGTAGCGCCATGGTTCAGAGCGCAAATTACCACACCCATAACGGCCAAATGGCGTTGGTCACGCCTCCACATCTATTAAGGCATACATAAGACCTAATGAAGATACGCTTAATACGTGCTTTTTGGGTTCTTGGCGTCAAAAAAAAAAAAAAAAAAAACTGCTCCGGATGAGCATGGTTGGAGCCTTGGCTTCCTCCACCGTGCTAAAATAAATGCAGCATTTACCATTTATAAATGCTCCATTTATCATGTCCAGCAGGGCCGGCACGGTAGGTGTAATAAAATGTCACATTTGAAAGGCTACAGTAGCAAAAGAGGCACAGGGTGATCATAAAGCACTTAAAGCAATATTTCGTCTCAATCGAGTGGAAACCCCATAATGTCCAGAGCTGTTACTTTTTTTGGGGATTCTGATTCAAAAGTACTGTAGCAGTATCCAATGCTGAAGTATATGATCATCTAATCTATATAAAAAAAAGGCCCGGCACTGTCACAATCGCGACAATCCAGTACGAATTCATTGCCAAATAGTCCCAGTCCCACTTACCCTCTCAGAAAGCAGCTGCGCTGAGAGGGCTTTTAGACTAAATAATGGAGAGAAGCCAAATTAAAATTCAAGCTGAGTGTCAGTCAGGCAACAATTTAAAGCATACTTGAAATATTTAAAGAACATCTCCATAATGTGTTTCCACTTAACACTCACATTTTTGGTGCATTTTGCGTCCCAGAGGTCGGACTGTGGATGGTTCCAAAATGTCTGAGTTGCTGACGACATCGCCACAGATGATGTCACAATAACGGGTGGAGGTGACAACAGCTCAGACAGACTGAGGAGCGCCACTTTGGTTCGAAATGTCACCTTTAATTGGTGGTAATGAAAACGCAATACCTTTGGGACTGGCTGGATCCAGTGTGCAAACAGGCTGACACGGACAACATAACAAGCCTCTCTGACCAGAAATACAAAAAAAAGGCTCTGCCTCAGCCGATTTATTGTCATGATTGTCATGGCAACCCCACACCAGCCTTTTGATTACTGAACCAGATGACTTTTCACAGTCAGTTTGCACTCTTCAGACACAGGCATATAAGATAATAGTAATAAAATGATAAATTCAAGGAGGAGCTAAATCACTTTGTGATTGTGACCGCAGCACACAGTTTGGCCACCCATTGCGATGGGTGGCCAAATCACCTGCAAGGGAAGTTGTTGACATAAAGTAGCTCATAACATGTCCACTGGTGGCCCCCAGCCCACAGGTTGGGAATCTCTATTCTGAGGTAGATTGCCATTTAAAAATGGAATAGATGTGACTGGCCTTTAGTCCCTGGAGAAAAGCGTTCCTGTTCCTCTGAATGAATAATGCAATACAAAAGATGATAGAGTGATTTATCATCACAACTATAATGTCCTTCAGGTGGTCATGTGACTTTCACGCACAGCTACTGTACCACAAACCATATTAGATTATATGCTGTTGCTGCGGCAGAAACCCTGTATGTCCATTAGTTCGGCCTTTCCTAAAGGAGCATTCCGTGATTTTGGTGGTTTGGAAACCCTCCCCTCCTGGTACCCCCGGTAACAAGATGTGCACATGTACAGACTCTACAGTGAGAGGAAGTATCATGGGGCAACAGCACATACACCAAGCCCCCACCCCCACTCAAACCTGATTGGACAAAGGCCCCTCTCGTCTTGATTGGATGAAGGCTTTCCTCCTCTCAAAGCCCAAGCTAAAAACTAGGGTTTTGTTGACCACAGGGGCTCACTGGGGACAGGGAGGAATTTCATATTTAGGCAGCACACTCCATTATCCAAAAAAAGAATAGAATAGAATATATAAATACGTGAAATCACTGAATATACCTTTAACCCATTGTGTCTAGATTTCTAGTTTCTGAATAACATAATATTTGATTTGCACCACGTTTTCACGATTTTTCAAAAATAGCAGAGATACAAGCTCATAGCGCGCCACTCGGTGGCGCGCTATGAGCTTGTAGATCTGCTATTTTTCAATAGTTAAAACATAATGCTTAGAACACCAAAACGCGTTCAGTACACTAAGGGTTAAATACGACAGTGTCACACAAAAGTAGTGGAAATAGCGGATTAGAAATTAAAAATAAACCATTTTGGGCATACAAGGTTTCCATGCAGCAGAGACCACTTGCTTTTGGTTCCCCTGGTTCCATGCAGGCTGTGCTATCATGCTGGTTATCATAATGGTTCAATTGAATTTCAACCAAGTCCATTGTGTGATATCTGTGAACCCTCGTGAGGGCTGCATTTCTATTTGTTGTCTTTGCCTAGCAACTAAGTCGTGGATAAATGAAGGCTTTTTTCATAACTCTCACGTCGCCAGAGTGAATAAATAAATAATTCACTCCCTGCAAGCCATTTTATTTTCATTACCTTTCAAGTAGTCACAGAAAATTTATATCCAGTACCATCGATCGCCCCAATTGTTGGGAAAACACAGGTTTTCTCAGTGCTTTATGATTTGTAATTTTTACTTCATTTGTCTCAGAAGTGGACAGCAGCTGATTTCTATACTGATCATGTGATTTCCTGCTTTCAGTGAGAGTAGAATGTAGAACGTAGAACTTATAGGCTAGCGAAGAGCACAATCTAGCATAAAAATACACCAAAGATGTCCAAAGTTGTCTTTGCAAGTGTGGATTTTGGGAGAAATAAAGTTTCCAAAGACCTCGACCTGAACCCACCCACCCAGGCTTGAATCCTTTTTTCCAGTCATCTGCGCACTCACCAAAAGTCAACAAATTGAGACGTTACATGGTCATCATCAACCCTGATGGATGAACAAGTATGGTTTTGGTAGCCTGTTAAATGTCACAATGTTCTTTCAGTTTCATATCAGTGTTGACATGGCACGCTGTCGTCCACCCTCTGACCTTCCATGACCTTAACCTCATACTAGCTGTCGCGCACACACACACACACACACACACACACACGCACACGCACACACACACGTTTTCGTGCTGTGACAGGCACAAACATACCCTATTGACCTGAATATAAGACTATGTTTTTTTCCAAATGGAAATATCCCCAAAAAATGGACTTGTCTTATATTCAGGGGCTACACTATTTGACATTCAATGTTCTTTTTTTCTGTAAATGGCTCTTGAAAAATGGGGGTCGTCTTATAACCGAGTCGTCTTATATTCGGGACAATACGGTACATACACACCTTGCTACTTAATGGAGTGGAGGCACCACTTTTTTCTCCCTCAGTTATCAGAATTGGCAAAAGTGTTTCATAGAAACCATTCAAATAGCCTTGTGACTGCATTCAGCTTGAACAAGAGCCAGATGTATTCCTATTTGACAGTGCAGTGGCAGTGCATAACGAGCTATCACATCTGAATACAGCCACACTCACAGTCACACACCTGCCCTCTGAGAATCTGGAGTCATTTCTCTACAAAAGCCCTCGAATATGATGGAATATGATTAAAGATTATTGTGATTATGGTAGCACATGCTCAATTGTTTTCCCACTAGGCTTATGACAGTAAGCCTAGTGGCATTTCAGGTATTCCTTTGAGATGCGGGGCTGGTTGTCACTGGCCCAACCCAACAGTGGTGGTCCCCAGGTTGCTCTTGTGTTGGTCCCAAAATCAGTTGAAAATTAAATTGAATAATGGACCCCCATTTGCTGGTTTCTTTATTAATAATTTACTATAGTCTTACTAGACCCTAGCATATTATATAGTATCTGTCCATGAAAGTACACAGGATGTATTGAATGTGAGGGTGGAGGTACTATACTCCCACAGCAGAGTGGGAGTATAGTATGGCAGTTTGCCACATTCAGTTGATCCAGTGATCTTTTGTGGCCAGATATAATTTCTTGGGGTCTTGGAGAAATCCCTGTAAAAGGGAATCCCTGTAAAAAACAGGTCTCCACCAGATCAGCTCACTGATCTGGTGGATCAGTGAGCCGATCAGTCACTGGTGGTGACTCACCATACTGGTGAGTCACCACTGTAAGGTGGTGACCATGTTTCACCCCTGCAGGACAGACGGACGGACGTGTGAACGGACAGACGGACAGGGGGTGAAACATAGTCACCACTTTACGGTGGAGACAAATATGGACCTTGGCTGAAAAAACAGTTGTCCTTTAAAGCTGCCCTATGTAACTTGACTGGTGGTCACTGGTGGCACTGCAGTTTTTAGATTGAGTCCTACATTTCCCAGCAACCCTTGCGTATTTAAGTCACATTCTGATTGGTCCTTGTAATCAGCCCTGTTAAGAGTCGGTGCAGGACGTCATTTTCACAGGAAACCGTTCCCCCATCACTTTTTGTTAGACAACATATTTAGAACAGGCTTTGAGGTCTGAAATTCAGGGAATGTCGTATGCGACAAATGTGATGTATATCAAATTTAAGATTTATTTTAATGGAAAAACCTACCTACCTCCCCCCCAAAAAAACAACTGTGTTATTTTTGAATAGCCACCTGGATTAAGTGGTTGAGATGTTATGCTACGCTAACACCCCCCAGGGCTTCACATTCTGAAGCAATAAATATTACAATACATTGCAATTACAATTCATAATGTGAACAGCAATTCAGCTGTACAGCACATTTGCGATGGTAAATGACGTAATTTCACTTGTGCACCCTCTGGTTAATTCACTGCAATATGGAGTTTGTTTAGAGAGAGAATATCGCTTCACATTATTTACTAAGCCTCTTGTCAGATGACTCAGCAGCATGGGGTCGTACGGTATATTTTTAATGATGCATTTAATGATGTGTGCGCACACGCCTGTGTGACTGTGTCTGTGTCTGTGTCTGTGTCGTGCGCGTGCAATTGTTGAGAGAGAGAGACAGAGAGGGGGGAGAGAGAGAGAGAGAGAGAGAGAGAGAGAGAGTGTAAAGAAAAGATGTATGGAACTTGGCTCTGCCCTTGGCAATGCTTCATTGAAAATTGTGCAGTAATTATGTGTTCTGTTCAGTTTATAAAAGGAGAGATGAGTCTATGCAGTCCTATGCATTTTTGCTTTGTTAGTTGAGAGAGAGAAAGAAAGAGAGAGAGAGAGAGAGAGAGAGAGAGAGAGAGAGAGAGAGAGAGAGAGAGAGAGAGAGAGAGAGAGAGAGAGAGGGAGAGAGAGTGAAAGAGAGAGAGAGAAAGAAAGAGAGAGAGAGAGAGACCTTTATATCTCCTGTGGGTATGGTTCAGATGGTCATGATGAGGCATCAGGTGGGAGCCATTATGCTTCAAGTGCATTGCTCTCAGAGACACTACCAAACACGACCTTAATGTCCCCTGTCTGTCTGTCTGTCTGTCTGTCTGTCTGTCTGTCTGTCTGTCTGTCTGTGCGATTGTGGAACTCAGTACCGCACCATCCAGCGTTAATTTCGTCTTTCTTTTTACTGTATCCTCTCACTGCGACCTGCAGGCCAGTGTAATAATAACTGGATGGGGTACATGATCCACCCCCACCCACTTCTTATTACAACACAGATCCACCGTGGATCCCCATGGGGTCTGTATGAACCCATACGAACCCATCAGGAATCGGCGCCACAACAGAGAAGTGACAAAAGCAAACTTGTCAAAAAGAGACTTTCAGACACGTCCCGTCATTCGGTTCGTAAAAGGTCAAGTTCAAGAAGGTCATGTTGTCGGGAATTGTATTCTCCTGTGGCGATGAGCCGCGTATATCAAGTTCAACTATAATAAACACACACCTCAGCCATATGCACGCCTTATGGCTCCGTCTCTCTGTTTACAGAGGGAAGCAAAGCATCCAGAATGGATGAGCGGAGATAAATGGAGATTTATGAAGCGAGGGGGAAAGTGAGACAGTAGGCATTTTTCTACCCGCCGCCGCGTCCTCAAAGTCTCTCCTCCGTGTGGATATATGCAGACACAGACAGCAGACAGAACGCCCGTGATGCTCATTGAGCACTTCCACTAAACAAGTCGTTTCGAGACACAATATTTAGTGGACGTGTTTTCCCTGCAGGGGACATGAAGAGGCACAATCAGCACTTATGTGGAGCCCCGGCGACTCCACTTTAAACCAACTCATACTCGGGAACAGGCTGCAGTTGTCGTTTCTATTGCCACTTCACCACGTGTCGTCCCTAAATTCTAAGCATTTCATAATAATAATTTAATGAAAGTAGCTGGTGTACGGTGGCACAGTATAGTCTGTCGACCTCACTGCTAGAAGGTCCTGGGTTCCATTCCCGCTAGGGACGCCACAGGTACTAGCTGCTCCTTTCGCGACATCAGTGCCCATAGCTAAGGCACGGTTGGCTAAAGGGCCTTCCTGTGTGGAGTTTGCAAGTTCTCCCCGTGTCCCCGAGGGTAGATACCCTCACAAAAACAGTGATCCTGCTCTCTAGACTGCCCCCCCGGCCAGACGGGGCGCCTGATTAAGGAACTGGTCGGAATAATTTGTGCCTTAAATGAGCTACCTCGAACCAGGGAAACTGCCATCTGTCAGGTGAAAAGTATTCAGCTTGGACTGCTCATGCATCGAAGGAAGCATGAGATTAGACCAGTCCGCTGCCTCCCCAGGTTGGTGGAGGGTGTGTAGAGCCCAGGATCACATTAGGTAATTGGCACTGGGTGAAAAAAAATATATATAAAAAGTAGCTGGTATTACATTGTGAGCACCATGAATTTTTGTGACTCAAATTACACTCAACAAAAATATAAACGCAACACTTTTGTTTTTGCTTACATTTTTCAGGGGATGGACTTAAAGCCCTAAAATTCATTCCAGATATACAATATAACCATTTCTCTCAAACACTGTTCACAAATCTGCCTAAATGTGTGATATTGAGCACTTCTGCTTTGTTAAGATAATCCATCCCACCTCACAGGTGTGCCACATTAAGATGCAGATTTGACATCATGATTAGTGCACAGGTGTACCTCAGACCCTCCACAATAAAAAAAGACACCCTGAAATGTGCAATTTTCTTTTGCCTTATTGGGTGTATGGGCCTCCGAACCAGTCACTATCTGGTGTGACCACCATTCGCCTCATGCAGTGTAACACATCCTCTTCGCATAGAGTTTATCAGATTCATTATCAGATCAGCAGAAAAAAAAACAATGTTATAGATGAGTGGAGAAGTATATCCAGTGTAATTAACACATTCCTTTCCGTTATCATAGGCGTAGGAGGTGAATGCACAACAGAAATAGAGACGGCTGACGTGGAAGTGATCGTGCTCCATTATCACACCAGTTTATCTTCTGACTTGAACTGCCAATCAAACTAACTAGTATGATTATGCTTATAGGACGACCTCAAGTTCATGTTTTATTAAGCTCCAAACATCATACTTTATCTATAATTACCACTTGCACCGAGGATTCATATGTAGGCTGTTTCTACCATGGAAGGCCTAAGGAGGCTAAACTATCAAAACTGGAGGGAGTCAGTCTAGAGACCAGGATTACTGCATGTTTTTGTGAGGGTATACCCTAGGGGACATGGGCAGCAACTCCACACAGAAAGGCCCTTTCGACAACCCTGCCTTGTGTATGGGCACTGATAACGTGGAGGAGGAGACACTCCACCAGCACCCAGCACACAGTTTTAGTCAACAAAATCAACACCGATACAGTAGAGCAGGGGTTTTCAACCTTTTTGACACCAGGGAGGGACCACCAGTTATTCAGCATCTGAGCCACGGACCACCATTTGATTACATTTTCACACCAAAGACCTAAAATTAAAGAATTCTTTTGGCTTTGTCCACAATTCCAGGCTGTATTTTGCCAACAAAACAGTGTAAGCTTCACAATTAAGTGGTGCTAATTCAGATGAATATTTTAACTCTTGAGAGTGTAAAAATGAA